>BLSH010215989.1:702013-732743 GCA_018402905.1 Glandirana rugosa | reverse complement strand
CCATCAGTGCTGCATATTTGCCCCATCATCAGTGCAACCTTATCAGTGCCACCTCATCAGTGCCAATCTGTACTGCCTCATCAGTGCCCGTCAGTGTAGCCTCATCAGTGCCCATCAGTGTAGCCACGTCAGTGCCCGTCAGTGAAGGAGAAAATGTACTTTATACAAATTTTTGTGACAGAAACAAAGAAAAAAATTTTTTTTTTTTCAAAATTTTCGGTCTTTTTTTGTTATAGCGCAAAAAATAAAAACCGCAGGGGTGATCAAATACCACCAAAAGAAAGCTCTATTTGTGGGAACAAAATGACAAAAAGTGTGTTTGGGTGCAGCGTCGCACGACCGCGCAATTCTCATTCGAAACGCAACAGCACTGAAAGCTGAAAATTGGTCTGGGCGGGAAGTGTCCTAAGTGCCTGGTATTGAAGTGGTTAATGTACGATTATCTTCTCGATGTAATGTATTTTGAACGATTTGTTGTTCTGTTACACACCCTTTTGCTCAATAAAATGTTATTGGAATAAAAAAAAAAAAACCCAATGACCTGATTCTCAGCTGACACCCTTGACTTACATGCAAGTCAGACATTTCGCTCACTCCATATGACCTTTAATGCTGTCATCGAACCCTCTTACCCCTTTTGACAAATGATGCGCTACAAGGAATCCTCTACAGCAGGGGTAGGCAACATGTAGCTCTCCAGCTGTTATGGAACTACATTTCCCATGAGGCATTGCAAGGCTGGCAGTTACAATTACTCCCAGAGGCATGATGGGACTTGTAGTTCTACAAGAGCAGGAGGGCCGCAGGTTGCCTACCCCTGCTATACAGCATGTCTTTTCTACAGCCCATAACTTATTATGGGCGAACAAATCTGTGGACTCAGGGAAAGCTAGTAAAACATGGGTCCGAGACCTACACTTAGACTTAACTGAGGAAAACTGGAATTGCATACACCGGCATGCCCATAAAGGTTCCCTCAATGTATCTATCCAGGAAAATACTTTTAAATTGGTATCTCGCTGGTAGAGGACCCCCTCCCTCCTCCACAAATTCGATCCAAATGTCTCTGACAATTTGTTGAGATGCCACCAAGCCTCGGGGACTCTCCTACACATTTGGTGGGACTGTCCTCTCATCGAGCCATTCTGGACGAGAGTACACGAACAAATGACTCAGATGACCACCTACCCTCTAGATTTCACCCCAACACAATATCTTTTTCACTACTCCTCCTCTTCCTCCACCTCTTATTTTAAATTTCCTTCCATGATGATGATAAATGCAGCAAAAATGTGCATACCTGTTCTTTGGGGGACATCGAAAACCCTCTCCATTTCTGATTGGTATAAGCGAATAAAAAAAAATGGCAGAAATGGAGGAACTAATCTCTGTGTCAAATGACTCGCCATCTAAATTCACTCCTACATTGGCACGCTGGCTACATTTCAAATCTACTGTAGAATATCTTTGGGTAATGAACAACCCCCCATAAAGCCTGACCCAGATTGGCTAGCCGGACAACAGACACTACCTCCTGAATCCTTAAAAGACCTTTTCCAAAAAAAAAAAGACCTTTTCCAGTGGGCGGCAAACTGGAAAAGGTTTGACTGCCATCAATATAGATTAGAACATATCTAGTATAATTTGCCACCTTCATATTCAGCTTACGAACAATAACACTCATTGGATGGTTTTCGGCATCTTCCCCACCCCTACTCCCCTCAATTTTTTTTCCCTCTATCTTTGTCTCACCCCTCCTTCCATCCTCGTCCCCTCCCTTTCTGACCCTCTGCCCTACCTACCTCTTCAACTCATTCTAACTCCTATTAGCTTTCCATCATCATATACTCTTATTCTAGTAATACCCACCCAAATATACCTCCCCAAAAAATACTATATATTCGCCTCACCGCCAACTCATTGTCGTACAAATTATTAGTCCTTATAACCGAATAACATATGACTGCCTCATATACCTTACAATATGAGCCTTACCCTTCCGGGACTTATGGATGCAGGTCATTTATGAGTCCTGGAGACCAAACCTTTGTATGACACTACATATGGTTGCAACTCACTGCAAAAATCTGGCATAACTTGTCCCCAAACAAATTCTGCCTATAAGTTGAACTTTACTGCCATATACACACACATCTGTGCTTCCACCTTCCTCTACACCTCACTATGTATGATACAGTATTGACACATGGATAGTTGCTCTGAAATTTTACATAATATATGCAATTTATTATGCTTTGCATTTCAATGTCACAAAATGTTTTATGTTATACAAATCGGATATTGCATCCTTTTTTGGACTCTGTATACTCACCCCTCGACTTTTTGTCCCCTCCATGCCTGTTGTTGTTGTTTCTTATATCTTGCCCAATAAATTACTGTTTGGAAAAAAAAAAAAAAAACATTTAAAGGGATTTTAAACATGGAGATCAGCTTTAACCCTGGCCCATTAAATGGATCTCAACACCAAAAACCATAGGGGGCTCTAATCATGTGATTACAGTGATTGGGAGCCCATTCCACCAGCTTCAGTTAAAACAGTGAATGAGTATGGACAATCGAGAGCTTGGTCACACGGTGCTGGGGCTCCCAGCACAAAACTGCGTTGTCTGCTCATATTAAAGTCCACCACTACACTACCACATATATGCATATAACCTTTGGGGTGGGGTTAAAGTGGTTCTAAAGGCTGACGGTTTTTTACCTTCATGCATTCTATGTGCAGCAGGTCCCGCCCCCCCCCCCCCCACCTTAACCTGAGCTCCCTCTCGATCCAGTGATGTGCAGGAGAGCAACAGCTCACTGGGAATTTCACTCACTGGATATTTTCTCTTTTTTGGACCAGTCTCTGTAAACCCGAGAGATGGTTGTGCGTGAAAATCCCAGTAGATCAGCAGTTTTTGAAATACTCAGACCAGCCCGTCTGGCACCAACAACCATGCCACATTCAAAGTAATGTAAATCCCCTTTCTTCCCCATTCTGATGCTTTGTTTGAACTTCAGCAAATCGTCTTCACCACGTTTAGATGCCTAAATGCATTGAGTTGCTGCCATGTGATTGGCTAATTAGCAATTTGTGTTATCAAGCAATTGAACGGGTGTACCTAATAAAGTGGCCGGTGAGTGTATATATTATTTACAGGAAGCTCACCTTTCTGACCTGTCCTCTGTATGTGATATGAACTCTGTCTACACATAATTGCCTGGCACATTGCAAGATTCTTAAGACGGCATAAAGTGACATGTCTTAGCTGACTTATTACTTGGTAGTTGCTGCTGAAGACAGAAGCCATTGTTGCATGATCTTGATGTGTTATACTGTGGATTACTCTTATATGAATTTGTGCCCTGTGTACTCCTGGTTATAACAAGTTCCTTCCTTCTATGGTAAAGAACTAATGACAGCAGGAGAGAAAACATCATGTTTCTATATTTTCTCTGATTACAAGAGAGCAAAGATGCTCATCGGGGGGAGACATTGCAGAGAATGATGATATTCTGACACCTTTCTAGAAAGCAGATCTTCAATTCATATGAATGCGTGTGTGTACAGCTGATCAGTAAATCGGTGACATTGTCTTTATCTTCACATGCGTGTCTTCTTTTGTTGGAATATCTGCTATATTCTCAAATACTGTATATATGTATATATATATATATATATATATATATATATATATATATATATACGCTATATTTGTAGCCGATTACAAAAATGAAAGTTTTATAAATTTTATTATATCGCCTTAGTGCTTTTGCATTTTGGGACACATTTTCACATAATAGTAATTTGCATTTTTTTTGCTGTAGGGGTTTAAAAAAACAAGCAACAGTGAGTGCATTTGGATTGTTAAAGGAAAAACTCTTTGTAAAACAAAAAATTATAATAATATGTAATTGCTACACAAGTCAATGTATTAATAATTCCAATTACCACTTTGTTTCAGTTCTGCAACCACTGTAATTGTATGAATTAAATTTTATTAAACTGTCCAATATTGCTTCCTTCTACTATGGCAACCTGAGGCAACTCACAGAAATCTAATATCATGGTTGGGTGATTGGCTCACTGGATTTCTTTGACGTCTACAGTGTGATGGAGTCAAATTTTAAGCATCGTCTGCAAAAGGAGTTTCATTCTTGGCTTATTCACGCTTTTCCACTGTGGTGTGCCATGTTAATGCTGACATACTAGAGTGGATAGGAAATGTACCAGCACCTTTTGTTTCCAAAGCAGTACACCACAACACACAGTAATGCATTACCGTGTGTTGCTGCACATTACAATGTGCGTTGGTGTGCTTATCAAACCCTTGTTGAAAATGAATGACACTGCAATACACTAACACACATGACATGCACAACACAGTGGTGTAATTCCAGCCTAAAGCCCCGTACGCATGGGACGAATGTCGGGCGGCATTAGCTGGTACAATAGAAACCGGCCGACAATTGGGCAGTGTGTACTGCAGCCAGCCCGACAGTCCGGCTTCTGTCCAAGGGGCATGACCAAAAAAGGTCTGCCAATCAGCCCCAAGCCAATGGCTGAAAGCTCTGACTGGAGTGCTATGGTGGGGAGGGGGGGCGTCCCCATGTCAGAGCACAATAGAACAGCAGGGGAAATTTCTGTACTAACATTGGATTATTAGTACAGCAGCTCCGACCTGATCTGTCAGTTTTTTTTTTGTTCAGCCTGTTGCATTGAACGAAAATAAACTAGCAGTGTGTACTAGGCTTAAGGTGATTGTAAAGTCTTGTTTTAAAAAAATAAATAATGTCATACTTGCCTCCTCTGTGCAGTTGGTTTTGCACAGAGCAGCCCAGATCCTCCTCTTCTCGGGTCCATCTTCACTGCTCCTGGCCCCTCCCTCCTGTCGAGTGCGCCCACAGCAAGGAGCTTGCTATGGGGGCACCCAAGCCGAGTCAGAGCTCCGTGTATCCATTCAGACACAGAGCCCTGACACGGCTCCGCCCGTCTCTACCCTGATTGGCTAACTGACTTTGATTGACAGCCGAAGGAGCCAATGGCACCACTGCTGTGTGCTCAGCCAATCAGAAGGAGAGTCCCAGATGGTTAAGACACTTGTGGACATCGCTGGAGAAAGAAAGGGGCTCAGGTAAGTAATGAGGGGGTGCTGGGGAGGCTGTAGAATGCATTAAGATAAAAAGCCATCTGCCTTTTACAACTCCTTTAAGGCTTGTATATGAAAGAGATTCAGGTACTACAGCTTCCCACATTAGAACACTGTAATGTTCATTGTGGCTATAATGAATGCTGACCCTCCTATTCAGAAATCAATTGAGAAAGAACATGGTGAAATAAATGGATATTTGAGAAAAGCGAGCGTTCTGAATCTGCAACAAAGTTTACTGAAAATCCTTGCCATATTGTATCTATGAATTGTGTATTGTGTTTGGTATTTTTCTCAAAGAAACTGGAGTTACATTTTACCCAAGATTGCAGCTCATTAAATATTTTTACATATTTCACCTCTTCTTCAAAGCTGATTAGGCAGTGTAGCTTTACTGTTTCAAAACAAGGGCCGTTTATTCATCTCTTAATGACTCTGTTGCTGTCTTCCCATTGGTGAGGTCTTGAATCTCTATGCTTGAGATCTGCACACCTGATGTGGCTATTATGAGGGGGTCTTCCAATTTGATTTTTACATACATTTTATATTCTGGCGAATGCAACAGTAGAGGGTGGAACATAGAAAGATGGGAAGGAATGTCCAAAATTCCCAGGAATAGAGTCAGGCATTTAGCCTAGGTTCACACTGATAGCGGGAATAAAATTTCATTTGTGCTGAACTCGCACAATTTCATTCCCGCATGCCAGTCCCGACTTCGGGGGCGATTTCAGAGACATCTGTGTGGGTTTCAGCACAGATCTCTATGGAAATCACACCCCAAAGTCACCAAAAGTAGTACGGAAACTACTGTTGGGAATTGGTGCGGCATCGCACCATTTGGGATGGTGCAATTGCCGCTGATTTGGCATGCGATTTGAAATGATAAATCGCATGCCAAATCACATCAGTGTGAACCTAGACTCAGGCAGAGAGATACTACTGCCGGTGTATCCAAGAAATATAGAAACCAGGGTGTGAATAATCAATCTGCCAATACTAAATCAATGAAATTCATAAAAAAAAAGTTGATGGCCAACCCATTCGTGATTCAAACCTTAGTGAGCCAATATATACAACAGAATGATGTAGTGCAACTTACAAAAAATATCCACCATATGAAAATATAAACACAATATAGTAAAAGTGCAAACAATGTGTAAAATAAAATTTTGTATACTCCAATGTACAGTATATCCAAAAATTCCATAGAAGAAAGCGATGAAAGTGCAAACAATTGTGCAAAAATTATATATGTATGTACAAAAAATAATCCAATGTATATCCAAAAAAAATCAAAGAAAAAGAAAATGATATTCAATTTGAATCCACTCCAATCACCAATGTGACATGCAATGTCAAGTGAGAATCCTCCACCCTTGTAGATTAGCCTCTCACCTCACTGCCGTGACCCCTGCATTACGAGTAGGTCTCACCAAATGTTTTTCCCTCTCTGGAGATGAAGACAAACTGCTGCCGCTTCAAGTACCTCTTACTCGGATGGATGGATGGATTTTTCCCACACCATACCTGCAGGAAGAAAAAGCACACAGATCTAATGCTCTCTGTTTAAAACTTCACATTTATTTAAAAGATTATAGTATTGCACTTACAAAAATTGCACTAGAGGCAGTTCTAACCATGAATTGCGTGTCTGCGATATACAATTGCAGGATCCTTAGATGCAGAGATGATCGCGGGATGACGCCATATACTTGACAACTTCGTCCTATACGTACGTTACATCCAAATCTCGGGACTTCCTCAGTAGGGGAAGAGTCACACCCGCCTTAATATAGTCACCCATTAACAAGCTCTTCTACCTAATTAGTCTGCCATATGTTCAGGCAGGAAGGGTGGGAGAGCAACAGCTGATACATAATACTTGAGCAGGACTTCCTCTCGTTAGAGGCTAATCTACAAGGGTGGAGGATTCACACTTTACATTACATGTCACATTGGTGATTGGAGTGGATTCAAATTGGATATTGTTTTCTTTTTCTTTGATGTTTTTGGATATACATTGGACTATTTTTTGTACAAACGTATATAATTTTTGCACAATTGCTTGCACTTTTATCGTTTTTTTCTTTGGAATTTTTGGATATACATTGGAGTATTCAAAATTGTGTTATTTTACACATTGTTTGCACTTTTACTATATCGTGTTTATATTTTCATATACTGTAGTGGATATTTTTTGTAAGTTGCGCTACATCATTCTGTGGTGTGTGTGTGTATATATAGAAGCCAGGGGCTGATTCAGGTCATCAAAATCCACCAACACCATCATTTTTGTTGATCTGATGCTCTAATGTGTTTTTTTCTGGCAAAGTCCACTTTAGCTCGGTGTGCTGCATTTGCTGCTTCGAGTATGCCTTCAATTGTTGAACAGATAGAATCTCTGCGTTCTTAATGAGAATGTCTGTAGATTGCTTAAAGGAATGGCAAATTCCCAAAAAGATATCGCTGCCAAATAGTTATACTTACAAAGCAGGTGCGCCTTCTTGCCGTAATACTGTCACAATAATACACTCAAAGAATACCATTTCACAGTTTTCAAGAGAAATGGTCAATTTGTTCCCTATTGGAGTGTCCATATATCACAGTTCTGCACCACCTGTGATGTGTATGTGCAGGGCTTTCAGCAGTAGAGGATTATCTCTCATTGATTGGTCTAATCCTCAAGGCCTGACATGTAAGGAGAGATTAAAATGTTTGTGCAACTTGCCAGCTATTTCAATATTGCTCCATCCTGACTCATCTCTACAGGCAAACAAATCCGAAACCGCTCACCAAAATTCATGTGCTTCCAATCTCCAGGAGTATTGTTATCCATGTAACACTTGGATGTCATAAACCAGCTTCCACGAGTACTCTGTAAAGTCTTATTACAGCCCTGAATAAAAATATCGTCTTCCGTCTTTACAGTTGTATCAGAAACTCCTCAGAGACACTTTGAAATAACAAGTTTAAAAGTGTAGTAAAAGGAGGCATAAAAACTATCCTATGACACATTTAAGCACCCACGGCGAAGGCTGTTCTCCAGCATCACTCTTGATATCTCCACACAGTTAAACAAGCCTGCCAATCCAAAGCCACAATAAATCAAAGATTCAAGGATAAATTTGTATTTGTTTACAATCATATTTCTCCGTGACAGTTGCTTTTATGGCGCAATGGGATCGGCTATTAATTTTGATTGCTCGAAGTGTATAGAACTAGTCAGCAGTAGAGAGCATACACTGACCTCTGATGGGTTTTCATTATTGTAGATTTGAAAGAAGCTGTTGGGAAGTGTGGGATGGACTTTTTTTTTTTTTTGCGAAAGCAATCTTGATTCATTAGTCCTATAAATAAAGGTTACAAAGAAGCACAAACAGTAGTTTGCGGTATGCAGTAAACTTAATGTTCAGTAGCCAATAGATTAAAAATAAATAAAAGCAGAGTATATTATGGCAGATGGAACAGGTTTACTATCTATTTTGTTATGCTCTTTTATCCAGTCAAAGTCATAGAGGTCTTCTTTTGTAGTTGGATCATCCATATTGTTTATGCTTTGCATGCTGGGATTATCTTTTCATAAATAAGAAATCTTAATGTAAAGCAGATATATAGACAGATGTCAAAGATCTACATTTAATCCAGTTATGTATTTATAAAAAAAAAGAAATCCTTAAGCGTGTATTTACTGTAAGTACTTCATTCTAGCTTTGTAGTAAAGAGGAGAGGAAGGGGCAGCACAGTGGGGGTCCTTATTTCACAAGGCTGTCATTCTTACACAGAGCTTGTTGACGGGATGGATAATTTCATCAATATGCTGTTGCTCCTTTGCTCTCCAGTCATAAGCGGTGGTGGTCTTTATCTGAGCTGTTTTTTTTTTGTTTTGTTTTTTGAAATAGTGAAACTTTATTAACATTTCCCATACAAGACAATATATAGATACAGCACTGGAAAGAAGATTGGTCACAGTGCATGCATGATCAAGATCATTCATAATCATTGGGGGTGAAGCTACAACTACCTTGAGGTATATGTAAAGAAAGAGTGAATATTCCAGTAGCCTGTGGCCAGAGAGTAGAGATCCAACAGGGGATCAATTAGAAAAAGGTGGGTAATAAAAGAAACTGTGAGTATGTGGAACAAAAAAAGGGGAGACAAGGATTGGGTAGCCTGCACATGGCTGTATTGTTTTAACTGCAGTACAGAAGATTAAGGTCACAGGCATGGCTTTGCTGGCTAGCAAGAGTGGGTGTATCTCAAGAGTACTACATAGAATGACATGGACAAGAGAAATAGTGTAAGACACCTTTCACATGATTGGCCCGCTCGGATCTGCCTGACCGTTTTTCAGGTGGATCCGAGTGGGCCACCTATTGACTTCTATGGGCGGGCGGATGTCAGCGGAGATCCGCCTGCTATCCAATCCGACAAGATCCGCTCAAACCAGACAGTTTGCTATACGTTTGCCATCCGTCCAGCAGATCAAATGGGATCAAATGAAAACAGACAGGCTGTCCATTTTCATCCGATCTCCCCATAGAGAAAAGCAGGGCTCTGACAGGTCCATCCCTGCACAGTGAACAGAGACGGAGCTGTCATCTGCCTGTTCAGCAGGGATCAAAGGAGCGATCCCCCGCTGAGCTAGCGGAGTCCATCCAGCGGATCCCCCCCATGTGAAAGGGGCCTAAGGCTAACTTGAGTCGGGTACACTATTCAACTGACAGCTCAGGTCAGAGCCGTTGTACTAACCATGCGAGGTTAGTTCAGCGATCTCCCCCACTGAGCTGTTGTGTTTAGACAGGGAAGGCCCCCCCCACCAGAACGCTCCGATCAGCACTCTCTGCCATTGGCTGAGAGCGCTGATCAGGAGTCAGTCCAGCTGCTGGTTTTTCAGCATTCACATCCAACAGAAGCTGGCTGTCTGTCGGACAGACCGACATACACATGGGCAGAATGTCGGCCGTTTTTTTTTTTTTTAATTTCAAAGCTGCGAATGTCTCCCGACATTCTGCCCATATGTATGCGGCTTTAGAGCCGAAGACTAAATATGCTTTTATTCCATCACAACAGACATATGGAATGTTTTAGGGCTGCATAAGACCACTACCTCAAAGCAACATACAGTCGCATGAGGAAATTAAATAAGTTACTAAACAATAAAAAAAAAACTAAAATTATAAACAATATAATACCCTCCCTGTAATGAGCAGGGCCCTCTGATCCCTCCTGTGTTGAATTGTATTGTAATTGTACTGTCTGCCCTAATATTGTAAAGCGATGCGCAAACTGCCAGCGCTATATAAATCCTGTTTAATAATAATAATATAAATAAATTATATCATCATGCAAAATGCGGAAACTCAGTCCTTATGTAGCAATAAACTCTTGATCTACCACCAAATCTGTGCACACACCACCCTCTGATGCCATCAGCTATGAAAAAGCAGCTCACCTTCCTGTTTATTTGATCCCTATTTATTGGAAGATCAAAATGCACTCCAGACCCTGACTAGGTTGGGCCTTTGGTAATGCCATCACTTTTTTTCATGCTGTTAGTGTTTGCAGCTGTATCTGCCTCACAGATCTGTTCCTTGTATGTTGATGGAAACTTGAACTCTATTGTGAGTTTTATGTTTTGATAAATCGCCGCAAGCTATTTTTCACTATTGGAAACTTGTCTTAGTTTTTTTTAGAACATTTACCAGATACCTTGCTAATGGTAGAATACATTTAAAAGCATCTATTTCGCTTACTGCTGGTGCAATCAATCTTCTTGTATCTTATTGGAATTGTCCATGATCGCATTTTAACCTTTCTATGTTTAGAGGTCAAATAAATATGGTGAGTCATTTTTCCATAGGTGATGGCACTGGAGGGGATTTTGGGGTGAATCAAGATTTCATTGCTACATAAGGACTTACGTTTCCATGTTTTGTGTGATTGATGATATCATTTTATTAATATTGTTTGTAATTTTATGTCATATTTAATTGTTTAACAATTCCTTTCATGTTGGTTTCTTCAAATGTTACACGTTACTTAGATAAAATCTTCAATGCTGGGTCTACTTTAATGCTAAGCCTTTTAACTTTTCTTTTTATTTTAGAGCATTGACTTTTCTATGGAAATAGATGTTATTTTTGTGCCTAATTTCTACACACAGAATTTAGACCTGATGAATCCTTTGTATATCATGAGCCTCTGGGGGGGATCTCAGCATGGTATATAGTACAACTTAGAACCGTACTGATGTTCTGAGCTTTAATCGGTACAGTGCACTTATCATAGTGTGTCTCATCACTGTAAACATTTTATGCTGTCTAAAAGATACTTGGCAAGAAACCCAGGGCTAAAAATCAAAGAAGCACAATAAGTGATTGTACAAGAGCTGCAACTATGCAATCACAGGCTATTGTTCCAGCATGAGGATTTCTTTTTTATTTAACTGAATTGTACTCTCTGGAGTAGATCTAAACTCCACAAAGGATGATTAGGAAATGTATATAAAGATATATATGTGTGTGTATAGTATATAAATATATATATATATATATATATATATATATATATATATATACAGCATACATGCTGTTGCAGTTAATACTAGTTAATGCTGTTGCATAAATACTAGTTGCAGTAGAGATTGAAAGCATCCATTTTAAATAAATGCATTATTTTAATAGGTAACAAGAACTGCCAACATGTTTATTGCAGCTATACTTCTTTCACAAAAATTACTTAATTTACCTCAATCTCAGTTTTCTGAAATCCAGCGTTCTATAATTTATCAGGCTTCTTATAGGGATTTTAGCAGTACCCTTTTCGTCTCCCATTTTGTCTTGCGCAGCCTCCCTACAATGCCTCTGTTTGTGTAAGCAAGGCTGGTGTGATCTCAGAGAATGGATGGTGCTTGAATCAGAGAACATACAGATTTGTATTTCCACAAACTCAAATTAGGGGACATTAAAAAAAATAGAGATACTGGCAACGATTAGGTTTTAGCAAGCAAAATGTGAATTTTGGGATGAAAAAAGTCACCCTGTCCTATTAATCACTTTAAATATAACATTGCAATACTTCCTGAGGTGTATATATAAGTCATTTTGATCATATATCATAATTATTAGAATGGGTCTATTTCAGGGGTGCTAAACCTGTCAGAGCGAGGGCCGCTTAAGTGATTTGGTAACCGGTCAGGGGCCACAATGAACTATGGGCATTTATCACCACCAAAACCGTGCATGTAAATGAGCCCTTACTGTCCTGAGCCTCGCCATAAGGCTGCTTTGACACTGTTTTTTTTTTCAAAATGGTCCTATTATCTGAAAAGAAATATATTCTTTTGTGTACAACATTTTTTATCTTAGAAAATATTGCACATCAAAAAAACACATATAATGCATTGTATACAGGTAATCAAAAGGTTATTGAGTTACATTCCGGTAGCAAAAATACAAAGAGAACTTTTGATGTAAAGTTGTATAAACTTTGATATAATTGAAAAAGGTATATTTTTAAACACACATAGGTGATATCTAGTGGATGAAGATCTTCTAATTCTCAACAGGATGTAAGATTAGTTATATAAGGTTTGAAAGAGAATTTCAGCGTGTTTAAACCAGGGATCCCATTTTTTAATCATAGAATTGCATAGAATTATATAATGTATGAATTTTTTTTTCCATAAGACTTATTGTATTCACTCTCGCCTTCAGTTGGGTAATAGGGAATATAGGGGACTTCCAGTGGAGAGCAATTAGCCAGAGAATGGCTACACTTATCATATGGATAAGTCTCTTATGTGGGGTGGAGATGCCTGTGATGGGTGTGAATAATAGACAGCTAAAGAAAGATTAATACGATTGCCAGAAATAGTTGACACAAAATTTTCTAATTGGCGCCAAATATGTGAATTTTTTTTCACAGTCCCAGGAGATGTGAGAGAAGGAGCCTGGGGAAAGACTTCCTCTATAACATATTGAGGGGACTGATGGGAAAAGGGCGTGCAATTTGGTGGGTGTAAAATACCATCTTGTGAAGAGTTTGGTAGCAGTTTCTCTTACTGTGAGTGATCTAGTGCACTTACGAAGGTTTATGATGTATTTATTCTTCATTAGAGAAAGATAGGTTGCCCATCCTCTGGAACTCTCTATCTCAACCTGTCCGGCTATCTTCTACTCTAGCTGCCTTCAGGCGATCACTGAAAACAGATCTCTTCAGGGAAACCTATCACACCTCCAACTAATCTTTTACCACTTCCATCAGCTCACTCCCTACAGTTACAATGTTTTGTACCACGTGCCCCCCCCTTATTAGATTGTAAGCTCTTCTGAGCAGGGCCCTCTTAATCATTTTGTATTCTATTGTATTGTACCTGTATTGTCCCCCTTTTATATTGTTAAGCACTGCGTAAACTGTTGGCGCCATATAAATCCTGTATAATAACAATATAATAATTCAGATTCCCATTTTTGCATGTAAAGAAGTTTTCTTGTGTGTCAAAATTCACCAAATTGTAGTATATTTTTGAAATTAGAACTCCTCCTGAAGAGAAATTGCTTATTCCTCTTTACTGTATTTTGGTAGGACAGCTTATTTTTGGACCCCATAGGGTGAAGGAACTGGTAAAATGTGTAATTTTCTTCAAAATTGCAAACATTTTCCCCACTGTACTGTCTCTGTTTTGATTGCCTAGGCCTGTTTTTTTGAATCCCAACAGATGTGAAAACTAGGTTTGGTTTTTCCCATGCATATATGTGGATTTGGTGAGTTGTAGCGATAACCCTGTATTTTTTATTTAGAATGTCTAAGACATTTGAAGATCTTATGTGGCTTATATCATAAACACACACAGAAATTCTATGTTAAAAGAACCGGTAATGCTTAACCACTGATGGGGGCTCTTTACCACATGATCAGCTGTGTCCAATCACAGCTGATCACAGCATGAACCAGGAAGTGCCGGTAAACAGCTTTCCTCGTTTCGCGCTGACAGTGAGGGCCTATCGGCGGCTGTCCTGTAAGAGGGGCAGGGGGGTGTGCGCTGATAATCAGAGCATTGATTATCAGCGCAGCCCCCATTAGATGTGCCCACCACAACTGCAAATCAGTGCCCATCAGCTGCCAGTCAGTGTAAATGAAAATGCCATTCAGTGCCTGCCAATCAGTGCCCATCAGTAACCCCTGTCAGTGCCCTTGACAGATGCCAATCAGTGCCCATCAGTATTGACTGTCAGTACCTCCCCATCAGTGTAGCCTGTCGGTGCCCATTAGTGCTGCATATCCGTGCCGCCTATCAATACCAATCAATTCTACATATTAGTGCTTCCTCATCATTGCCCTTCAGTGCCACCTCATCAGTGCTGCCACATCAGTGCCCATTAGTGCAGCCACATCAGTGCCCATTAGTGCAGCCTCATCAGTGCCCATCCATGAAGGAGAAAACAAAATTTTATAACAAACAGAAAAAAAAATTGTTGGTCTTTACTAGTTTGTTTAGCAAAAAATAAAAAAACCCCAGTCAAATACCACCAAAAGAAAGCGCTATTTGTGGGAAGAAAATTATAAACATTTAGTTTGGGTACAGTGTTACATGACCACGCAATTGTCATTCAAAGTGTGACAGCGCTGAAAGTTGAAAATTGTCCTGGGCAGGAAGGGGGGAAAGTGCCTTGTATTGAAGGGATTAAACAGCGGGGATCAACTCAAAAGTTGACCAAAAGCAACTTCTCACAATGTACTGTGCAAGGGAACATTCAATAGATGGTCACTATATTATTAGTATATAACAGGCTTCAGCTTGCAGTTCAAAAGGGAGACAACCCTACATTTTTCTTATAGGCAAAAGTATGCAAACACAGGGTGTTAATGTTTCTATGGCGTTGAGTTGCTTTCAGTAAATAAGCATTATTTCCCTTTTGAATGATCACTGTTATTTTCGTGGTACAGCTGCAGAAATGGAAATTCACAAGCACACTTTTTAGAGAAGCTTCTGTTGTAGAGCTGTTCTAGTAGCATTTACTTTATTTCACATTGAAATTAAATGGTTAGTTTAAAAAAATAATAACACAACTATTACATACAAAAATACAGCATACCAAACACAACATTCAAATATAACTATCCTGGGCGAATAGATACTTACTCCTGTATACCTGCTTTTAATTTTCAAAGGGACAGCAAGGAATAAATTATGCTTCAGTTGTTGGGCCTAAAACGCCTGTCTCTTGTTATTCGTTATATTTCCAAAGGTCGGGACCGCCACAAGTGGCTAGTTGTAGATGTCTCTAGAGCAGTGTGACAGAGACCTGGTTCAGTTAGATGCCACCACCACAGCCATTGTCATGTGTGCTATTTAAAATGGCCATATATACCATTAGCTACACTCCCAGAAGCCAGTTTTGACACACCCTCATCTGCAGAAGGTCCACAAACACACGCTGAGCCCAGAAGTGTCCAACTATAGCAATTATGTGTACCACCAGTAGTGCCCCTATTCACATGTAGAGAATAATGTCACCAGCATACCAAGATTTCCAAGAATGGGTTCAAAGCTTTAATCAGCAATCGCATCATTAGAGTAGAAAGCAACGTTTCAGAGCCACTGTTGACCCCCACATCAGGCATGTGTCACAGTGGCTCTGAAACGTTGCTTTCTGATGTAATGATGTATTCGCTGATCAAAGCTTTGGACCCATTTTTGGCGATCTTGGTGTGCTGGTGGCATTACTATCTCTGACTACAAACGGTTCCAGCTGGTGGTTGCTTCAGCACCCACTTGCAAATACAGCCATCTTTACATGAATGTGTGCATTGGGAATAGTGCATTGGAATTCCTACTCACATGTAAACACTGATCTAGTTCCCATAACTTAATCCTCTATAGAGTTATTGGCAGTTATCTCAGCTATGTCTTATTTAAAAAACACATAGTGTGCTGTAAATCGAAATCTGTATTTATGAACATGTTGTTTTAGCTTGCGAGCATGGTCATGGAGATTTTAAACTCTGGCACATTGCTATATAATATTAATGAATGTTTATTACCTGTATATTGTCCATTAATACCCAGGCTTCCTATTAACTCTATGGATTGCATGCAGTATATTGCTTTTTGCTAGATGCCAGTTGAGTTTGTGGGTAAAATAGTATTTTCCCCAATTGTTTCTGACAGTTTGATGAGGGATTCACTGCGATAACTCTTATGGGAAATGTATTTCAGTAACTACACAGAGCGCCAAATTATCTATATTTTTTTTTTTTATTTACTTATTCAGATGCCATGTTTTAAACCTTGATCAAATAGTTTGCTTCCAGCATTTTTCTCATGCTGCATCGCTAATACCATAATGAGATAAAATTGAATGCAATTAAAGGCAGAAGATAGAGTATAATATTTTGAAAGCAGGAGAAAAAAAATATAAAGTTTATTATCTTTTAGAGAGTGGTTTACTTTTTAATGACTTGTTTTAATCAGATTTCACTATCGTCTTTATAAGGACTGTAATACTGTTAGTCCACTCTAGCAACTTTTTTGCAGAACATCATAGCAGGCTGCTAATATTCAGTTATGCAAAACGAAAAAATCTTCTAATATTACTGCAGCCTAAAACCTAAGCTGACCTGATTTTGGCTTGGGTTTTTTCAGAATAAAGAGAACCTGTCAAGTTCGATATATGGGAGCTGCCATGGTCACCTCAATCTTTGTATGTGAATATTTTGAGTCAGTCATCACTGTCTGCCCAGTTTTACTTTAAAGTGGTTGTAAAGGCACAAAGTTTTTTTTTATCTTAATGCATTCTATGTCTAAGTCAAATACTTACCTGAGGTCCCCCTCTGTCCAGGGATGTCCACGAGTGTCTTGGCCGTCCAAGTCAGTCCCCCCCCCCGCCATGCCACTGGCTCAAGCTGCGGTCACTCAAAGTCAGCTAGCCAATCAGGAGAGAGAGGGGACGGGGCTGGGCCGCGACTCCATGTCTGAATGGACACGGAGCTGTGACTCGGTCAGGTGCCCCAATAGCAAGCTGCTTGCTGTGGGGGCATCCAACAGGAGGGAGGGGCCGGGATCACAGAAGAGGGACCCGAGAAGAAGAGGATCTGGCCTGCTCTGTGCAAATCCACTGCAACAGGGCAGGTAAGTATAATATGTTAGTTATTTTTATAGAAAAAAAAAACGAGACTTTACAATCACTTTAAGTTTTTTTCTTAAAAACATAAAAACTTAAAAATATATGTTATTCTTCCCTTCTCTGCAATGATATTGCACCAGGCAGTTTCTTGCCTGTTTTTTGGCGGTGCTGTCCGCTCATTCTTCTTCTGAGTGATCCCTCAGTAAACTATGTGCTAAAAGGACACCCATCCAAACATGTTTCTAAGCCAGGCTGTGCTCATCCATAGACATGCAGTGCATTCCCCTCCTCATGGGAATATGAATTTCAGCAGCAGGAGCCTATGCCAGCTGCCCTCAGTGAGAGGGAATGGGGCTGCAGCCAGGATGGTGCTGGAGTGGTGAGAAGTGTCAGGTAGCTGTTGGGGGGATCTGTGAGTTTAGTGCATAAAGAAGGCCAGAAAGATTGGGATAGCTGCAAAATGTGTTCATTTAAAACATAGTTAACAGTGGCAGCTCTCATATTCCCATCTTTACAGGTTCCCTTCAAGCCATACATGCAGAATTCCCATATTTATCTTTTCAGATTATTTGACTCTCCCATTTTGCCAAACCTGCAAACCCTAAATAGTTAAATATGATAACCACTATATCAATGACTCCATCCAATCCTTTCTTTAATTTTTAGATATTGGCTAAATGTAGACTTAAAGTGGTTGTAAATTTCAGACACGAAATATGAACAAAGCATATCCCAATATAGTGTGTACATGTCTCAATTACGAGCACAAAGTGTAATTTCTATCTGCTGCTTTGTTCCTAGTCTATCACCAGGAATAATTTCTGATAAGTTTTCCTGACACCAAGTGAAAAATGGTGACAGGGGAGGGACCTCCAGCTGATTGACAGATTCAGCTCTGTTCCTGTGAGCTGCGTGGATGGGGGGGGGGTGGGTGTCTCTTCCCTCCAATCAGCTCTCAGAGCTCTCCTCCCTGTGCTCTGCAGAGTGTAATTTTGTAATTTCAGCTCTCTGCCCTATTTTTCCTGAACACTCAGACAAGCTTTATAAATTCAGCACTTTGAATGACTGAAGAGAAGACTGCAGGTAAACAGTTACAACTCATGTATGAGGATTTGTTCAATCTCTGCATATTACCCAAGGACAGTCATTTCACTGGGTATATGTAAAGGTTTACAACCACTTTAAAGTTTTCTTGCCATCACCCACCCTGAAAGAACTTTTGCTTGGGTTTTAGCCTTGGATGGCAAGCCACATACTGTGTCTGTTTGGGACTAGAGATGATCACAAATGGGTAGAAAATCTTCTGGGGCTAAGGTAAGGCAAAATCACAATTATATCTGAATAGCTATAGCTGAAAATTGTTAAAAATTGTATGAGTTTCCTTGATCTTTGCCCACTCCTCCAGCGTATATTTGAGTTATTTCTGACTCAAAGTTAGTCCAGCAAGCCTGCAATTAAAAGTCATAGTGCATCTTCTGCTTGTTTTTTTTTGTAGCTTGAGTCAATATTTATGACCATTTATGATTGGAAACTTGTGGGCTGTCTTCTGCTAAGTGCAGACACAATCACCGTTACACATCACAATGGTATATGTACTTTGGTTGCAACCCCTTCACTTTTGCTCTGGGGGCCTATAACGAGTGTTTATGTATAAGTAGTGTGAGCACTCACAGCAGTTTCTGGTACAATCATTTTTATTATAAGAAGCATAACATCTTGACAAACGTTCTACCATGCAGGGGTACAGCATGATGAGCATAACAGGAAGGTGTGGGCTGGGGAAGTCCGATCAAAATAACTTTTTTTTAAGTATTAACTGTCCATGGGGTGACCTAGTGGAGTAAACCAAAGGTCCATATAGATCACCACCTCTTTTGTTACTTTGCTGATTTGCACTTAGGAACCATCCTTGTACTAGGGTGCTTTTCCAGGGATGGTGTATTAAGGCTGGTTATTAGCCATCTCCATACCTGACTTATACTGTCTGTAGGGGTGTATATGTTTTTACAGTATTTTTCATATAGATCACCAGGGCCTAAGGGCCATCTGACAGGGGCCCGGGTTGCAGGTGCACTGACTTACAGCAGAGGGTAATGCGTGTGCTGGTCTATTGGATCCCCCGGGTCAGGGTGAGCAATCTGTAGAGAGGTACAAAAAATACTTTTGGATCTAGCAACAGTGGCTGCTTGCCAACAAGGAATAGGCCCCGAGACCAAGGATTCAGGGTCACCCTAGAAAAGAGGTATCAAACTCCATTTCGTTGTGTGCCACAACAACAGTATGGTTGCCCTCAATGGGTCGGTTGTATCTGGGGTGCAATACATAAATAGCGCTGGGTGCAAGAGTACATTACGTACAGAGTGCAGAACTCAGGAGTGCGCTGTGTACACAGTGCAGGGATCAGATTACATACAGAGTTCAATGATGTGCTGTGTACAGAGTGCGGGGTTTAGGGGTGTGCTATGCACAGTGTGCAACCCCAACTCCCCTCCCCAAAGCTTCCTTGCGTCTCTCTCCTACCTTGCCTGGCTGAAGTACCTCCCTGTGTTGGGGCAGCTTTGCCTCACCTTGCATGGAGCAGAGGGTGAAAGTTGGAGGTGGCAGAATGGAGTAATACCACGTTCCAGCTGCAAAACTGGATGTGAGGGCCACATGACAAGGCTTGGAAGGCCGGATTTGGCTCACGGGCCTTGTGTTTGACATATGTGCCGTAGAAAAAAAGAGACCGAGGGCGGCCATAAGCATGGTCTCAGCAGTGAAGAAGAGAAGGAAAAGGACAAAGAATTAAGGATCGAGATAGAGAAAAGAGGGAAGTAACAAATCAGTAACAATCAGGAGAAACCCAAGCTGTTTGGATGCAAGGTGAGAAGAAGGATGTAGGACCACCAAGGTGACCATACTTTGAAACCACACAGCAGTTTCAGTTTCGAACTACTGTCTGCAGACATCTTCATTGTGCATTTTAGTGTTAGATACAACATAAGTGTTAACTGCACAAACCTAATCCCTAACATGGAAATTGACTTTGTGCCCAAATCCCCCAAAAACTGTAGTTCCTTGTCAAAAGTCGCTGCCACACACTGGGTCTCTACAGAACAACATGCTCTTGCTTCGCTAAAATTTGTAAAAGTTCAGAGAGAAATTTTTGAAGAAAGCCACCTTCTCTATAAAGGGCAGTAAGAGCACTGGTGGAATCAATCGTATTTCAGGTTTTCAGCAACACATCACACCTTTTGGTATATATGAATTTATTTTGATACCTTAAGCATATGTTTCTTGCAAATACATTTCATTACTCTTACATTCAGTTGTGTTGTTGGCAGCCACATTTCACACATAGTTAAATCTTGGAAAATGTGATGTAAATTATCTCAATTTCCTTCATGTAAATCTGGATTTTTATTACACTGTTCTGACTAGCCTCCATATCAGCACGGTAAAAAACATTAATGGTTCTTGATTGGTGTGTCTTCTATCCACACTTATCTTGTCACTGGGAGTTACTCTCGAATTTTCTTTGTTAAAAATGTATGGGTGTTATTTTATTTATTTATTTTTTATCCAGATTATAAGTTTTAAAAATAAATGAATAAACATGATTTGAAAAACATTATTATGCATCTGGCTCCAACCGGTTTACTTCAATTAAGACTTAATAGCTGTATGTCAGAGCAGAATTGCAATGATTAATTTGTCACAGTTAATAATTGCAAACTGGTTGCTAAGATGCAAGGCAAAGTGCATACTACAGTTTATACTTTACAGCTTTGATGGCTAGAGTCTTTAACAGCAACTTAGAAATATCGCTATAGATTATCCAGTTGTTTTGTCCTTGCTATGCATTTTTTTTTAAAGCACTCCAGTTTTCAGAAATATTTTGCTTACTGCTTCTCTCCCATCCCAAGAGAATTAAAAAAAAATATTTAATATTTCATTTCTTCAAAGATGGTTAAAAAATGGCTAAACCTAAGAACAACAATGTAATCTATTGCAGCTTACCAGTCCCTAGTTGTGGTGGCTGCATTATTTCTTTCCATTATTTTCACCTGGTGATCCTTCCAGTAACACATTTCCTGTCCTAGGGTGACAATGATCACTCCCTGTACAGTGTTTATAAAGGATCAGCATTGTCATCCTAAGACAGGGCTAGCAAACAGCTTCCCCTCTCCTTTTCTCCATATCCTAGGGCAATGGTCTCCAAACTGCGGCCCGGGGGGCAGATGTGGCCCTTTGCTTTCTTTTATCCGGTCCTTGGGGCAATATTTCAACCACGGATACCACCAATGGGGCATGAGCTCTCCCCCCCCCAACCCCAATGAAGGAGCACAATTCCTCCTAATGACACCAACAATTGATAATTTGGCCCGATAACACCAATGATGGGATGTAATTTCTGCCAATGAACGTCATTTCCAGTTTGTGGCACTGCCCTTCTGGCTTGCCGCAGCACCCCAGGTGTTTACAAAGATCCTAGCACCTGTACTGGGTCTTTTAATGGCCATGGGGATCTTGGTGCTCGGATACTTGGAGACCTGCTCAGAGATCACTCACTACAGGCCCTGGAACACAGTGTAGCCTGCACAGTGCGGTATTTAGAAAGCTTGGGCTGGGTTATAAATACCAAAAAGTTACCCTTGAGTCCAGCTCATAGTCTCAAGTATCTAGGTTTGATCCTAGATATGGTCCGGGCAAGGGTTTTTTTGCCACCCGTAAGGATCTGTGCCCTGAAGGATCAGGTGCGTCAGATAAAGGGCACCAGACAACTCTCCATTTGGCTCTGTATGAGTCTTCTAGGAAGGATGGTGTCCTCCTTCAAGGCAGTGCCCTATGCCCAGTTCCATTCCAGGCCTATACAACAAGATGTCTTGTCAGCTTGGAACAGGAGAGGGTAAGCTCTGGATTATTTCATGTTCTGATCTCCCCAGGCATGCTTAAGCCTAAGCTGGTGGTTGCAGGATCAGAACCTGCAAAAGGAAAGATCCTTCCTCCAGGTGTATTGAAGGGTACTGACCACAGAGGCCAGTCTCTTGATCTGGGGAGCGACCATAGAGGGGCTCACAGCTCAGGGGAGATGGTCAAGGTCAGAACGGAGCCTGTCCATCAACATCTTTGAGTTGCAGGCAGTATGTCTGGCCCTATGATCCTGGATGTTAGAGTTTCAGGACTGCCCTATCAGGGTTCAGTCCGACAGTGTCACTGCAGTGTCCTATATAAACCACCAGGGTGGTACCAGGAGTCGTTCAGCTCAGAAAGTGGTGAACCACATACTAGCCTGGGCAGAGGGACTTGTGCCAGTTATATCGGCAATTCATATCCCAGGGGTAGAGAACTTGAAGGCAGATAATCTCAGCCGCCAGCCAATCTGCCCAGGGGAAATGGCCAATGGCCAATTTATCAAGTGGATGTTCGAGCAGCCGAGGATTTGGCTTTCGGCGCAGTGTACTGCAGGCTGCCGTATAAGGTCTGATGGCTATTGTTTGGTAGGGTGTCTCCCTTCCCTCAAGACTATTGCTCTGGGATGTCCCAGTAGGTAAGGAGTATTAGCCTAACTTTTAGTCCTGTGATGTATGTAAAGAAAATAGGATTTTTGAATACATCATGGAGCACAGAGGTCCCTCCTCTCTTTTTGAGGATTCAGTGCTTGCTACAAAACCAAAGGGCTTCCTGTATGGGAGGGGTTATATAGGGGATCACTTCCTGTCTAAGACTTTGTCTACCAGTGTTCATTCACCTGATTATGAAGTATAACCCAGTAGGTAATGAATATTAGCCTAACTTCCATGATGTATTGAAAGAAAAGGATTTTACAGGTATGTATGACAAAAAAAATCCTATTTTCCCCCAGTGGTCTTCCGGGTCAGCCCTTGAGAGATGGGTTCCTCCTCCTAGAAACAGGAAACACATTGCCAAAATATCTTTAAAAGGCGGTACTTCAGGTCCCTGGTCAGTTTAAGTGTTTCCTCCGGCCGGAGGAGACATGTTGCCAATAGGACCCGAGGGCTCCATCTCCCAAGGGCTGACAACCAGGCAGGCGTCCAGGAGAGCAGCATGTGGAGGAGGGTGAGCCAGTGGACGGGGCAGAGGCCTTACCAGTACCACATGTGGTTGGTGCAGGAGGACGGGAAGGGCCACGGGCAATCCTCCTAGGCGGCAGGCAGGAGGGATCCCGATTTCCGCTATCCTTTGTGCCCAGGCTTGGGGATAGACGTCGATACGCCGTACCCTTGGCTAGTTCCGGCGGGGGGCGTGTACCCGCGGCCAGAAGCTGGCTTGACCCAGAAGATGCGGCACGTCATTTCCGGGGAGGGATGACATCATTGGCATGCGCCGGGGATCTGGTCCAATCCCTTTAAAGGCACTGGAGGCGGGAACGGCCGGTTGGTGCAGTGTTTGTGGATGAGACTTCAGGTGCAGAGTGGACGCCACAGCACATACAGGGATGCAGGAAGAGGACGATATTCCTTTTGCCCAAGCAGCCAGGAATGGAGGCACCAGCGAGACACAGGTAGGCACCAGGTGGTGACCAGTTTTGTGTCTAAGGGGACAGGCTGTTAGACCATGGTGGTCTAACATACTGGGGCACGCTAAGGAAGGTAGCACTGGGTGTTTGTTTGCTATGGTGGTGATGTCTTATGCTACACACTGCCATAACCCCATGTGGCCTTGTTTCTATTTGTTGTTTTTTTGCAGGCTAAGCCGGTTAAAGACATCAAGCCCACCCCTAGAAAGCGGTGTGCAAAGTGCAATGCTGGAACATGGGGAACCGCTGTGTCAGATATGCATTGACAAGTTGATTAAAAAGCAGTCTGACTATGTGTATGCCAGAGTGTTTGGATCCATGAGGGAAGAAATCACTTCAGCATTTAAGGATTTGAAACCGTTTATTGCAGAGGCTAGACCTCAGTCAAATCCTTCAAGGGATCCTTCACCCCGGCCTCATTCAGATTCGGTGCTTCGGGTTCACAGGAGAGGCATAAAGAAGGAGCAGGTAGCACGGTCCCTAGTGAACCAGCTACTGACAGCTCAGAGTTTGAGGAGGAGGAAGGGGCTAAGGCTGGCCCTAGATACAAATTGTCCCTGGAGGACGTAGACAAATTGCTTGGCACAATATATGAGACTCCTGAAATAGAGGAAGAAGGATTGACTTCAAAACATGACCGGATGTATCAGGGTCTTAAAAAGAAAAAAATCTAAAGTATTTTCCGTGCATCAGGTGATGTCAGACGTGGTAAAGAGCGAATGGGCAGAACCTGAGAAAAAACTTTTTTTGCCTCAAGTCACAAAAAGCGTTTTCCTTTTGAAGAAGATCCTCAAGCAGTTTGGAACAAAAATCCAAATCTTGACGCCCCCTTATCCAGGGTCTCCAAAAAATCCTCATTGGCTTTTGAGGACATGGGACACCTCAAAGATTGCATGGATAAGAAAGGAGACATTATTCTAAAAAGGGCCTGGGACACTAGTATAGCCAGTCTCAAACCAGCACTAGCTACTACATATGTAGCAAGAAACATGGAGGTATGGCTTACCAGACTCCATAATCATATTAAAAACGTCACTCCAAGAGAGGATATCTTAAAAACACTGCCAGTTCTTTCCAAAGCAGTTGGATTCATAGCAGATGCGTTTGCCGAATCGGTGAAGCTGGCAGCAAGGTCAGGTGCACTGTCAATAGCAGCCAGGAGAGCCATATGGCTAAAGACTTGGGCAGGGGACCCAGCTTCTAAATCAAGGTTATGTAACCCCCCATTTGCAGGGGATCTCCTGTTTGGCTCAGGTTTGGATGATGCTTTGGAAAGGACGGCAGACAGAAAAAAGACCTTTCCAGCAGAAAAACGCAAACCGCCTCCAAAAAGTTTTTTTCGGGGGAAAAGAGCGTACCCACAAGAAAATAAGAAAGAATATCAAAAGAAGCATTGGACAGGACATAAGGGGAAGCCAAAGAGCAATCCACTCTTTGGCTCTACCAGTCAAACTCAGAAGCCATGACTGCAGTTTGCCGGTAGGAGGAAGATTGGCTGCCTTCCTTCCATAGTGGCAAAAGACAACAGCCATCAACTATGTACTGTACATTATCTCAAGGGACTACACACTGGAATTTGATTCTCGACCTCCAGAGAGGTTCTTACTAACGTGACTTTTAAGAGATCCAGAAAAAGCAAGGGCCCTACCGCTTCTACTGGGGGAAATAGTGGATCAACAGGTCCTCACCCCAGTTCCAGCGGAAGAAAGAGGGAGGGGTTTTTACTCACATATTTGTAATAAAAAAGCCCTTCGGGAAGTTTCGCCTGATAATGAACCTAAAGCCTCTGAAGGAGATAGTCACAAAACTTCCGTATGGAATCCATTTTCTCAATCTGGAACATCCTCCAACAAAACTTATTCATGGCAAACATGGATCTCAAAGATGCCTACTTACATATTCCCATAAAGGAGGAATCGCAGAGGTACCTGAAGTTGGCAGTAGAGATAGACGGGGAGGAACACCATTTTCAGAGCAGGCCTCTACCATTCGGCCTATCCTCGCCCCCCAGGATATTTACAAAAATATTAGCAGAGGCCCTGGGACCTCTAAGATTGAGAAGAATCACAGTAATTCCATACTTGGACGACCTGCTATTCGTGAATCTGTCCAAGACACAGCTAACGAAAGATCTTTGGGAAGCACAGCAGTGGTTAGGTTCACTAGGTTGGATTCTAAACATAGAGAAATCCAATATGTGTCCCACCCAGAATATAAGTTTTCTGGGGTACCAGCTAGACTCAAGAGTACAACGAACGTTCCTTCCAGAAGAAAAAATCCAGGGTCTGGCTGGGACAGTAAAAAGGATCCAGAACAACTTACCAGTATCTCTAAGAGAGATAATGTCAGTGTTGGGATTAATGACATCATTAATCCCAGCAGAACAGTGGGCAAAGTACCACTTAAGACCCTTGCAGGCATTTCTGCTAAAGCAAGGACATACAGACTTGGACAAAGTAGTATGGCTTCCGAGTGCACTAAAGAGATCTCTCTGGTGGGGTATTACCATCAGAGTGAGTGGGGGACTGTGTCCATTGTGTAAGGTTTTTTTTTTGCATGGGGTAAAAAATGTTTAGGCATCAGCATCCTCCCTCACCCCTCTTTTACTGAGCCTTCATTCGATCTGGCAATGTGCATATCTGCAGCTCTTCTCTCCTCTCACTTCCAAGTCTCACTGGCTTTGCTGGGGCACCAGGAGCCATTGACTCCCAGTGCTGTCAATCAAAGCCAGTGACGAGGGAGCAGTGGGGTGGGGCCAAGTCCCACTGTCTGTGTCAACGGACACAGCAGCGGGGCTCGTGAGGGGGCACTGGACAGAGAGGAGCGGCCAGGAGCACCGGCAGGGGACCCAAGAAGAGGCGATTTGCGGCCTCTTTCAATTCCTTTGCACAGAGCAGGTAAGTATAGTTTTTTTTTTGTTTGTTTTTTTTAATTTTTAACTTTACAAGCCCTGTACAAATGTGCACCACTGCTTTTGTAGTTAGGCTTCTATGCCTGTAAGCATGTGCATTCTTGTGCACACATTCATTAGCCTGATGGCTGGCACAATGTTCCTGGCATCCCTCCACATAATAAGGCAATGAGGTAAAGATCCGCTTCAAAAAGCCTACAGGCAATACTTGGGACTATTCTTGTGTCTTCTGCTTGATTTTTTTTTTGTGAACAGCTTCCACAGAGCTGGTATTCCTTAACCTGACTATTGACTTACGTTTCAGGGATGTTACATCTTTATTATGAAGACTATTGAAATATTGTTGGCTGTTGTATTTTGTCTTGTACTCAAACACTTGTTGGAACTATTTCCAACTGTTCAAAAATAAAAATATTTTAATGTTAAATGTTTTGAGGGTCCTTGAGAATAAATGAATTCTATTAAATGGTTATTATACAATGGTTTTAATTATTTTTTATTTTATTTTGGCAGTGCTATTGTAACTGTAAGCCCAGTTTTTTAAAGCTACTTTGTCTAGACTTCAAGAAGTGGAAGTAGGCAAAGTTCTTTCTTTCATTCCTCACAAGAAAGCAAATCCGCATATTTCCTAGGGCTGTAAATGTTGTTTACTCTCCTTTCTTCTTTAAGCTATATATGAACACTCTGTCAAAAATGACAAAGTTCTTCTAATCCGTTGCTGTGTTGAAGGTGAGGTAATTAATGGAAATGTACTATGTTGGTTCTTTTTACTGAAAGTTTGTTAAAAGGGGGTGTCAATCTCTACAGTTCTAAATATTTTATTATATTTATTCTTTAAATGAAAACTGAATCGTGAGACATTTGGGGTGTTTTGGGGGAAAAGGACAAAAAATAAATAAACTTATTAGATGATTTAAAGTGGAGTTGTTACTTTGTAGTTGACATGCTGCAGGTAGATCACCCATGAGTGGTTAGTTATTATGTAATTTATATCAGCATGCTTTTAAAAATGCTAGCTCTCTGTCTATTAAGGGTCTATTCGTTAAGTCAGAATTCAGCATTTTTTTAATACAAAATAGGATACATATTTACTGCACAATCCAAAATCTGGGATATGTACAAATATAGTTGCTGAAATCTTATCTGTATCTGATGACACAGGTGGGCCTCTTCCACTCCCAGTTTAAGTAACTCTGAATGTCATGGCACAGGGAGGGATCCAGGCAGGTTACCCTTTCACACTACACTATTATATGATTTCTGCAGGCCCTTCAGCTAATGGGTGATCTGCTGGTGAGAAGAAAAGCTCACCCTAGTAGTGATTCCACCATCTGAAAGGTTCCATTGGTCTTCTTGACCATGGTGACAGTAGAGCTGTGAGTGGTCATACTAAGGTGCTCTAACATGTGAAAGTAAGTCCCCCAAATGAGGAGTTCCAATAAATGGAGGTTGCACATTACAGTCATCAATGTGCAGAAAAGATATTCCATGGCGGTTTTATGGATATTTTAGGTATATCCAGCTAATTTCATGGATATTGAAATAAAATAAGGTTTTAATGAAACTTTAATATATGGTCTATCTGGTGCCCTAAAAGTCTTGTTTTTCTTCATTTCTTGTATTGTTTTCATTCACCCTGAATGTAGTTGCCAGTGGTGTGATGGTACCTGTGCCTGCTGGAACATTCAACAGATATAAGATTTGAGCTGCACAGTGAGTGCAAGGACATCAACCTTGGTGCTGGTAGACAGGACTGGAAACCAGCAGTGGGTAGGTTGTTGGCAGCAGATGGTTCATAGTTGGGCCAGGGTGAGTAACAATTGGTTTTAAAGTGGCTAGCAAAGCAGGCAGAGGCTAAAGCCTGATGCCTGAAGCCTGGGTCCTGCGTGGCTCTGAAACATTGCCTTCTGCTGTAAATATGTGATCGCTGATTATAACTTTGGAGCCAATTTTGGAGTTCCTGGTGTGCTGGTGACATTATTCTCTCTGACTACACCCAGTTCCAGCCGTTGGTCACTTCAGCACCTGCTTACAAATACAGCCATATTTACAGGAACGTGTGCGTCGGGAATAGTGTGTTAGAGGCTAAAACTGGGTACACGTGATCTGAATATCAGCCCGTTCAGCAGGAACCAGCTGACATTTGGGCAGTGTGTACAGCTGCCTGTCTGACAGGCTGGTCTCATGACTTTTGTTGAACGACCCTGCTGGATGACCAGCAGCTGATCAGTGTGTCCTGGCGGGGGGTTCCCCTGTTAGAATACAAAGGCACAGCGGGGGAGATCGTCGCATTAACATGCTTGTGTTAGTACAGCGATTTCTCAGGTTTTATTTTCCGTTTAGCCAGCTGGGTTGAAGGAAGAAAAACTGAGTGTGTGTACCCAACTTATGTCGATAAGCAGGGCAGAGATGATACAATTAGGGAGAGGTATAAGGTGAAGACAGAAGAGTAGAAAAGTCTGAAGAAATTTGAGAACAAAGCATAAGCAGATCAGGTTGTTATTAATATACAGCAAGGCTGATGTATGTGATGTGTGTCATTGTTTTTAAGAGTGTTGCAGTCGGAATCAAAACACACCTTGAAATCTGATTGGTGATGCAAGTGCAAATTCAATGGAATTCTATGCTCTGACAGTTGCAGGTCCTCTGACATCATCAAGTTCAATGCAACGTTTGAGGGGTAAGGGGTTGAGGTACAATCCACCGCTGCAGTGTAGGGAAGTAGAAAAGATTGCTGGCTGCTTGGGGAAGCAGATGATCAGGTAAGGAAAATTGTAGTGCCCTAATCCTAAATGAGTATTTAACCCTTGCAGAACATTCTTCTTTCCTTGGAGATAGGCTTTAAGGGTTGGATTTAGGAAAGCAAAATATAGTGTATATGCACTTTATCAAGCACCCCTCCCTTACTACAAAATATGCTATATTTCAGCTAATCTGAAAGAGTCCTCAAGGCTCCATGCACACAAGCGCTAGAAAAAATGCTGGATAAAAAACGCTAGTAATAGCTTTTCATAGTAGCATTTTAGCAGTTTCAGCAGAGTTTCAGGAGTGTTTAGGAGTGTTAGCATTTTATTAGCGCTTTTGCAGTAAAAGGTAAAAAAAAAGCCCAAAAAAACACTATTGAGAGTGTTTCTGCTAGAAAAACGCTCCAAGAAACCACAAAAACAATTTTCTTTTTGCTCCTAGACGCGGAAGCACAAAAAACGCTAATAGCTTAATGTAGTTTGCATGGACACATAGGATAACACTATTTAGCTTTTAGGAGCAGAAAAAATGCTAAGAACAGCTTCTAGGAACATAATCGCTTCGTATCTGTGATATAGCCAAATGACGGCTACAGCGCGCATCTACATTGCCCGGTCTCGTCCCCTTACTACGTGATCAGCTGTCAGCCAATGACAGCTGATCACATGATGTAAACAAAAGATTGGTGGTCTTTTTTTTCTTTCCCTCGCACTGACAGTGCCACCTATTATTACCCACCAGTGCCCACAGTGCCACCTACCTTTGCCCAGCAGTGCTACCTATTAATGCCCACCAGTGCTGCCAATCAATGCCCATCAGTACCACCGATCAGTGTCACCTACCAGTGCCACCTATCAGTGTGCACTTCAGTGCCACCCATCAGTGCCACCTCTCAATGCCCCTATCAGTGCCCATCAGTGCAGCCTATCAGTGCCCATCAGTGCAGCCTCATCAGCGCACATCAATGAAGGAAAAAAATTACCTGTTTTCAAAAATTTATAGCAAACTTTGAAGCGGTTTTGTTTCATTTTTTTCAAAATTTTCGGTCTTTTTTCATTTTTTTAGCAAAAAATAAAAAACCCAGCAGTGATTAAACATCACTAAAAGAACACTCTATTTGTGGGAAAAACATTTCATTTGGGTACAGTGTTGCATGACCACGCAATTGTCATTCAAAGTGTGACAGTGCTGAAAGCTAAAAATTGGTCTGGGCAGGAAGGGGGTAAAAGTGCCAAGTAGGCAAGTGGTTAATGAATTTGAATGCAAACAAAAACAA
>BLSH010215989.1:681695-702003 GCA_018402905.1 Glandirana rugosa | reverse complement strand
GTCACCTACCAGTGCCACCTATCAGTGTGCACTTCAGTGCCACCCATCAGTGCCACCTCTCAATGCCCCTATCAGTGCCCATCAGTGCAGCCTATCAGTGCCCATCAGTGCAGCCTCATCAGCGCACATCAATGAAGGAAAAAAATTACCTGTTTTCAAAAATTTATAGCAAACTTTGAAGCGGTTTTGTTTCATTTTTTTCAAAATTTTCGGTCTTTTTTCATTTTTTTAGCAAAAAATAAAAAACCCAGCAGTGATTAAACATCACTAAAAGAACACTCTATTTGTGGGAAAAACATTTCATTTGGGTACAGTGTTGCATGACCACGCAATTGTCATTCAAAGTGTGACAGTGCTGAAAGCTAAAAATTGGTCTGGGCAGGAGGGGGGGGGGGGGGTTTAAGTGCCCAGTAGGCACGTTTTTTTAAAGTGGATGTAAACCCGAAAAAAAAATAATAATTCTGCCTAGTAGAGTAGATAGAGCATGTCATGTCATCTGTGCCCAGTCTTGCCACAAAGAGTTAATCCAGCTCTGAGCAACCCCCTTATCTTTTTTCAGTAAGAAAAAAAATTACTAACTGAGAAATAGGAGATGTTTCTTCCCCCTGCTGTGTGACAGATAATTTCCTTATCTCATGCATGGAGCAGACGAAGCTTCACACCCCCCTCCTTTCTTCTCCAGCTCTCCAAAGATTGGCTGCTCTATGACCCCTTTCACACCAGGGCCGCCCGAGCGTTAGCGGTAAAACACCGCTAATTTGTGGTGCTTTACCGCTCATAATAGCGGCGCTATGGCACCTCTATTCGGGCGACGACAGTGCACTTTTAACCCCCCACAAGGGGTTAAACAGGGGTTAAAAGTGCCGGCTAGCTGCAATCCCGAAGCAGTGTTCAGTGCTTCGGGAGCGCTGCCCCATTGTTTTCAATGGGCAGGGGCAGTATAGAAAACCACATCGCTGCAGAGATGCGGTTGCAGGGCTTTTTTTTTACTGTCCTGCAAGTGACCTGCCCCAGTGTGAAAGCACTCTGGCTTTCACACTGGGGTGTATTGGAGGGAGTTTTTCAGGCCCTTTTTTAGTGCAAAAGTGCCTGAAAAACGTTTTGGTGTGAAAGGGGTCTAAACCTCAGCATTATTGGGCATGCTGAAGTAATGTGGTATCCTTCCTGAGTTTTGACTAGATGTTTCTCAAAACTCAGGAATAGCAAAGTAGAACAGTGTAGAGGTGGGTGGGGAGACTTGTGACATTACAACTCCACCCACCGAGCTCCAACAAAGAGACCTACTCACTGATTCCAGAGATTTGTGGGGCTGCTACTGGTGAAGGGGATGGCATTTGCAAGGTAGGGATACATGCAGGAGGCTTGCATGTATATATACATTGATACTGTGCCATTAGTTTATACTGAGTGGTGGATTTACATCCACTTTAAAAAAAAACGCTAGTGTATATGGAGCTTTAAAGTGATTGTAAAGCTTTGTTTTTTTTTTTTTAAATAACAAACATGTCATACTTACCTCCTCGGTGCAAGGGTTTTGCACAGAGTGGCCCCAATCCTCTTCTGGGGTCCCTCCGCTGCGCTCCTGGCTCCTCCCTGCATTGAGTGTCCCTACGGGGAAGCACTTCCCTGGGGACACTTGTACGTGCGCGCACGCTCCCGAGTCCTGCTCCTGCGTCCATTGACACAGACAGCATGACTCGGACCTGTCCCCCGGCTCCTGCGTCATTGGATTTGATTGACAGCAGCGGGAGCCAATGGCAGCGCTGCTATCAATCTATCCAATCAGGACCTGAGACACCGGCTGGAGTGGGTGTGCTCGTCTCCGGCTCGGGAAAGACCGGGTTCAGGTAAGTAAAAAGGGGGCTCTGGGTGGCTGCTACACTAAAGGAGGTTTTTCACCTTAATGAATAGAATGCATTAATGTGAAAACAATGTGACAACCCCTTTAAGCTGCATGTGGATTGAATGGATACTGTCAAAGTTCCCTTTGATTGAATGAAACAATTAACCAGCATTGAATCTGGACTGGAAGAAAATTAGATCCAGTTTTTGCTTAAATTTTAATACAATTATTTAAGAATAAACGCCTCAGCAATTATGTAAATGTAACAATAAACAGACATTTAAAAATAAAGAATTTAGTTTCTCTATTTGTCAAAGGAGCATTTTAAGAAGACAATATACAGTGTGCAGAGCCTTGGTAATCACTTCCCCAGGACCTACTGCTGCCACGTACTGTACAGCTGCCCATTGAGATGAATTAGAATATGCAGCTATGTGTGGTTATCTGTGGGGGTTGTGGAAAGCACCCACTTGAGTACCACCATATGCTCCGAACGCACACTATATTCAGGTACTTTATTCAAACCCTGGCGCGTAATTGCATACCAATGCATCTTCTAATCAATCTCACTGGGCAGCTGTATGCAGTAGCTGCGGGTCCTGGGAAATTGATTACGCATGCTCTACACAATGTATGGCCCCTGTACAACCGTGTGTATGAAGCCCTAAAGTGGTCCAATAACTTTACAAGTGTGCGTGAGGCTGCATTCACACAGGGGCGATCCGACTTCAGGCACGACTTTGCTAGGCAACTTGCAGGCAACTTGCAGGCAACTTGCAGGCTACTTGCAGGCTACTTGCAGGCAACTTCAAGCTTGACTATGCCAGGCGACTTTGCCTGTGGCCAATCAGAGCGGGGAGGGAGGTGGTTGCCCTGGATAAATTCTTTTCTTTTAGTCGCTTCCATGTAGATGGGGGATCCGACTTGGAGGCGACTTCTATTGAATCCTATGGGCACAAGTCGGATAGAAGTCGCCTAGAAGTAGTACAGGAACCTTTTCAGAAGTCGCCTTGAAGTCGGAGCGACTTCAGTCGCGTATATTAAGACGGCTCCCATTCATTTCAATGGGATTTCAGATGTCAAGCGACTTGGGGCGACTTGAGGCAACTCGAGTCGGATCGCAAGTCGCCCCTATGTGAATGGGCACTAAAATGTCATTAAATACAGCAACAGTATCCATTTTTTATCATTAAATCATCTTTTAATTGACAGGCAAGTGACTGCCCAAGCTGAGATTATATTATCGGTCTGTTACAGGCAGGTTGAAGCATTTCCTTGGTCTCCTATCCCATAGTGATGAGACTGCAACACAGTAACTTAGTAGTTAGTCACAGGATGAGAGGCTACAGCAGGTATCTGATCTGTGTCAGACATTTGTGAACTGTATAGGCACCAGGAGTAACATAATTGTGATTATTTTTATCATAGCAGTCAGTCCAGGATGATGCTAATATTAGATGATGTCTGAACAAACCATACTGTCCACCTAATAGGAAATGAAGCCGAAGGTATTGTTAGGAAGAGGGATGTGATCTGGATCTTAACTGGAGCCTGAGAATATATGATCTGGTACCAGCATGCAGGGCTGTCTTTAATATTGATTGGACCCTGGGTATTCAGATTTTCTTGCCCCCCCCCCCCCCCTTCTGAGACATACAATAAATAGCAGCTAGTCAAAATCAATTTACTGCAGCAGATCAGGCAGCTATTGCTATTGGTTGCCAGAGATTACACCATATCATTAACAATTAGTTCCTAGAGGTTACTGCACATCATTACCGCTCGCTGGTTGCTAGAGGTTACTGTGCATCATTACTGCTGATTGGTTTCTAGAGGTTACTACAAATTAGTATTGGTCACTGATGGGTTCCTAGAGGTTACTACACATCACCTCTGTATCAAATTGTGGGTGTGGCAAAACTGCACTAACATTAAAGCATTGTTACATACCTGGAGTCTTGGGTATGAACTATACACATGCGCTATGTATGGAGTGCAGGGCTGAGGGGTGTGCTATGTGCAGCATTCTGGGGTGCGCTATGTGCAGAGTGCATGATCGAGGGGGTGTGCTATGTGCAGAATGCATGGATGTGAGGTGTGCTGTGTGCAGAAAGCATAAATGTGGGGTGTGCAGAATGCATGGATGTGCTGTGTGCTGAAAGCTTGAATGTGGGGTTTGCTGAATGCATGGATGTGAGGTGCGCTGTGTGCATAAATCATGAATATGGGGTGTGCTGTGTGCAGAATGCATAAATGTGGGGTGTGCTGTGTACAGAATATATGCATGTGGGGTGCGCTGTGTGCAGAATGCATGAATGTGGGGTGCGCTTTGTGCAGAATGCATGAATGTGGGGTGCACTGTGTGCAGAATGCATTGATGAGGAGTGCACTGTGTGCAGAATGCATGAATGTAGGGTGCGCTGTGTGCAGAATGCATGGATGAAGGGTGTGCTGTGTGCAGAATGCATGAATGTGGGGTGCGCTGTGTGCAGAATGCATGGATGAGGGGTGCGTTGTGTGCAGAATGCATGAATGTGGGGTGTGCTGTGTGCAGAATGCATGAATGTGAAGTGTTATGTACATCCAGTCGCCCCCCATAGCCCCCTCAGGTACAAAGCTCTCCTCCCTCCAGTTCAGGCCTCGCACCCACCTCCCCCAGCTTTCCTCCGAATTCTCCCCAACCATGTCCGTGCAGCTGCTGGTCTCTGGAGGAGCTTCTGCCTGTGTGGATTCTCCGCCCCCCCCCCCCTGCTCTCACAGAGATCGATGTGTGGAGCAGGGAGGGGAGCGCTGTCACTTGTAAATATGGAAGCAGCACTCCTCTCCCGGAGGACAATAGAAAGCAGCCAGCGTGACTAGCCAGCGACGGCTCCTCCACAGAGGGCGCTAGTGTGCCACTTATCCTTCTCAAAAAAAAATATATATATATATATATATAAGGTGCGTCGCTATATGGCTGTCCCAGCTTTTTTGGGAGATTTGCTGTCAGCTGACAGCAATTCCCAAAGTCCATTGTTCAGCCATTAAAGTGCAAAGATGTGCGACAGCCAGGCGCACATCTATACACTGATTGGCTCTGGCCTCAGTCACTGTCCTCCAGATTGGTCAGGAGCGGGGGCGGGACTGGCAGACGTGCTGGTGCTTGGACTGCACGCACGCATGCCTGTGATCCCGCCGACCGAAGGAGAGAGAGCGGACTGATGAGTCCCTCTGAGATAAGTGCTGCTGGGCTCTGTAATATCTGTGTACAGACAAAAACTGTGTACTGGCTGGCGACAATACCTGTGTACTGGCTGACAGCAATACCTGTGTACTGGCAATGCTTGTGTACTGGCTGGCAGCAATACCTGTGTACTGGCAATGCTTGTGTACTGGCTGGCAGCAATACCTGTGTACTGGCAATACCTGTGTACTGGCTGGCAGTAATACCTGTGTACTGGCTAAGTAATACCTGTGTACTGGCTGGCAGCAATACCTGTGTACTGGCAATACCTGTTTACTGGCTGTGTAATACCTGTCTACTGGCAATACCTATGTACTGGCTGGCTGCAATACCTGTGTACTGGCAATATCTGTTTACTGGCTTTATAATAGCTGTGTACTGACAATACCTATGTACTGACTGGCTGCAATACCTGTGTACTGGCAATATCTGTGTACTGGATGGCTGCAATACCTGTGTACTGGCTGGCTGCAATACCTGTGTACTGTCTGCATACTGTGTTACTGGCTGCAATATGCCCCGCCTATGATGCTGAGCTGTATACTGTATCCTGTGATGCTGAGCTGTATACTCCTGATACAATATGTGGAATACAGGGGACAGAGTGGGTGGATTCTATAAGGGATGGGTCTTTTGAGAAGTAGGAGGGGTCAAAAAGGAAGGGCGTGTCCTGGCGCCCCCATCCTAAAACTTCACCAGCCGCCACTGTGACTAGCGCTGCAGCTAGAGGTGATAGAGGCTGCACTGATGGGCACTGATGAAGCTGCACTGATGGGTAGTAATGAGGCTGCACTGATAGGTGACACTGATGAGATGGCAATGATGAGGCTGCACTGATTGGCAGTACTGAGCACTGATTGGCGGCACTGATGGACACTGATGAGGTTGCACTGATAGGTGAAACTGATGAGGAGACACTGATGGGCACTGATGGGATTGATTGTAAGTGTAGATGTCCCTTTAACAGAAGCCAGTTATCAGCTCTCCTCTTCTCGTGCTGACATCGTGAGGAAAGGAATGCAGATAGCCGGCTTCTGTTTTCATTGAGATCAGCTGTCATTGGACACAGCTGAACACGTGGTAAAGGGCCTCTGTGATTGGTCCTTTACCCCAATCTGTGATCAGCTGAGTCCGAAGGACTCCACAATCAGAAAACGCGCCACCCACATACCACAAGGGCAGCAGGATCAAGGGAGTATGTCCTATGATGGCCTTCTAGCAAAGGAACTCCTAACTGTAGCCGTCTTTCAGCCATAGCGCAGATGGGAAGTGGTTAAATGATTAAATTAACCCATTCTGGTTGAATATCAAACTTTGGTTTAATTCACCTTTCTCTACTTGCAAATCTTAGAGTACTTTCTCTTCCCACACCAATATATCTGCTTTTCTTTGTGAAAACTCAATTTCTCAGTATCTTAGGTCCTAGTTCTTAAATACAAGTCATTTCACACACATATAACAGGTTTATAGGTGCAATTTGTGTAATCCTATATGGATTTCATTATAGACTTTTAGAATGTAATTAATTGATCTCGGGGTTTTATGCGTTACATTAACTTTTAATTCTTTATGTTGCTGTATTAAGTTGTAGCTGGAAACTAATAGATACAGTAAAAGTTAATGAGATGAATAAAAGTTAACTTTTACTAGGGTTTTAAGTAGATTTAAAACATATCTCCTAATGCCTGTGTATCAGTTTAAAAAATCTTCATAGCAAAGAAGCCTTTTTGTAGGGTGCAGACATTCATTTTCCACTGCTAACTTATATAAAGGAATAGTTTGCTGAGAAAGATATGCAGGCGGTAAAAGCTGCTCTCTCTTTCTGGTTTCCTGGGCAGATACAGTATCATGTAGTTCCTCCACCTTCTCTACTTTCTGGATAACTGACTTTGAAAAAGCATGCAAATCACACTTTCCAATTAACTTAACTTCACCTTCTGTATGCTTGGTTTAAAGCATAACTCCACTTTTGATGAGAAAAAAAACATTCCCCTCTGGGTGATCTATGTACATTGCAAGGATGTTAACAAACTTTTATGCAGATTTCTACCTTACCTTTTGTTTTTCTGAAGAAATCCCTGTGTGTTTTTCTATATCCAGGTGGGAAAGTGAGTCTAATGAGAGTGATTTCATAATTATCAATCAGCTGTGCACCTGTAGGGAGGAAAGCTGTTTGGCCTGCATCCCTTTAGATGTGATTTTCTATTGGGAGTATCTCCTCAAAAATGACATATCTGAGGGGTATTCTGTACACATTCTGTGTACAGAACACCTCCAGGGAGCTATATTGCATTTTCAGAAAATTACAGAGCTGCAGATTGAAAAGGAAAGGTCATCTTTAATAACATTTAGTTACAATATGTATAAGTTACCCTTTAAGCTGACCACAGACTAATAGAATTTAGTTCACAATTTATAGTTTTAAAACATTTGTAGGATTTTCTAATCGATAGTGGGGACAAATCGACACTCATGTTCAGTTGCAATGATGAGAAAATTCGAAAGCGCAAAATGGAAATTCTTTCTTGAAAAACAAATTTCTAACAGTGGTTTTCGTTTGGGGAAGTCAGTTCACTGAAAAATTGAATGTTAAAAGCAAGCATGTTTTAAGTACTTTTGAACATTATTCCTCATAGTCATCATATTGTAGAGGACACCGGGAATGTGTCCTGGATGACAGGTACATTCCCCCAATATTTGAGTTGTGGTCCCTTGTTGCAGGGCTCTGTGGTACTCAGGGGTTCTCAAACATACAGGGTGAGGTGTCCCGGGCTAAGTTTGGCTGGAGAGGACTGACTTCTAGGACTCTCTGGATACACTTATATTAGGGACCCGGGAATTCTAAGGTTCAAAGAGGGAGGGGGGCTTCAAACCCTGACTACCAGGACATTAGTCTCAAAGGGGTTGAGTCCCAGGTGAGGGAGGCTTGAAAGGCAACAGAGGGAAATCAGCACCTGTGTCTAGGAAGTGAGTGGAAGAGAGAGACTCACAAGCTGTGCAGCAAGTGTGAGCTCTCATCCAAACGGAGACATGGGCTGCTAACCCCCTTTGTGGCCTGCCTTGCACCCCTACATGGGACCAAAGGCTAGCGGTGAGCCTGCTGTTTAATTACCACTGCCAGGAATTGGACTGTTTATTTACTTTGACTGAAGTAAGCTGTCATTTTGTTTAGCTGTGATTAAAATAAAAATCTGTTTGCTTTCATCAAACTAGCTGGCGATTATTACAGAGCTACCCCCAGGTTACAATATGTACAGTGAGGGGAAAAAGTATTTGATCCCCTGCTGATTTTGTACGTTTGCCCACTGACAAAGAAATGATCAGTCTATAATTGTAATGGTAGATCATTGGGCATATTCTCCCATGTAGTTCTGGGCTGATTCTTCACCGTTCTCATGGTCATTGAAACTCCATGAGGTGAGATCTTGCATGGAGCCCCAAATTGAAGGAGATTGATGGTTATTTTGTGTTTCTTCCATTTGCGAATAATCGCACCAACTGTTGTCACCCTCTCACCAAATTGCTTCTCTTGTAGCCCATTCCAGCTTTGTGTAGGTCTACAATCTTGTCCCTGACATCCTTGGACAGCTCGTTGGTCTTGGCCATGGTGGAGAGATTGGAATCTGATTGATTGCTTCTGTGGACAGGTGTCTCTTATACAGGTAACAAGCTGAGATTAGGAGCACTCCCTTTAAGAGAGTGCTCCTAGTCTCAGCTCCATACCTGTATAGAAGACACCTGGGAGCCAGAAATCTTGCAGATTGATAGGGAATCAAATGCTTATTTCACTCATTAAGATGCAAATCATTTTTTGAAATGTATTATTCTGGATATTTTTGTTGTTATTCTGTCTCTCACTGTTAAAATAAACCTACCATTAAAATTATAGACTGATCATTTCTTTGTGAGTGGGCAAATGTACAAAATCAGCAATCATATATTTTGTATTTATGTTCCTTCAAAAATATTTTATGGTATAGCCAGCTTGTGGGTATAGAGATAAAGGATGTGTCCAAAGAAGAAAGCAAACAGTGACAAGACTTTGATGGAAGCAGCTATTTCTGGATTTCTGTGCCATCGTTTGGCACAGGAGCAATGACGATGAACTGATTCATAGTCTCTCTTATGGAATTAGTGTTAAGTCTGTGGTTTCAGGAATGTCTGCTTCCATCATAGCCTTCTCTTGCAGGAGCCTCTTTAAAAACAGGCCAGGCCCACCTAGGCAAAGTGTGGAAGAATTATTGTGGGAAAATGGGAATATCGTGGTATAGTTTTATTGCTATTCTCTGTCCCTTCTCTTCATCTTGATTCTTTCACTTCAGGTACAGTAATTTTTTCTTTATTTCCACCTTCTGCCCTTTTTGCTTTACCTTAATTTTTATGAGCCATTAACATGGAGCTTTATAAGGGAATATATGATCTGTGTTAATTCTAATTATCAGCATCTAGCAATGATTTATCTCCCTGATACATGTTTAATTTTAGCCCTCATTAACTTTACACCAACACTCTTTATCAAATTTACTATACTGCTCTATGCCTTGAAACTGTCAGCTAGAAGAAATGCAGTAAAACATGGGGTGGAATTCAGTTTATATTCCCACAACCTCATTTTTTCTTTTATTTTATGAATCATTTATATAGACAACTATTTTGTTCTGAGTATATTACTGCATGAATTCCATTTATACATTGTCTTATCTTTAGTTATGTTCCTAATGTTTTATGACTTTGTTAAATATATGAATTTTTTAATGCTCTATTAATATCTTTATCTTGGCCAAACTGAGCATTCATTTTATTGAGGAACTAAATGATTACGCATGCTGCACAATGCTTAGAACGTAACTCTTTTAACTGTCTTTTAGATCTAAAACAACCCTAAGGCTCTGACATTTTAGTTGGTCTCATGGGCCCAATTATTGGTCCCATGGGTTGCTAAAGGTCATTATCCTTTCCATCATTTTATTTTAAGTGAACCTGTGCTTCACTTGAAAATTTGGAATTTAAAGCTGCTGCCTAAAACTAGCCATACACTTAATGGAAATTGGCTTGTTCCTCATTAACCAGCCAAGATTGACTTAACGGGTGGCCCTGTAGGCACTCTACCACCTGACATCCTTCCTGTAAAAAAGTGAAATTAAGAAAAAGTGCAATGGGTTTCCAGCTGTGTCATTAACCAATCTATATACACTGAAATCTGGTTGTGCATCCATACTCTTTGCTGTGTATTAAGGCATCTGTTAATGAGCCAACTATACACTTGTGGCAGTCTTCAGGAATTCTTGTTTAATAACATACACTATGTAGGAGCAATAAAACAGAATGTAATTAATAAAAAATAGAGTTTCTGTTACTGTACGCATTATAGAAACCAATGTAGTCTTTTCTCTTGCTCTTTTGTAGCTTACTGCCTTAGAATTTCCCCCAAAGAAGCTCTTTGGAAACAAGGATGAACGAGTGATTGCTGAGCGCAGAGCTCAATTAGAGGTATGTCTCATCATTAAAAAGTTGTTTAAAAGTTAACATTATAATATCAAGTGTATGTTTTAAAGGTTGAGAATCAGTATACTCTAATTATTTAGTATTTCCAAGCAAAAAATTACCGCATTCATCTTTTTCATTTTTTATTTATTTGTTTTAACATTCCAACTTTTTAGTTTTGTCATGCTTATGAGTAAACTTTTCCTGCATGGAGTAATTTTTAATTTCAATATTTCTTGGTATATAAAGTGCTAACAGTACAAAAATAGAAGGACATTTGAGCATCAGAAACTGAGTATGATTCACATGTTATGGTACAGATACAGAGTTAGGCTTACATCCAATATCAGTCTGCATATGTTTTAGGTTGTCCTTAATGCTCACGGTTAAGTGAAGAGTAACTGAACATAACAAAAAAATAGAACAAAACTTCACAGTCAATCCGTTTAGTATTAAAATCTCATTTGGTAATGAGCATATTTAGTCCAAGGAGGTAGTTTTATACCATGCATGCCATATTTTCCACCTTGATTCAATTATTTGATGCGTCACCCGGGCAGAAGCAAATAGCATCTCATAAGTAGCATGTGTGTGTGTTGTCTTTATGACTTCCTAGATAGAAGGAGCTGCTTGGTTCTTCTAATGGTGGACTAACACTAATCTTGCGCTTAGAATGTGAATGGCTATGTCTCTCATATCCACTGGTATTGATTCTATGTTTAGTGTCAGTAGTGCTAGACCTTGTGATAAAGGTTATCTTCAGAATTTTATTGAGCAGTTGGAATACTGCTATCCAAAAGGTGGCTATAACTGGACAAGACCAGTATGTGATATAGCGTACCAATTGCCCCACAGTTCCTCCAGCATGTACAGGGAGTGTGTGGCGAAAATTTGGCAATTCTGTAGGGTGTCAAATACCATCTAAGAAAAATGTTTGAATCAGTTCCCATAAGTTCACGCTTCTTGTCGCTGCATATGTGATGCTAGGTGCTCTTTTCCATTGTACAGAGTCATAACTAATGTTCATATCTCTTTCCCTTGCCCTCATGTGCGAAGTTTTAATGTGTACTCCCTTATCATTCAACAAGTTGTAGAACAAAGATATACCTTTAATCTTAGGTGTTAGGCTTGGTGTAGTATTGTGCTACCATCCATGGTAGTGATATATCAGATTTTAGGTTGGAACGTAGAAAGTGGTTTATTTGTAGGTAAGTGTAGTAATCAGAGTTGAGTAAGCCATACTCTATTTGTAGGAATCGGAAGATTTTGGGCATTGGTCCTATCCTTAAATCCTGCATTCCTTTTATCCCTTTTGTTACCCAGTTAGTAATATACAGATCTGTTATTATAGTGGGTAAGCTTAGTAATGGTAGTGGGAGCAAGGTACTTGGAGACTCTTGGGAGGTAGAGGTCAAGAGTAGTTTCCAGGCCAGGGTGGCTAGTATCGTAGAGGATACTCAGTTGTTTGTAATGGTCTGTATTGACCAGTGAGAAGGAAATTATATACATTGTTTCCCTGTGTTTGGAAATGTTCAAGCTCTTCCCATCTAGTGTTAGTGTTTTTAGGGAACCACGTTTTACGTTGTGCTAATATTGCAGCAGTGTGGTAATCTTTGAGTAATACTAGTCCCACACCCCTCCACCTTGCCCTCATTCCCTGCCAAAGGTAATGGTTCATCATTGATTGGGCAGTTGTGAAAAAGGAGTTAGGTACTGGAATGGGTAACGTTCTGAATAAGTATAAGAACTGGGGCAGGAGGGTCATCTTAACCTCCCTGGCGGTATGACTGAGTCTGGAATGTATTGCTGAAAGCGGTACAATTATTTTGCATGAAAATTTGGCGTTTTATATTGTAGGCCTGTGATTCTTAGGAATAACTCAAATCTGTCCAAACAACAGTCTAGTAGACATCCCGGGTATGAAAAAATTTGAAAAATGAAATCATAAATTATAATATAATAAATAACTAAAAATAATTATCACAATTAATACTATAATAGTAATAAAATGTATTCTATAATGTAATCAAACCAAAAACGCAGAAATTTGCTCAGTTGCAGAATTGTCGCTGTCGTCACTTTCAGTTTCTGATGATAAATTTCCTCAAAAATCAGTATCACTCAATTCTACAAATGATTCTTATTTACTATCGGTGTTTTCTAGCTGATCAAAAACCACTTTTGACGTAAAGGGACACTTTTTGGTTGCCATGGACATTCTCCTGTTTCCAGGCAGAAAGAATGACATTTATTATATAAAAGTGCATGCAGGGCTCTGGGCAAACCACTAGGGACATAGGGGATGTGAAATGTTTTCATACAGTAATGTAATCTATAAGATTACAGTGTACTGTATGTATAGTGTGTGTTTCACTTTTTGAATTTCCCGCCGGTCTCCGTCCCCGTGCGACGCGACGCTCGCAGGGAACAGAGCCCGGCACACAGAGGCATCGGAGCGGCGGACACAGCCCGCAGACACGGCGGGGGACATCGCTGGATCCAGGGGAAAAGGTGAGTAGCGCTGCCTGGATCCAGCGATGCAAGCTCGAGTGTGGCTCGGGGTTACCGCTCTTGGTACTGAAAATCCACCCCGAGCCACACTCGGGAATACCGCTAAGGAGGTTAAAGGCTGAAGTTTGGAGCAAAGTTTATCTAAGAATGGGGTATAATTAGCTTTAAACAGTTCCTCTACTCTCTGTGTCAATATAATACCCAAATACTTTATACCTTCAGCACTCCATGTGTATGGATACAATGCTGTGAGTTTCTTTTGTATAGGTGGAGGGACATTTAGCCCTAATATGTAAGTTTTAGTCTCATTCACTTTATAGTAAGAAAGACGATTAAACATTTTTACGTATAGTGTACCGAGGCCAGGGATCTCTCCACATCTGTGAGCATTAGGATAACGTCATCAGCAAATAAGCTGATAGTGTGTGTTGAATCATGGATGTGAAAACCTGTGATGTGAGGATGGATGATTGCTAATGTGACTCACCAGGTGCTCCATGAGTAGATTAAATATTAACGGTGAAAGTGGGCATCCCTGGCGAGTCCCATTTGTGATATTAAATGGTGTGGAGAGAACGCCAGATGTGCATACCTGTGCTTTGGGTTTGGTATATAGGGCCGTGATTGTGGAAAATATTGGGCCTGTAAAGCCAAAGGCCAATAACACTTTAGCAAAATATCCCCAGTGGACTCTATCAAAGGCCTTCTCTTCATCTAGTGCCAGAAGGCGTTCTTTGCAGTTTGGCATGGGGAATGATGTTTATTAGATGCCTTGTCGCATCTGTAGTCTGCTCCCTTTGGTGAACCCAGAGTGATCTGGGTGTATAAGCACAGGAAGGATGTCAATCAATCATAATGCTATCAATTTGGCATAGAGCTTTACATCGTTGTTTAGGCGTGAAATGAGCCTGAAGTTCCGAGGAATAGACGGGTCTTTCCCTGACTTGGGTAAAGGTATTATTATAGCCTTATGCCTCTCTGGAGGGAAGGAAGGAGAGGCAGTTGCAGCGTTGTAAATACGGACCAAATAGGGTGCTAATGTATGTTTGAAGGTCTTATAATATTCCCCTATAAATCCATCCGGTCCAGGAGATTTGTTAAGTGGTAGCGTGTTTATTGCTTTGTGCACTTCTTGAAGGTCGCTTTTGTAATTGTTCTGTGGTTAGATGCGAAAGAGTCAGTTTTGTAAGAATTTGTTAATTGGTTCAGAGTCTGGTTGTTGTGTTTGAGGGTCTTTACCTAAGTTGTATAGGGACTCATAATAGTTACTAAAGGCATCCGGTATATTCTTAGGGTGGTAGCGTTTGTCTCCAGTAATTGGGTGTGTTATAAATGGGATTTTCGATTTATACCTGCAGCCTCTAAGACGTTGAGCTTAAAATTTCCTAGCTTTGTTTCCATTGGCATAATAATTCATTTTTAGTCTTCTGGAAGTTTTTTTCAAAGTTTTCCATAAGTAGTAATCTAAGATCATAATTGAGTCATGACAGCTTGTTAGAGGGTGAGGGTGAAGGGTTTTGTTTGTTTTGGGTGTCTAGGCTATGTATTTCATTTCTAAGTTCTCATAATGGCTTTTGACGCTGCCTCTTCACTCCTGTCCCTAGTTTAATAAAAATCCCTCTCATGAACGCTTTATGGGCGTTCCATATAGTGAAATGATCATTAACAGAAGCATCATTGTCTGCAAAGAACTCTGATAGGTGTTTTGCTAGGCTTTATTAGTGCCATTTCTTTGTAAGAGAAGTGGGTTAGCTCTATAGAGTGGGATATAGTTGGAGGATAGTGAGCCCTCAATGGTTATCCCCAGTGATGCATGGTCTGACCATGTGATTGTATTGGTTGAGGTTGTCTTTGACAGAAGCCACTGGTCTACTAAAAAAAAGAACGATACATGAATAGGACCGATGAGATGTGGAGAAAAAGGTCTCTCTCTCCAGCATGGAAACATCTCCAAGCATCAAATAAGTAATTTAGGTGTATTATGCCGTTGAGAGAGAGTCCTGGGCGGGTAGGTGATGACGTAGAGTCTATAACGGGGTCAGGAATAAGATTAAATTCTCCACATGGTAGCACGGATCCTTTTTGATGTGTTCTATGAGTCCTTTTTAAACGAGAATATCTTCAAAATCCAGGATCAATCAATATGAACACAGACTAAAAGTAGGAGATTTATTCACCAGACACGGATTCATGCAAAAATAGGTATTTACAAACAATATTACATAAAATTAAGAATGTTAATTGAAACACCCGCTAATGGGGAGTGTTGTATTCTTTATATGACCCAAAAATGATAAGACTTCTCTGTAGAATCAATAACCGAATATGACGATTAGACAGAATGTCTGTATTTCACAAACTCAACTGTTACTATACTGCAGGTAAGTGATCAATATTGTGAAATAGAATTTGATATTTGCTACGTCAATAGAATATAACTGCAAAAATGATAATGCAAAATGGAAGTTTAGAGAATAATCTACAAGGTGTTATCCACTCGAGAGAAGTACTAATCCAGCTGTGCATAATAATATTCAATAATTAATATTTAAAAAAAAAACAATTGAATATAAGATAAAATTATACAATATAATTACCCTTTTCAAAATGGCTGCTGGCTTGAAGTATTGGTTACCAAAATTTTAAGATGGCTGCTATTTGAGGCAGAGTTATGTCTTGCGTCCTCAGAGTTTCAAAGTATCAAGGAATCTCCATGAGAGTGAGGGGGTGTATGAGTTGATGGATGTATGGAGATGATGGATGGAGTGTCTGTGGGGTGTGTATCTGTCCATCCATTGGGAACTAGTCAGCGGTCTTATATATTATTTTACACAATTACCTCGTAAACATTTTTATAACCTAGCCCACAAGGTGGGTCTTCATTTCTATTGGATGAGGAGTTAATAATTAGCCTCCCAGAAAATTCTTTTGTGTGAATTGTCACCCCTCCTTTAAACCACCAAGGGTCATATTTGAGCAGAAATATTTAACTTAAAATATTTATATGAGATATTTCGTTAAAAAAAATCATATTTTCATAATGTGTCTCTGACTATATTATTGTAAATATATCTTACAATATTTAGGAGCTATGGTAACCATTACAATATGAGGGTATTTTTTATAGATTAATATCACACGAAATGACTTGAATTTGACTATGTGTTTTACCCATGTGGCTACTATAATTACTTATGAAGCCAGGTAAAAACACATGTTATATATCTATATATATTTTGTAGACCTGGTTAGGATAGATATATATATATATATATATATATATATATATATATATATATATATATATATATATATATATATATGTATGTCCTTCATAATAATGATTGGTTATACTTAAAACAATTACTTACTTCCAATTGACTCTACATCAAAATAATATATATATTTTTGTCTCATAATAAAATTATCATTGGGTCAGTAGACGCTGAAATCATAACTGTATCTATGACCTGGAATATAATATATAATTTGAATGACTTATAATCAGATGTATCTTGAAATACCATTGGGTAAAAATTCAGATCTTTCTCTTAGGTGTTTAACATGAACTTTGAACAGTCTAATTGAATATTTAGATAGGGTTCAGAGTCTTCACAATAGGTTAGAGATGTTGATTTCTTCTTGAGAACAATCCAATCAAGTGTTTGTACTATCGACTTACCTTAGTATTGTCATGTCCTCTCATGTAACACCCCAGTAGATGTAAATTTCTTTGGTTCTTTGGTCTCCAGCTTTGCACGCAGTTTGTTTATAGTGTTTTAAAGATAGGTGATTCATTAAAGTTTGCAAACAGCTAAGGTCATTGTGACCTTTGTTTTACTCCTCTCTCATGGGGCTCATGACATAGAGAAAAATTAAAAAGATATGATTTCTTCTCAACAGGTCAAACAGTTTGATCAGTTTTCTATTTCTGAGTATATTATATAACAAAAATGTGAAAGAGCAGTGTTCGCCATATAAAAGTTTAAGATATGATTATTACCAAATGTATATCATATAAGCATATAATGTAAAAAATTAATACTAATTAATGGTCTATAAATACTAAAAATACATAACTATAATTATCACTTCTTATCACCATTTACTAGCTGATATTTTAACTGCAATTCTTTCTAACCTCCTCTATATGGACTATAAGACTATAAATATTGCATCTAGGATAATATGCACCTTAACCACTTCAGCCCCTGCAGAGTAGTAGCGTCCCGCGAATCACCATTTATAAACGGCGCCGTGCACGGGAGCACGCTGCTGGTGGCGCGCTCTCATGCCCGCTGCACTCTACAGAAGTGTGGCCGCCGCTCGGGCGGACTCCATCTGCGCCGGCGAACCGCGATTGCCTGGCAGAGAAGAAAAACGGGGAACCGCCGATGTAAACATGGCAGTTCCCCACTCTATTAGGCGGCATGTAGGAGATCTACTGATCCCTGTCAGTGGGATCAGTTAGATCTCTTATGCCCCTGGCAGCCCAGCCCCCTCACAGTTAGAACACGCCTAGGGAACACATTTAACCTCTAGACCACCCCCTGCAGGTGAACCCCTTCACTGCCTTCACTTCACCTTTACACAGTAATTAGTGGCTATTTAAATTTCTGATCGCTGTATAGATGTCACTGGTCCCAAAAAAAAAGTAAAAAATGTCCGTCATGTCCGCTACAATATCGCAGTCCAGATAAAAATTGCAGATCACTGCCATTACTAGTTAAAAAAAAAAATTGTAAAGGTGCCAGAAAGTAATTCTCATGGTTTGTAAACGCGGCAACTTTTGCGCAAACCAATCAAGAAACGCTGATTTCTATTTTTTTTTACCAAAAACATGAAGAAGAATATAAATCGGCCAAAACCGATGAATAAATTAGTTTTTTTTATATATTTTTTTTGGATATGTATTTTAGCAAAAAGTAAGAAATTTTGTTTTATTTGCAAAATTGTCGCTCTTTTTTGTTTATAGCAGTGATCAGGAATGACGTAGAGGAGATCAAATGCCACCAAAAGAAAGCTCTATTTGTGGGAAAAAAAGGACGCAAATTTTGTTTGGGTACAACATTGCACGACCGCGCAATTGTCAGTTAAAATAGTGCAGTGCCAAATCGCAAAAAGTGCTCTGGTCCTAATGTGGGAAATCCTTCCAGTCCTTAAGTGGTTAAAGTGGAGAATGGAGGAGGAGATTATCCTCTTTGCCTAATTGTATTTTCGGGATGTTTATACTACCCATATGTGATTGCCATCTAGTGGTCATGTTTAAGAATAGAAGAGACTAAAAAACATCTCTAAATGCAACAACATGCACACAGTGCTTAATATAAACAACGTTATAGGATCAGACATTTGTGTAAATCCTGCAAGTATTTAATATAATTACTCAGCTTTAATTAAAAGGCCAATGAACTAAACTCCAATCCAGTCCCATTTGTATACACTTTGTACTTTATTGGATTACTGTTATTCACATTATATGTAGGTTTATGAATTTACGTTTCATATTGGATGAATTCCCTTAACACCGTTATATTGATATGCACTTTATTATCCATAGCGCTGCACATTTTTTATATTTATTTTGTTGTACTTCACTAGTATATATATAAGTATAGTGTTAGCAGCTAATTTTCGAACGGAACCCATACGCGAGGAGATTTCTTGTAAGCTCTCAGAAGCAGAGCTTATATTGAATTGTACAGTATTGTAATTGCATTCTCTCCCTTTATAGTGTAAATTTATGTGCAAACTGTAGACGCTATGTAAATCCTGTATAATAATGTTTCACTGTCCTAACCCACAAGATGCATATGGAATTACATTATCCTACAGTACAAGACACAGGCTGGACAGTCATAGACCTTGGGTTATAATTTGCTCCTGTCAGCTGATTGGACACTGGCAAAGTTTGCTGCACATGCTCCCTGGACATAGCCTTATAACCCTGCCCACTCGGTGAGACCTCTGTTTTTTGCTAATGTCATTAGATGATGATCATTAACCACTTAAGGACCAAGCCTATTTTTGACACTTGTTATCTACAGGTTAAAATCATTTATTTTTTTTTGCTAGAAAATTACTTAGAACCCCCAAACATTATATATATATATATATATATTTTTTTTTTTTTTCCAGACACGCTAGAGAATAAAATGCTTTATTAATTATTATTAATTAATAAATGCTTTAGGTCACACCATATTTGCACAGCGGTCTTACAAACGCAATTTTTTGGAAAGCATATTCTTTTTTAAATTAAGAAATAAGAAAATAGTAAAGTTAACCCAACTTTTTCTAGATTATGAAAGATAATATTACGCCGAGTAAATTGATACCCAACATGTCATGCTTAAAAATGGCGACAAACTTTGGCACTTAAAAATCTCTATAGGCGACATTTAAAAATTTCTACAGGTTACCAGTTTTGAGTTACAGAGGAGGTCTAGTGCTAGAATTATTGCTCTCACTCTAGTGATCGCGGCGATATCGCACATGTCTGGTTTGAACACCATTTTCATATGTGGGCGCGACTTACATATGTGTTCGCTTCTGCGCGCGAGCTCGGAAAGACTGGGGGCTTTACTTTTTTTTTTTTTATTATTATTTATTTTACTTTTTATTTTTACACTGTCCTTTAAAAAAAAATGGATCACTTTTATTCCTATTACAAGGAAAGTAAACATCCCTTCTAATAGAAAAAAAGCATGACAGGACCTCTTTAACCACTTTAAGACCGAGCCTCTTTTTGGAGTTTGGAGGTTATCAGCTAAAAACAGTTTTTTTTGCTAAAAAATTACTTAGAACCCCCAAACATTATACAGTCCTGCTCACCATTATTGGCACCCATGAAGTTTATGTACATATTGTGGAATATCTACTGAAGGAAATGTATCAAATTAAAAATCGACTATTGGAGGTTTGAGGTTTTTCTCCGAGCCAGAATTTCACCAATTTCTCCAGGACAGTACGAAAAAAAGATAATCTTCCCTACAAATGAAAGGAACATTATCCTTATTTTCACTAGGTAAAAAAAAATTTCCTGTCACATTTTTATTTTTCATTTTATTTATTATTATTTTTTTTTTTTTCATTTCGGGGGTCAGAAAGGCTCGAGCGCGCGTCTTCGCTTGTGTATACATTCAGCGCGGGTGTATACTTTTACCACAAGTTTGGTCTGTACACGCTATAGCGGCGCTAGTGATCTCACTCTCGTTATTAAGATCGTGATCTGGAGGAGACATTGA
>BLSH010215989.1:659717-670776 GCA_018402905.1 Glandirana rugosa | reverse complement strand
GGCAGAGGACCCTACTACAGTTGGGGGTGATGTGAAGGGGGCAGAGGACACTACAATGGGGGTTGATGTAAAGGAGCAGAAGACTGCATTTAAGGATAAGGGGGTACAGGACACTACTGTGTGGGGAGGGGGGCAGAGGACACCACAGTGGGAGGGTGATGTGAAGGAGAAGCAGAGAACTCTACTGTGACACACTTTCTTTTTTTCCCACAAAAAAAACATTTTTATTAAGGGATATACAAATTATAAAAGTATACAATGATTCAAGATTGTCAGGTCAAGAAACTTGTCTAGGAAACAAAGCTTGTGGAAACTTTTTTTTGCATAACGAAAGTACAGTTCGTCCATTCTTCATCTCAAAATTAACAGTGTGTACTAGATGGACCATAACTAACAAGGCTGCATTCTGGTTCAATATAACATGTAACATAAAACAGGAGTATAATGAAGGTTAAGGACAAGAGTAATGCTTGAAGTCAGTTGTCTTTGTTTTAACCTCAAATCAGTAGGAAGCGGAGAATGGGATGTTGAGTGGAGAGGGCATGAAAAGCGCGTGGGTTTTGGTGGAGTTTTTCTTTTTTTTTTTTTTTTTTTTAGAAAGCCTGTGGTGTGTGAACACTCTCAGACTTCACCTGGTGCATAAAAAAGTGCACAACACAAATGTGAAGACACACAAAAAGTGCACTAGGTGTACACATGGTCCTCCTCCGAAGAGGGAAGACCTATTACCTGATTCCCCAGGGCGCAAGGCTCCTGACAGGAATTAGAGTAACGTGCACAGGACCGCCTAGCCGAAGCCTGACGACCCCCGTTTTCTGGGCAGTTAGCCGGAACCGACTGCCCCAAATACTAGGTGGGGCTCCCCGAAGGGAGACCCCATAAGAGGGGGCAAACCAAGCCAAAGGGCCATATCCACCCCCTCCCAAGACGTTCAGGGTAGGCCAGAGGACCATACACCTTACTAGTCACACGTGCAGTGTACCTCCTCAATCAAAAGTGCCACACGCACAACAAACAACACAAACAAAACATAAGGTGGAAGAAAGTGCAGTAAAGGTGCTTTTGTGGCCGGCCTTGCTGCCAGGAATAAAAAATTCCTCTGGTCCTGGCCAAAAGGCCCGGCCCTAGAGGCAGGTGTGAAAAAAGAGTGATGGTGCAGTGACCTCAGTGCCATCAACTCAATGTGCTACCACCACACAGTGTGATATCAGGCACCCCTGGACTGCCACTCCAGGTTCACATGCACCACAGGCTTTTCTCAGCCTGGCCCTTCAGCCTTAACCAGCACAGCACTCGTCCCACTCAGGGAGAGCCCTTCCAGCTTTCCCAGAGAAACATCCACCATCCGTCAGTTCGTCGAACAGTATGGTTTCAGTTCCCCCAGTACTAGCCTTTCAGGCTCCTTTACTCCAGGATTTGCAAAGCCACTGCCGTCCCAACCAATAACCCCTGGCCAGGACAGTAGCACAGTGCCTCCTATTGACAACTGATAAAAACAGATACTACACTTGATCTTACCCAAAAGGCCGACCCACAAATGCAACGCAGGAATATTGTGCTAGATGAACAGAAGTCATTGTGAGAGAGGGGAAAGGGAGAAGGAAGAGAGAAAAAAAAGGGGGGAGGGGTGTATAGTCTTCTTATTATTCCTGTAGGCTGTAAAATATTTTAAAGTTAAGGATAGGGCTTACTGGTAAGTTATTGATGAATTTAATTAAGGGAGGCCTGTAGCCTGAATATATTCATTTGAGGAGTGGAAGTGATGCCAGCATGCATGTCGATCAGTTCTTCCATTTTCGCTATTTTGTCTATTCGTTTGCACCAATCAGTAAGGGAGGAGATTTCCGAGGTACCCCACAACCTGGGGTTGCACATTTTGGCAGCATTTAATCAAGTTCTCTTGGTGGTGAAGAAGGTATTGAGCGGGTGTAAATTCAAGGGGGTAAGTGGTGATTGATACTATTTGTGTGTGTATTGTCTTCCAGAAGTCAATGATGTACCACTATGTCTTTTTATTGGGAGCTTGATTTTTTTTTTTTTTTTTAAGGGCACTACTATAGACAGGCTCAGCCTGTCTATATACTACCCTAGCCTGCCCATATATTACCCTAGCCTGTCTATAAACTGCCCAAGCCTGTCTATAAACTGCCCTAGCTCACCCCTTGAAATTGAACATAATGGTATGTCATATAATTTTGCATATAGACATGGTGATGTTGTATGTAAATATGACTTCCTGATACATTTTATTTTAGTTTTAATTATTATGATATAAAATAATGGATGTGGGGGGCTTTTGGTGGGCGTGATTTTTTTTGGGGGGGGTAGCATTTCATTCTTGGACCCAGGCAGCACAATGTCTTGGGCCAGCCCTGGCAGTTTACTATGTAGTGAAACCAGAATAAGGATGGCAGTTGATGGCAAGGCCATATTTTTTCTGGCAGGAAGGGCATCAATCTAGTACTTCCTGTTATACACGGACTTGACCACAGCACGTGCAGGCAATTAAAAATCTGGCCCTGATAACATTGAGGGTGCATTTAATAGTGATCAATATGTTTGACTACTTGACCATTTGATCCGATTCCTAATTATAAGACCAGTATTAACGGTGTGCCAGATTGTGTTCTATCAATTCACGGCACAATGATAATTGCAAATTAGAACTACCATTTGATTACCCCTTATGTACAATGTGGCAATAAAAATTGAGGGGAAAAAAGAGCGTACACCCCCCTAATTTATACCATGTTCTTTTCGAGTCTGGTATGGATTTTAAGGGTAACCCTATGCCAAAAAAAAAAAGTGTCGTCCCCCCCCCCCCAATCAGGTCTGGCATGGATTTCGATGGGAAACCTACACCAGAATTGAAAAAAAAATGGCGTGGGGGTCCTCCCCAAAATCTATACCAGATCCTTATCCAAGCATGTAGCCCATCAGGCCTAGGCATGAGTGAGTGCCCCACCACTCCTGAACCATACAGTGAGGATAATAATTATTTAATCCCTGCAGATTTTGTAAGTTTGCCCACTTATAAAGAAATTATTGGTTTATATTTTTTATCACAGGTGTATTTTAAATGATAGAGACAGAATATCAACCAAAAATCCAGAAAAACACGTGATACAAATGTTATAAATTGAGTTGCAGTTCTGTGAGTAAAACAGGTATTTGGTCCCCAAGCAAAACATACTTAGTGGAGAAAACCTTGTTGTCAAGCACAAGGTAAGATGTTTCTTGTAGTTGGTTACCAGGTTTGCACACCTCTCAGGAGGGATTTTGGTCCACTCACCTTTACAGAACTTCTTTAAATCCTTCAGGATTCTTGGCTGTTGCTTGGCAACTCTAAGTTTGAGCTCCCTCCATAAATTTTCTATAGAATTAAGGTTTGGAGACTGGCTAGACCACTCCATGACCTTAATGTGCTTCTTCTGGAGTCACTCCTTTGTTTATTTGGTGGTGTGTCTTGGGTCATTGACATGCTGGAAGATCCACCCACGACCCATCTTCAGTGTTCTGGCTGAGTGAAGAAGGTTCTCATCCAAGTTTTTAGAATATATGGCCCCGTCCATTGGCCCCTCAATGCAGCAAATTCGGCTTGTACATTTAGCAGAGAAACAGCCCCAAAGCACAATGTTCCCACCTCCATGCTTGACTGTAGGGAGGGTGTTCTTATGGTCATAGTCAGCATTTTTCTTCCCCCAAGCATGGCGAGTCGAGTTAATGCCAAAGAGCTTAATTTTGGTCTCATATGACCGCAGCACTTTCTCCCAGTCCTTCTCTGAATTATTTAAATGCTTATTGGCAAACTGCAGACAGGCCTGTTAATGTGCCTTCATGAGAAGGGGGACCTTGCAGACGCTGCTGGATTTCAATCCATGGCAGCGTATTGTGTTACCAATGGTTTGTTTGGTGGCTGCAGTCCCAACTGCCTTGAGATCATTCACACGCTCCCCCTGTGTAGTTCTGAGGCAAATTCTTACATGGTGCTCCAGACTGAGGGAGATTGATGGTTATTTTGTATTTCTTCCAATTGCGAATAATCACTCTAACAGTTGTCTCCTTCTCACCAAACTTTTTGCTGATGGTCTTGTAGCCCACCCATTCCAGCCTTGTGGAGGCCTACAATCTTGTCTCTGACATCCATTGACAGCTCTTTGGTTTTGCTCATGATGGTGAGGTTTGAATGGAAGAAAGATTCTGTGGACAGGTGTCTTTTATACACATAACTAATTGTCGTTGGGGGGCACCTTCTTAACCACTTTAAGACCGGGCCTCTTTTTTGGAGTTCAGTGGTTACGAGTTAAAATCAGTTATTTCTGCTATAAAATTACTTAGAACCCCCAAACATTATATATATATTTTTCTAACACCCTAGAGAATAAAATGGTGGCCATTGCAAAACTTTATGTCACACCGTATTTGCGCAGCGGTCTTACAAGTGCGATTTTTTTTTTTAAATCCGTTTTTTGAGTAAAAAATAAGTAAAACAGTAAAGTTAGGTCAATTTTTTTCCATATTGTGAAATATAACGTTACGCCGAGTAAAATGATACCCAACATGTTATGCTTCAAAATTGCGTCCGCTCACGGAATGGCGACAAACTTTGCAACATAAAAATCTCCATTGGCGACGTTTAAAAAATTCTACAAATTAGCAGTTTTGAGTTACAGAGGAGGTCTAGGGCTAGAATTATTTCTCTTACTCTAACGATCGCGGCGATACCTCACATGTGTGGTTTGAACACCGTTTTCATATGTGGGCGGGACTTACGTATGCGTTCGCTTCTGTGCGCGAGCTCGCAAGGACGGTGCGCTTTAATTTTTTTAATTATTTATTTTACTTTTTATTTTTACACCTTTCTTTTTTTAACAAAAAATTTTGATCACTTTTTTCCTATTACGAGAAATGTAAACATTCCTTCTAATAGAAAAAAGCATGCCAGGACCTCCAAAATATGATATCTGGGGTCAAAAAGACCTCAGATGTCATATTTACACTAAAACGCATTTTAAAAAAAATAAATTTTTGAAAAAAATGGCATTGGAAAAAAAAATGTCCCCTTTAAGACCGTTGGGCGGAAGCGACTTGTGACGTAGCTTCCGCCCAGCCATGTTATGGATGGAGCCGGGTGAACGGCTTCAGCCACTCACTCGGCTCACGGACACTGGGGGGCCGCGGAGATGACCGGAAAGGTGCCCCCCCCCCGCCGCTGATAAAAGTGATCTTGCTGCGAATCCGCTGCTAAGACCACTTTTATCAGGCGCAGAATCGCCTGCTGAAAAAAAAAGATACCGGGTTTATGGTAGCTATCTGGTACCATAACAACGGTATTCCACTTCAATTATGACGGCGGGCGGTCTGGAAGTGGTTAAATTGACAGGACTCATCTGTGTACCACATGAGCACATACTGTAGCCAGTCTGTGGGAGCCAGAGTTACTGTTGGTTGGTAGGGAATCAAATACTTATTTTACTCACTGAACTGCAACTAAATTTATAACATTTGTATCATGTGTTTTTTCTGGATTTTTGCTTGATGTTCTGTCTCTATTATTTAAAATACACCTATGATAGCAATTATAGACCCTTCATTTATGGGTGTGCGGGAGGTGACTTATCGGAATCTGGAAACCCCCTTTAAAAATGGGTTCACCAGATCCTGCCCCAGTTGAACTGTACCCCTACTCACTCACCAAAAAAGTATCAGAGTAATAAAAACGCACACACAGTTTTTAACAAGTTCTTTACTAAAACAAAAACAATGCCCCTCTGTGTAGATCCATTGACAATTGCGATGAACGTTGGCCACAGACCCGAAAATAATTTTAAAAAAAGGTTCGCACCTGACAAAGGCTCCCACCAAATGACAGCTCCGCTGTCTCCCAGCGCTAAATAAACAGGGGGTGGGACCACCCGGTGACATCAGAGACCCAGCATGCCCCGGTCAATGATGTCACAAGGGGGTGGGGACAACTGGTTGACATCACCGGGTGGCCCTACTCTATAGTTTATTTAGTTGCGGGAAGCGGCGGAACTCTCATTTGGCATTCATTGTGATTGACAATGAATCTACGCTGCGGGATGTTGTTTTTGTTTTTTTTATTTTTTACTAGTAATGGCGGCGATCTGCAATTTTTAGCGGTACTGCGATATTGGGGCGGACATGTCGGACCATTTTGACACTTTTTTGGGACCATTGGCATTTATACAGCGATCAGTGCTATAAAAATGCACTGATTACTGTGTAAATGCCATTGGCAGTGATGGGGTTAACCTGCAGGGGGCGCTCTAAGGGTTAACTGTGTTCCCTGGGCGTGCTCTAACTGTGTGGGGACTGCCCTGGCTGGGGAAAGGGGATGATCACAGCTTTCACCTACAGGAAGGCTGTGATCATCGCCCTTCCCCCTTCAACAGAACGGAGTGTTTACATACACGGACCTCCGTTCTTTCCGTGCGGGGGAGCCATCACGGGTAGCGGGCGGCGATCGAGTCCGCCCTACCCGCTCCCTGGCCCCCCGCGAACACAGTGAGTGTGCGAGCGCGCCTACGGCGGCGCGCACGCTCACAATGCTAGTTATCGCTGCCGCCGTCCTGTGACGGCAGTTCGCGATAACGAACCACCTTGTCGCCGTCACGCTGCGGCGGGCGGTAGGCAAGTGGTTAAGGTACACTGGGAGTTACAGTGAGGGAAAAAGTATTTGATCCCCTGCTGACTTTGTACATTTGCCCAATGACAAAGAAATGATCAGTCTATAATTTTAATGGTAGGTTTATTTTAACAGTGAGAGACAGAATAGCAACCAAAAAAATCCAGAAAAGTGCATTTCAAAAAGTGTAAAAGTGTACTAAGTATTTGATCGCCAATCAATCAGCAAGATTTCTGGCTCCCAGGTGTCTTCTATACAGGTAACAAGCTGAGATTAGGAGCACATTAGTTATCTGTATAAAAAAACACCTGTCCAAAGAAGCAATCAATCAGTCAGATTCCAATCTCTCCACCATGGCAAAGACCAAAGAGCTGTCCAAGGATGTCAGGGACAAGATTGTAGCCTTACACAAGGCTGGAATGGGCTACAAGACTACACCCCAACTTGTATTCTAGGAGGCATAATGAGTCTTTTGAACATGTCATTTTTTCCACAAGTTTTTGGAAAATGTGGAAAGAAATGAAAACACATTTTTTTTTACACAAAGTTGTCCATTTATACAATATTTCTAACACACAGCATGTACATAGCAAAAATGACACCCCAGAGATGGGAAAGCGAGGTGCCAGACGTACAGTGGGTAGACTGGGACAACCTATGGGATCAACCCTTCAAACACTTAGTATCAGCTAGAGACAGGCTCATCCAGTTTAAATTCCTTCATCGTATCTACTTCACTCCGGCTAGACTGGCTGCTATTTATCCTTCGGCCTCCCAGGAGTGCTGGAGATGCTCCCATAGCCCGGCTGCGACCCATCACATATTTTGGGACAGCGGGCAGATTCAGGCTTTCTGGAAGGAGGTTACGGGGTGTATCGCAGATATTTTAATGGTGCCCATCCCATTGACCATCTGGGTATGCCTGCTGGGATTGGTGGAGGAGGTGGTCCCCTCCAGGGCACACAGAATGCTACTTTCCATTTTACTGTTCTATGGGAAAAAACTCATTCTGTTGTCTTGGAAAAAGCAATCCGCACCCAGTTTGCTGCAATGGAAACAGCTGGTCAACAAAATGCTGCCGTATTACAAACCCACTTATCAGGCCAGGGGGTGTGATAAGAAATTCCATAAGGTATGGACAGCATGGTGTGATTCTGCAATAAGAAATGGTTGAGGGTTGAGATGGAGTCTATTTAGATGCTCATTGGAGCTGTGGTGGATCCGGATAGAGTGTCCTGTGGGGGTGGCGGGCATAAAGATTCTAGAGGGTTTGGGGGGGCTGGTCCCGATTGGCATGTGTACACCCGCGGACCGCCCGAGAACTGAGGTACAAAGACTTCTGCCTAATCAGCAATTGGGAAGCCAAGAAACCAAGCAGGGGGGGGGGGGGGGGGTGGGAGGGGGGAAGGGGAGGAGATGGAATGTTCATGTTTGTGTGTAATGTCTCGGATAGTTAGTCGTTTTATGTCTAGTTAGTTCTTGGCCATATGTGGCCTGTGGAGCCAAGACTGCTCCCTTGTTGTTTGTTTGTACCTGCATATCTATAAACTAATAAACGGAAGTTTTAAAAAAAAATGACACCCCACAAAATATTCTGCTACTCCTCCCGAGTATGGCGATACCACGTGTGACACTTTTACACAGCCTGACCACATGCAGAGGCCCAACATGCAGGGAGCACCATCAGGTTGTTAGGAAAAAGACCCTTTTGCCAGCATTCTGGGCGTTTCCGCGGTGGTGCGCGCACTCCCGTGCGCGTCCGCGCGCTCCCGTGCGCGTTCGCGCGCTCCCGTGCGCACCCGCGTGCGCGCGCGCAGCTGTGCGCGCGCACGCGCCGGAAACGGCGCCAAACAGCGCCTATTTAAACCCAGGGACTCTTGCATTGAACTGCTGCTCGTTCTACAGCGTTCCAGACCTGTGTGCCTCAGCTCCCTACCTGTTCCTGTGTTTTTCCTGTTTCCATTTGACCCGGCTTGCCTTGACCTGTTGTCCGCTACCTGCATCGACCCCGGCTATCCACGACCATCCGCTTGTCTACTCCTCTGTACCTCCGCTGCCCGCCCGTTAACGAACCTTTGCCTGAACTTGACGATCCGCTTGCCTAACCCTTTTGTACCTCTCTGTCTGCACGTTGCCAACTCTGCTTGTACGACCATTCTCCTGCTTTGCACGACCCTCTGGAGTCTCACTCCAAACATCTGTGACCATCCAGCCCTCGTGCCATCCCGCACTCTCGGGCCTCTGTCTACACTACCAGGGGTCCTTGAATTGGGTGCGCAAGAGCGGTTGTTCCCTGCACAAGACAGACTCCACCGTCAGGTACGTAACACAGGTGTTCTAGGGGCATATATTTCAAGTCTAATTTGACTACCTTTTACACTATTGTGAGGCACTGTGGTGGCATGGATAGGCACTGTAGTGGCATGGATAGGCAGTGTAGTGGCATGGATGGGCAATGTAGTGGCATGGATGGGCAATGTAGTGGCACGGATGGGTACTGTAGTGGCACGGATGGGCAGTGTAGTAGCACAGATGGGCAGTGTAGTAGCACGGATGGGCACTGTAGTGGCATGATGGGCACTGTAGTGGCCTGGATGTGTCACGGATGAGAACTGATGTGGTATGGATGAGCATGAATGAGGCACAAATGAGCCATGGATGGGGATAGATGAGCACGGATGGGGATGGATGAGCACGGATGGGATGACTGAGGATGGATGAGCACGAATGAGGATGGATGAGCATGGCTGTGTGGGTAAGCACGGCTGGGTAAGGATGGCTGAGTATGGATGGATGGATGGATGAGCATAGATGGGGTGAGGATGGATGGATGGGGTGAGGATGGCTGGGGGGGGTGAGCATGGATGGATGGGTAGCTGAGCATGGATGGGGTGAGGAAGGCTGAGTGGGTGGTGGATGGATGGATGGGGTGAGGATGGCTTGATGGGGTGAGCATGGCTGGGTGGGTGGTGGATGGATGGGGTGAGGGTGGGTGGTGGATGGATGGTGGGAACTGGGGGTGCATCCTGTCACTTAGCAGCGCTGTGGGCATTACACATCGCCCACAGTGCTGCAGCACGTCCTCTCTCCCCTCTCACAATGCACTGATCGGTGTGGAGAGGAGAGAGAAAAGCCGGCGGAAGCGCCGGCTTGTTTACATGTGATCGCTCCTTCATTTGACGGAGCGGTCACGTGGTGAAAGGCCGCTCACAGCGGCCATTCACCGAGATCCGTGATGCGCCGGGTCCCCTGGCATTTCCCCCATTCGCACGGCGCATTCGCGCGATCGGGAGCGTGCTGCGCGTGCGCGTCGGTGGCGGCGTGTTCCTAGGGAACACGGCCTGTCACCGACACTGGTATCAGCCGCCGGCCGGCGGCTGTTACCTTGTGTTTGGCTGTGATCTACTTCACAGCCGATCACATGCAATGTAAACAGAGCGGTAACTCACTGTTACCAGCTCTTCTCTCCTCACACCCGTCAGTGACCGTGGCATGTCACTCGTCAGTGACCGTGGCCTGTCACCCATCAGCGACCGTGGCCTGTCACCTGTCAGTGACCGTGGCCTGTCACCCATCAGTCACGTGGCGTGTCACCGATCAGCGACCGTGGCCTGTCACCCGTCAGTGTTCGTGGCATGTCACCCGTCACCTGTCAGTGACCATGGCGTGTCACCTGTCACCCGTCAGTGACCATGGCTTCCCACCCAGCCAGTGACCGTGTCACCCGTCACCCATCAGGGGTTGTAGCATGTCTCCTGTCAGTGACCTGGCCTGTCACCTGTCACCCGTCAGTGACCATGGCGTGTCACCTGACAGTGACCGTGGCGTGTCACCCGTCAGTGACCATGGCGTGTTACCCATCACTGACCGTGGCCTGTCACCCATCACTGACCCCCGCCAGTCACCCGTGGCCTTTCACCCCTCACCCATCAGTGACCACCGCCAGTCACCCATCAGTGACCATGACCAGTCACCCATCAGTGACCACCACCAGACACCCGTCACCCATCAGTGACCACCACCAGTCACCTGTCACCCATCAGTGACCACCGCCAGTCACCCGTCACCCATCAGTGACCACCGCCAGTCTCCTGTCACCCATCAGTGACCACCGCCAGTCTCCTGTCACCCATCAGTGACCACCGCCAGACACCTGTCACCCATCAGTGACCACCGCCAGACACACGGCACCCATCATTGACCACCGCCAGTCACCCATCAGTGACCACCGCCAGTCACTTGTCATATCTTAGTGATCACCGCCAGACACCCGTCACCCATCAGTGACCACCGCCAGTCTCCTGTCACCCATCAGTGACCACCACCAGACACCCGTCACCCATCAGTGACCACCGCCAGACACACGGCACCCATCAGTGACTACCCACTGCCCACAGACCGCCACTAGTG
>BLSH010215989.1:646390-659707 GCA_018402905.1 Glandirana rugosa | reverse complement strand
GTCACCCATCAGTGACCACCGCCAGTCACCCGTCACCCATCAGTGACCACCGCCAGTCTCCTGTCACCCATCAGTGACCACCGCCAGTCTCCTGTCACCCATCAGTGACCACCGCCAGACACCTGTCACCCATCAGTGACCACCGCCAGACACACGGCACCCATCATTGACCACCGCCAGTCACCCATCAGTGACCACCGCCAGTCACTTGTCATATCTTAGTGATCACCGCCAGACACCCGTCACCCATCAGTGACCACCGCCAGTCTCCTGTCACCCATCAGTGACCACCGCCAGACACCCGTCACCCATCAGTGACCACCGCCAGACACCCGTCACCCATCAGTGACCACCACCAGACACCCGTCACCCATCAGTGACCACCGCCAGACACCCATCAGTGACCACCACCAGTCATCCATCACCTATCAGTGACCACCGCCAGTCACCTGTCACCAATCAGTAACCTCCACCAGTCACCCATCAGTGACCACCAGACACCCGTCACCCATCAGTGACCACCGCCAGACACCCGTCACCCATCAGTGACCACCGCCAGACACCTGTCACCCATCAGTGACCACCACCAATCACCCATCAGTGACCCCAATCCCCTGGACCCGGCGGTCACGGATGTTCCCAAGTGCGCGCCGTAGGGGGTCAATGTACGTCCTCCCAGAGTTAAGCAACCGCCCTGTAGACGTCTTTTGTCTATGGGCCGGTTGCTAACTGGATAATATTGATAATTCATTGTGTATTATGTTTTCTTCCTGTTCTGTTATATTAACCTGTTTGCTGACCCTATGTATACCTTGTTCTTGTTTGAAGTTGGAAAAAGCTCAACAAAAATAGAAATAGAATATGGGAAAAAAAATTGCGGTAACATATCAAATGCAAATTAATACTGTATTTTTGATAAATTAACTTAATTTGCAAAGTATTTTTTTTAATCTTACAAACAAATGCATTAAATGTTCATTGAATTTAGACCTCCTGCTGTTACCTTTGAAGAATGTAAAAAGTCTTGATGCCAGATAAATGAAAGTCTGATGGCTAAATTGATTGAAGTTTAATCTAAAAGTACTTTAAACACACTAAAGATTAGCTGTCAGTCTGGGTCTGCTGTACTGTGAATAGAGCCTTTCACCTTAAAATCCTTTCACTTTCAGAAGTGTGTAAATGCTGTAGGAAAAGAAAAAGAACTGTTAATATTAAATTTATGTTGTTTCCTTTAGGGCCTTTTCATGCATGCCTTTAATTTTCAAGTTTTTAGCAAGGATAATTCTAAGTCTGTATTAAAGACTAAAGGTCATAGACATTTGATAACAGCCTCCCAATCTGTCTGAAGGGCATAGTGTCTATGGGGTTTTTTCAGATTTATATAAACAGTATTGGCTGAGATGTTTTTTTATCAGGTAAAGGATAGGGAATGTGGGTTTGGCTGGGTTGGATTTTCACATCTGATTGTCATTGCTCCTCAAGGATAGAGTGTGGGCCTGGGGTGTTCTTCAGTGTATAAACATGTTTAAGCATTATAATCATGGATGTTTATGTCCAAATCATTTGTGCAAAAAGATTTCTTGCTACCATCGGACTGCTACCTAATGTGTAGGGGATCTTTAACCTTGCCCAAAATGTGTTACAATTTTTGGAAAACACTGAAGGGCTTAAGCTCCTACTGACTGTAGGACTTCGTGGACATCAGCATTAAAGGATAAGTCCACCCTACTGCTAAAATCTCTACATTCACAGACATCCACAATCTAACACTAACCTATTTACCCTATAAAGAAATCGATATGCATACCTTTTTTGAAGCCGTTTCGGTCCGGTCTTCAGCAGCAGAAGCTCTGCAAAGGACACAGCCGCCGGGGCTTCTGTTGTCAGCTGTGTCCTCTGCAACCACCTCCACAGTGAAGCATGGGATTGATGATTGGATTGACGTCAAAAAAGGTGTGTATGCTTATTTCTTCTTTACAGGCTTATATAGGTTAGTGTTAGATCGTAGATGTCTGTAGATGCAGGGATTTTAGTGTTAGGGTGGACTTATCCTTTAAGACCTGTTTAGTGGGGATCTCAAGGCTATGCCCAATAAAAGCTATAGTCTTTGTAAAGTCAACCCTTCCTTACTCTCATTCCGTCCATAGCATTGTAATGTAAAGTTAACTGGAAAAAACAGTGGAAAGACCTCTGTTTAATGGGCTTCATTTGTTGAGTGAGGCTGAGTGTCTTTTGGGGATAAATTAATCTCGTGGGTTATTCAGCTTGTTATCATCCAGCTTCCACAGTTTAAATCAAAGTGGTAGGTTCTGAACTGTGAGAAAATCTGTGCTATCCGTCTAACATGCATTTAGGCACGGGGCTGGAGGGGAGTTGGTACTTACAGCCGTGGTACTCAACCTTGGTCCTCAAATACCCCCAACAGGCCATGTTTTGGGAATTTCTCTTGGATAAAATAGCTGTCCAAAATACCAAGCCATTGACTCTGATTTACAGCACCTGTGCAAGATAAAGGAAAACCTGGAAACATGACTTGTTGGGGGTACTTGGGGATTGAGGTTGAGAACCACAGGCTTACAGAAAGGGAAGCACAGGGTGGACCTCGTCAATAACGTGGAACTCATTTATGGTCCAGGAAACACTCTGGAATTGGGAAGTGATATAGTAAGCCCACTCTCCTACATATACATATTCAATTACCCACAGTGCAATCTCTCTCTATTAGTGAACCTTTAATAAACCCTTTATCTTATATGTTGCTTATGCGTAACAAATTTAAATCAATATTAAAAGATCCTATATTGTGCTCAATATCGGCGGCACAGTGGTGTAGTGGATAGCACTTTCGCCTAGCAGCAAAAGGGTCACTGGTTCGAATCCCAACCACGACACTACCTGCCTGGAGTTTGCATGTTCTCCCTGTGTCTGCGTGGGTTTCCTCCAGGGTACTCCAGTTGCCTCCCACACTTCAAAGACACGCTGGTAGGTTGTCTGGATCCTGTCTAAATTGGCCCTAGTATGTGTATGTATGCATGAGAGTTAGGGACCTTAAATTGTAAGCTCCTTGAGGGTAGGGGCCGATGTGAATGTACATTATATATGTAAAGCGCTGCATAAATTGACGGCGTTATATAAGTACCTGAAATAAGTAAATAAAATACATATTAACACATAAAACATCAATACTGGGTCTTAATACATTCACTTGTACATATAATTCATATATATGACCACTTTGTATTAACATAAAAAGACACAATCTTCCCATGCCTTGTGCGTAATATTAACACAAAGTCCACCAGTGCTTTGTCTTTAACCACTTGCCTACTGTCCACCTTCATATGACGGCGGAGCGGTAAGCCTCTTTAAGCCGGGATTGCGCCGCGTCACCGACGGGGATGAACATCCATTGGCCATGACTGTTTACCATGTGATCGGCCGGCTGCTCACAAACGGCATTTCCCCCATTCGCACTTCGCATGCGCGCGATCGGGAGCGTGCTGCGCGTGCGCGTCGGTGGCGGCGTGTTCCTAGGGAACACGGCCTGTCACCGACACTGGTATCAGCCGCCGGCCGGCGGCTGTTACCTTGTGTTTGGCTGTGATCTACTTCACAGCCGATCACATGCAATGTAAACAGAGCGGTAACTCACTGTTACCAGCTCTTCTCTCCTCACACAGAGTGTAGCGTGAGGAGAGAAGAGCTGGGATCAGTGAGTTACTGATCTGTGAAGAAAAAATACACTGACACATCACCCCCTGCCCACCCCCCCAATGCACCTGTCACCCCATATGCCCCCATAAAGTGCACCTGTCATCAGACTGTCATAAAGTGCACCTGTCACCCGTCAGTGACCATGGCATGTCACTCGTCAGTGACCGTGGCCTGTCACTCGTCAGTGACCATGGCCTGTCACCCGTCAGCGACCGTGGCCTGTCACCCATCAGCGACCGTGGCCTGTCACCCGTCAGTGACCGTGGCCTGTCACCCGTCAGCGACCGTGGCCTGTCACCCATCAGTCACGTGGCGTGTCACCGATCAGCGACCGTGGCCTGTCACCCGTCAGTGTTCGTGGCATGTCACCCGTCACCTGTCAGTGACCATGGCGTGTCACCCGTCAGTGACCGTGGCTTCTCACCCAGCCAGTGACCGTGTCACCCGTCACCCATCAGGGGTTGTGGCATGTCTCCTGTCAGTGACCTGGCGTGTCACCTGTCACCCGTCAGTGACCATGGCGTGTCACCTGACAGTGACCGTGGCGTGTCACCCGTCAGTGACCATGGCGTGTCACCCGTCAGTGACCGTGGCGTGTCACCCATCACTGACCGTGGCCTGTCACCCATCACTGACCCCCGCCAGTCACCCGTGGCCTTTCACCCGTCACCCATCAGTGACCACCGCCAGTCACCCATCAGTGACCGTGACCAGTCACCCATCAGTGACCACCACCAGACACCCGTCACCCATCAGTGACCACCACCAGTCACCTGTCACCCATCAGTGACCACCGCCAGTCACCTGTCACCCATCAGTGACCACCGCCAGTCACCCGTCACCCATCAGTGACCACCGCCAGTCTCCTGTCACCCATCAGTGACCACCGCCAGACACACGGCACCCATCAGTGACCACCGCCAGTCACCCATCAGTGACCACCGCCAGTCACCTGTCACACCTTAGTGATCACCGCCAGACACCCGTCACCCATCAGTGACCACCGCCAGACACCGTCACCCATCAGTGACCATCGCCAGACACCCGTCACCCATCAGAGACCACCGCCAGTCACCCATCGGTGACCACCACCAGTCATCCATCACCTATCAGTGACCACCGCCAGTCACCTGTCACCAATCAGTAACCTCCACCAGTCACCCGTCACCCATCAGTGACCACCAGGCACCCATCAGTGACTGCCGCCAGACACCCGTCACCCATCAGTGACCACCGCCAATCACCCATCAGTGACTATCGCCAATCACCCATCAGTGACCATCAGTGACAACTTTGTGTAAAAATAAAAGCGTTTTCATTTTTTTCCTACAGTTTCTAAAAACCACTGGAAAAAAATGACATGTTCAAAAGACTCATTATGCCCCATAGATTATATGTTGGGGTGTTTGCTTTCCAAAATGGGGTCATTTTGTGGGCAATTCCATTGTCCTGGTGCTCCAGGACCTTCAAAAGTTTAATAGGGTGTTGAGAAATGAGATGTGTAATTTGTGCTTGTAGAACACCTGAAGGTGCTAGTTCAATGTTGGGTCTCTGTATGTGGCCAGACTGTGTAAAAGTCTTACACATGTGGTATCGCCATACTCGGGGGGGAGTAGTAGAATCTATTTTGGGGTGTCATTTTTGCTATGTACATGCTATGTGTTGGAAATATCTTAGAAATGGACAACTTTGTGTAAAAATAAAAGCGGTTTCATTTTTTCCTACAGTTTCCAAAAACCACTGGAAAAAAATGACATGTTCAAAAGACTCATTATGCCCCATAGATTATACGTTGGGGTGTTTTCTTTCCAAAATGGGGTCATTTTGTGGGCAATTCCATTGTCCTGGTGCTCCAGGACCTTCAAAAGTGTAATAGGGGGTTGAGAAATAAGATGTGTAATTTATGCTTGTAGAACGCCTGAAGGTGCTAGTTCAATGTTGGGCCTCTGTATGTGGTCAGGCTGTGTAAAACTCTCACACATGTGGTATCGCCATACTCAGGAGGAATAGCAGAATGCATTTTGGGGTGTAATTTTTGCTATGTACATGCTATGTGTTGGAAATATCTTATAAATGCACAACTTTGTGTAAATAAAATGCGTTTTAATTTTTTCCCCACATTTTCCAAAAACTACTGGAAAAAAATTAACCGTTCAAAAGACTCATTATGCCTCATAGATTATTCGTTGGGGTGTTTGCTTTCCAGAATGGGGTCATTTTGTGGGAAATTCCATTGTCCTGGTGCTCCAGGGCCTTCAAAATGTGATAGGTCGTTATGACATTAGATGTGTAATTTATGTCCCTAGAATACCTGACGGCTCTCCCTGCATGTTGAGCCTCTATATGTGGCCAGGCTGTGAAAAAGTCTCACACATGTGGTATCGCCATACTCAGGAGGAGTAGTAGAATGTGTTTTGGAGTGTAATTTGTGGTATGCATATGCTGTGTGTGAGAAATAACCTGTTACAATGACAATTTTGTGGAAAAAAAAAAGAAAAAAAAAATCTTCATTTTGCAAAGAATTGTGGGAAAAAATTACAACTTCAAAAAATTCACAATGCCTCTTACTAAATACCTTGGGATGTCTACTTTCCAAAAAGGGTTCATTTGGGGGGTATTGGTACTTTCCTGGCTTGTTAGGGTCCTTTCACACATACAGACCGTTCATCAGTTTATCAGTTCATCAGTTCATCCGTTTTTCATCAGTTTTTTCATCAGTTTTTTTCATCCGTTTTTTCATCTGTGGTCATCAGTTTTTCATCAGTTTTTTTTTTACATTCACTACCAATGCAAAAACGGATGAAAAACTGACCGTTCGTCCGTTTACATCCGTTTTTCGTCCGATCCGTTTTTTCAACGGATGAAAAATAGGACTTTCATCCGTTCAAAAAAACGGATGCTGACGGAAGCGGATGAAAACGGATGCAAATACATGATCATCAGTTGTCATCCGTTTTTCCATAGAAATGCATTGATGTCCGTATTTCATCCATCAACAGATGGATGAAAAACGGACAAACGGTCCGTATGTGTGAAAGGGGCCTAAGAGTCTCAAGAAATTAGATAGGTCTTAGTACATCAGGTGTGATCAATTTTCAATGATTAGCACCATAGATTGTAGACTCTATAACTTTCACAAGGACCATATAATATACACCGATTTGGGTTATTTTTAGCAAAGATATGTAGTAGTATAAATTTTGCCAAATTTTATGAAGAAAAATCACTAATTTTCTAAATTTTTTGACAGAAACAAGGAAAAAAGCATTTTTTCACAAAATTTTCAGTCATTTTTTATTTATAGCACAAAAAATAAAAAACCCACTAGTGATTAAATACCACCAAAAGAAAGCTCTATTTGTGTAAAAAAAAGGACGCAAATTTCATATGGGTACAATGCTGCATGACTGAGTATTTATCATTCAAAGTGTGATAGCGCTGAAAGCTGAAAAATGGCCTGGACAGGAAGGGGGTTTTCGTGCCCAGTAAGCTCCTTGAGGGTAGGGGCCAATGTGAATGTACAATATATATGTAAAGCGCTGCATAAATTGACGGCGTTATATAAGTACCTGAAATAAGTAAATAAAATACATATTATTACATAAACCATCAATACTGGGTCTTAATACATTCACTTGTACATATAATTCATATATATGACCACTTTGTATTAGCATAAAAAGTCACAATCTTCCCATGCCTTAACACAAAGTCCACCAGTGCTGTGTCTTTAAACATTCATGCAATTGTGGTCCAGTACAGTGCTCCATGACCCCAATGCTCCCACACCCACCAGAGATGTGGACCTTCTATCTTACAGGAAGAGATGATCTGCCTCGCTTGCGGATATACCCCTCCCGGGTCTTTAGGTATGAACTGTATTCCTTTGCTGTTCTCCTCCACAGTTTTTCACCAGGTTCCCACAATGGCCAATACTTCTCCACTCACATTTAACTCCAATGGAAAAACCAAGAGCTTCACACTGTTCAGAAATCTGAAAAGCCAGTTCCCTAGTTGCTGTCAGGCAGGGGAAGATTGCGACTTTGTAATACTAATATAAAGTGGTCATATATATGTGGTACATGTGAATGTATTAAGATACAGTATTAATGTTTGACATGTTAATATTGTGCACGTGATATAGGACCTTTTAATATTAATGTAAATTTGGGACATATGAGATATAGGGTTTATTTATGGTTCACTGATAGAGAGATAGCGTTGTGAGTGATTGGATATATTGGTTTAAAGGAGCCTAAGGCCCCTTTCACACTGAGGCGCTTTCCTAGCGTTTTTGTGCTAAAAATAGCGCTTCCAAAACGCTTCTAAAACGCTGCCCATTAATTCCAATGTGCCTATTCACACTGGGGCGTCACGTTTGTGCCACGTTTAAAAAAGTCCTGCAAGCATAATTTTTTGTGCTTATTCTGTGCTCTAAAAATAGCGTATTAAAAACGCCCATATACATTGAAATGAATGTAAAGCGCTTTAAAAGCGCGTTAAAAGCGCCAGCAAAACACCCAGAGGCTGTGGTAAGGTCAAAATACCAGGAAGTAAACAGGAAGTAATGTAGGAGAATGTGCTATTTATTTAATGCTAGCGCTTCAAAAGCGCTTGAAAAACGCCTGGGCGTTAGCGCGAATTATAGCGCTAACGCGTGAAAAACGCGGCACAAACGCGGTAATAACACTTGATGTTTTTTTCAAACGCCTCAGTGTGAAAGTAGCCTAAGGGCATATTTTTCAGCAGTAGCAATCTCCATATAAGACATATACGCACAATTTGTAACAAGTTTTATTGGCATAACATGGGTGTTTTTTTGTTTTGTTTTTTTTTTAAGCTCACTCTCCTAGCTATATAGCTATATATATATGGTAGAATTGTGTTTGACACTAGAATTGCTGAGAAGAGTTACAGAAAATTTGGTAAATAGTTCAGCTGGAGTTACATACAGTGCCTTGAAAAAGTATTCATACCCCTTGAAATTTTCCACATTTTGTCACATTACAACCAAAAATGTAAATGTATTTTATTAGGGTTTTATGTGATAGACCAACACAAAGTGGAGCATAATTATAAAGTGGAAGAAACATAATAAATGGTTTTCAACATTTTTTACAATTAAATATCTGAAGGGTATGCCATGCATTTGTATTCAGCCCCTTTTACTCTGATATCCCTAACTAAAATCTAGTGGAACCAATTGCCCTCAGAAGTCACCTAATAAGTAAATAGAGTCCACCTAAGTGTAATTTAATCTCAGTATAAATACAGTTGTTCTTGAAGCCCTCAGAGGTTTGTTAGAGAACCTAAGTGATCAAACAGCATCATGAAGGCCAAGGAATACACCAGACAGGTCAGGGATAAAGTTGTGGACAAGTTTAACCACTTCTGTACCGCCGGACGTCATATGACGTCCTTGGGTTTGAGTGGTGATATCTGAATGGTGCCTGCAGCTGCAGGCACCATTCAGATACCGTTTTTTTCAGCAGGCGATTCCCTGCAAGATAAAAGTGATCTTAGCGGCGAATTCGCCGCAAGATCACTTTTATCAGTGGCGGGAGAGGTGCCCCCCCTCCGCTGTCCGGTCATCTCCGCCGCTTACCGGACCCGCCGGCAGCAGCGGAGAGGATCCGATGCTCTCCCCCCAGTGTCTGTGAGCCGACTGAGCGGCTGAAGCCGCTCACTCGGCTCCATAACACGGCCGGCGGAAATGACGTCAGAAATGACGTCTTCCCAACGGTCTTAAAGGGCCCGATTTTTTTTTTTCTTCTGTCAATTTTTTCAGATTTTTTTTTTTTTTTTTGCATTTGAGTGTAAGTATGAGATCTGAGGACCTTTTGACCCCGGATCTCATATTTAAGAGGACCTGTCATGCTTTTTTCTATTACAAGGAATGTTTACATTTCTTGTAATAGGAATAAAAGTGATCAAAATTTTTTTTTTCTAAAGATCAGTGTAAAAATAAAAAGTAAAAAGCAAAATAAATAATTAAAAAAAAAAAAAAAATTGAAAGCGCTCCGTCCCGCCGAGCTCGCACGCAGAAGCGAACGCATACGTAAGTCCCGCCCACATATGAAACCGGTGTTCAAACCACACATGTGAGGTATCGCCGCGATCGTTAGAGCGAGAGCAACAATTCTAGCTCTAGAACTCCTCTGTAACGCAAAACTGCTAACCTGTAGAATTTTTTAAATGTCGCCAATGGAGATTTTTAATTTGCAAAGTTTATCGCCATTCCGCGAGCGGACGCAATTTTGAAGCATGACATGTTGGGTATCATTTTACTCGGCGTAACATTATCTTTCACAATAAGGAAAATTTGCCTAACTTTACTGTTTTCTTATTTTTTAACTAAAAAAACTGAATTTTTTCAAAAAAAAGCACGCTTGTAAGACCGCTGCGCAAATACGGTGTGACATACATTTTTTCAATGACCGCCATTTTATTCTCTAGGGTGTTAGAAAAAAATATATATATAATGTTTGGGGGTTCTAAGTAATTTTATAGCAAAAAAAACTGTTTTTAACTGGTAAGCACCGAACTCAAGAAACAGGCCTGGTATTGAAGTGGTTAAAGCAGGGTTAGGTTATAAAAAAATATTCCAAGCTTTGAACATCTCACAGAACACTGTTCAATCCATCATCCGAAAATGGAGAGTATGGCTATACTGCAAACCTACCAAAACATGGGCATCCATCTAAACTGACAGGCCAGGCAAGGAGAGCATTAATCAGAGAAGCAGCCAAGGGGCCCATGGTAACTCTGGAGGAACTGCAGACATCCACAACTCATATGGGAGAATCTGTCCACAGGACAGCTACTAGTTGTGCATTCCACAAATCTGGCCTTTATGGAGGAGTGGCAAGACGAAAGCCATTGTTGAAAGATAGCCATAAGAAGTCCTGTTTGCAGTTTGTAAGAAGCCATGTAGGGGACACAGCAAAGATGTTAAAGAAGGTGCTCTGGTCACCAAAATTTTACTTTCTGACCTAAAAGCAAAACACTATGTGTGGCAGAAAACTAACACTGCGCATGACCCTGAACAGACCATCCCCACCGTGAAGTATGGTGGTGGCAACACCATGTAGTGCAGATGCTTTTCTTCAGCTGGTCAGATTTGATGGGAAGATGGATGGAGTCAAATACAGGGCAATCTTATAAGAAAACCTGTACGAGTCTGCAAAAGACTAGAGACTGGTGTGCAGGTTCACCTTCCAGCAGGACAATGACTGTAAACATACAGCCAGAGCTACAATGGAATGGTTTAGATCAAAGCACATACATGTGTTAGAATGGCCCAGTCAAAGTCCAGACCTAAATCCAATTATGAATCTGTGACAAGACTTGAAAATTGCTGTTTACAGACGCTCGCCATCCAATCTGACAGAGCTTGAACTATTTTGCAAAGAAGAATAGGCAAAAATGTCCTCTCTAGATGTGCAAAGCTGGTAGAGACCTCCCCAAAAAGACTTGCAGCTGTAATTTCAGTGAAAGGCGGTTCTACAAAGTATTGGCTCAGGGGGGCTGAATACAAATGCACCCCACGCTTTTCAGATATTTGTTTGTAAAACATTTTGAAAACCATTTATCATTTTCCTTCCACTTCACAATTATGTGAGACTTTGTGTTGGTCTATCACATAAAATCCCAATAAAATACATTTATGATTTTGATTGTAACATGACAAAATGTGGAAAATTTCAAAGGGGTATGAATACTTTTTCAAGGCACTGTAATAGCTTAAAAGTAGCATTGCATGGTTGAGGACCAATCATCATTTTTGTAAGGTAGTGCAATAAGCAACATTGGTTTGCAATATGCAGCAATCCATAGTAACCAATCAGATTTTAGTTTATTACAGTCAAGACAAGAAATAGTTTCTGGTTGGTCATTGTGAGTTCCTGCACTTTACAGCTCATCACTGCTGTAAATCCAAATAAGCTGGCTCTGCACTGAAAGACGTGACTGCTGAGATTGTAGACTAGCATGCAGTCTTCCAATGAAGCAGATATAAAAACTGAAGCAAAGCTGTTGAGCATTGTACTGTATAGTTTTCCCAGATGCCAACTAGTATTTAGAGGGCAGGATTTAAATTTAAACACAGATCTGATTGCTTTACTGTGAACATAAGATTTTCTTTTGCTTAAATCGAGTCCATTGTCGTTATAAATATAGTATAATTACATGAAAATATGGGACTGAGCAGAAAAATGTGATATTCTGGAAGTCAGAACAGTTCAGCTGTCAAAATTGTATTTTAGAATTCTTCTGTGTCTTATAACACTGTGGTTTAGGAAATTCAATTAGGATGAGATGCAGTGGTGAGTGGCTTTTCGAAAATCAAGAATCAATAGCAAGTTAGCTTAATGTTAGGCAGGCTTAACCGTTGCTGCACGCTCCACTTTCCTTTCACATCTTCACGATTGAACGGCACCCCTCTCATCTCAGCCTTTGCTGTAAACTCCTAATGATCTCAGTTGCAATGTCAGAGGGTCACACAGCCTGTCTGACAACTGTCTTTTCTGGTCTGCCTCTTCCTGGAATTACTGAGCCCTTCCATATCCATCACTCGGCTCTACTTCTTATCCAGCTAAACCTACAATTCCACTAACAATACATCCTCAATGCATTAAAAACATAAACTGTAACATTAACAGTTAAGAAGGCAAAGTTTTAGTTATTATTTTATTAATTGCCATTTAAGGTAATCTGGAAGTTAATTACAAATATATATATATGCACCATACTCTCTCTCTCTCTCTCTCTCTATATATATATATATATATATATATATATTTCCTGGCTCAGCCTCATGCCAGCACGACCTTGGGTCAACTGCGCCCCTTGACTGCGTATAGGACATCGCTAAATAGACAGGTAAAAGACAGGCAGTACCTGGTGCAGATGTTCTTACTCTGTCCTTGCTCCAGACATTCCTGTTTTTGTAGCCTGCCATATGTGTCTGCGGTGGAAGGTCCCTTGTTGGGGTAAAACCCTCTGATAGTGGCGCCCCTGGTGCCAGAGTAGGACGCAGGCATAAATGCTGTAAGTCGCGCGTAGGGCAGCCATCCTGGGCTTCTTGGGAGGGGTAGGTTCCCAGTATGGTCCCCGTGCGGATTGGCCACGTGTGTCAGGCTGGCTGGGCGATGGGCAATGACGTCAGACCAACCTTCTCTTTGGCTCCTCTGCTTTTCTGGGCACTCTGCGTTCCACCTGTGCCCCAGTGAGGCCGGCGCAGGTGGATGACATCAACGCATCCTCCCGGATTGGTTGATCGGGTGTGGCTGTGTTAAGTGCTCCAACCCGCCGCTTCTGATTGGCCAGCTGCGGGAGGGCAGCGTTTTTAAAACTCCAGACAGGCTTTTTTCATTGTGACTGTCAGGAAGCAGATTGGACACTCAGGCCAGTAAGCAGCGGTGGGGAATGGAATCTGAAACCTGCAGTCTTAGAATTTCAACCACCTGCTACACCCCCCCCCCACTAGGCTTGGAGCATTGATTGCTCAAGGTTTTTCATTTTCTCCCTGCAGCCTCTGCTCGTCGACCGGTTAGTCTTCGCCGCCCAACCTCGTGAATTGTGTCGGTGTGGGCTAGTTGGTTA
>BLSH010215989.1:617592-646380 GCA_018402905.1 Glandirana rugosa | reverse complement strand
AATTTCAACCACCTTCTATCCCCCCCCCCCCCCCCCACTAGGCTTGGAGCATTGATTGCTCAAGGTTTTTCATTTTCTCCCTGCAACCTCTGCTGACAGTCTCCTTGAGGGTGCAGGATTCTTATTGAGCCTTTGCCTAGCTGTTGAGTGTTTTTTTATGCTTCACCTAAAAAAAAAAGAAGGGAAGATGTTTTATTCTTGCTCTATATGCTGTTCTTTCCTTCAGCCCAGGATGAGCTCGCCGGTTCCTGTACAGGAGACACTGAAAACTGCGGAAAGGTAAGGGACTCCTGGGGGTCTGAGGTTTTCTTCTGTACACTAACTTCCTCCCACCCACCCAAGGGAAGACCTTCCGGATCACTAATGATTCCTCCTTATTGCAAAGGGAGGGGTCCTTCACTCAGAAGCCCCAAGAGGACAATTTCTTCCTCTAACGATCATCACTATTCATCTCCTTGGGCTTCCTACTCCAAGGCCAGGTTAAAACGCCACCGTGTTCAGCACAGTCCTTCATCAGATTCTGGGGGCCCATCTTCTAGGCGTCCAAAGGCCATGACCACCTGCCTCTACAGAGATGGTCACCAATGCTTGCTGGGCGTGTGGTATGACTCCATTACCCTCTAAACGCCTTCATGAATTATGCTTCAGGGAAGTGTCCCAGACACGCCATGTTAGGAAAGTGGCCATCCTGGCCGTCTCTGGCTGCCTGTGCACTGTGCACGTACCTGTGCGCATTCGCACGCCAGTGTCGCCAAACGGCCCATTTAAGCAAGCAACACCCTGCAGCTGATGCTGTCCATTCTACAGCGTTAGTGTGTTCCTGAAGCAACCTGTTAACCTGATTGTCTGTTCCTGTGACCCAGCTAGTCCTGACCCTGCTGTTTGACCTCCACCTGCACCGACCCCGGCTTCCACGACCACTCTCCTGTCTGCTCCCTTGTACCTACTCTCCAGCTTGACACTTCTGTACTGCTCCGCCAGCATGTTACCGACTCGGCCTGTATCACTACGCTTCTGCTTGCACGAGCTCCACACGGACCAGCGCACCACCACCAGTGACCCAATCCGACCCTCGTGCCTCCCTGCACTCTTGAGCCCCTGTCTACTCTACCGGGGGTTCCCGAATCAGGGTTGTAAGAGAGGTTGCCCACTGCGTAAGTCAGACTCCACCGCCAGGTATGTGACCGCAATGGACAGCCATGTCCGAGTCTGCGCAGGGGCCCTCTCCAACGAAGGAGCTATGTACCTACCTGACCAGACTTACGCAAGCAGTAAAGGACTTGCAGGAGGGGTACACCCGAATGGAAAGTAAAGTCCTGGAACTTTCCCTGTCGGCCGCACCAAGCTCCGACCAGTCTGCGGGTTGTGTCATCCTCACCCTGCCCTCCGAGCCGGAGGTGCCGTTACTTGAATGGTTCTCAGGGGACCATAGGAGGTTTTCGCAGTGCCTGTGAACTGTATTTTGCGCTGCAACCCAGCACCTTTTCCTCGGATACCACAAAAGTGGGCCTGGTTATCTCCCTCTTACGGGATGAACCCCAGACGTGTGCACACCCACTCCTGGAACAAGGAACTCCTGAAATGGCTGATCTGAGCCTCTTCTTCCGGGCCATGGCGGCGCTCTATGAGGACCCCCACCAGGTCGCAACCGCAGAAGCAGCTCTCCATGCATTCCAACAGGGTCACCGCACGGCAGAAGACTACACCGCGGAGCTCCGGCGTTGGGCTGCCGATACAGCATGGAATGACATGGCCCTCCGCTACCAATTCCGGTTGGACCTGTCTGAGCCGCTGAAAGATTAATTGGCTTGGGTGGGGACATCTCAATCCCTCGAGGCCCTGATTGACCTGGCCATCCAGGTTGACCGCCGAGTGGTCTGCCAGAAACCAGCCAGGGCTCATGCATACTGAACACCCTCACACACCACTTACCCCCAAAGAGAGACACAGGCGTCTCAGCCACAATCTGTGCCTGTATTGTGGAGGTTCTGGGCATCGTGTCAGGACGTGCCTGGCTAAACGTCCCATCTCCGGGTAGAGTTACCCATGAGACCACCAAGACTGTCACTGGCCATTTAGAGTACCTGCTCTTGGATGCTGTTGCATCCCCGCTCTACCCAGTCATTCTCGGCCTCCCATGGCTGTGGGAACACTGCCCCGACATTGATTGGGCTACAGGGGACATCCGGTTCACTTCTACCTACTGCCAGCATCACTGTCTACAGCAAGCCCTGGAGCCTCCCTCCTCTCTCCTATATCTGGATCCTGACCCTGACCTGGGAACCCGAGATGGAGCCCCCCCAGCATATCACAATTTCCTAGATGTATTTAGTAAGAAGGGGGCTGACAAGTTACCACCTCACCGGGCCTATGACTGCCCCATCAAACTATTGCCAGGTGCAGAGGTACCCTTCGGCAGGATTTACCCACTCTCTGAGGGAGAGCTAAAGGCCCTGAAGGCTTCTCTAGATGAAAACCTAGAGAAAGGCCATCCACGTCCCCTGCTGGAGCGGGAATATTCCTTGTTGAGAAGAAAGACCGGTCACTGAGACGCATATTGACTACCGGGATCTCAACAAAATCACCATCAAAACCGCTACCCTTTGCCCCCGATACCCGTGCTGTTCCAGCGACTGGGCGCTGCTACCATTTTTCCAAACTGGACCTCCATGGGGCATATAACCTTATTTGCATCCGAGAGGGTGACGAATGGAAAAGCCTTCAGAACGAGATTCGCATTACGAATATCTGGTTATGCCATTCGGGTTCTGCAACTCTGCCTATACCCGACTACTCTCCAGCCTGACCCTTCTGTACTGCTCCCCCAGCCTGTTACAGACACAGCCTGCATCACTACGCTTCTGCTTGCACGAGCTCCACACGGACCAGCACACCACCACCAGTGACCCAGTCTGACCCTCGTGCCTCCCTGCACTCCCGAGATCCTGTCTACTCCACCGTGGGTTCCCGAATCAGGGTCGTAAGAGAGATTGCCCACTGCATAAGTCAGACTCCACCGCCAGGTACGTGACAGGCCAGATGGTTAATAAGGGCATTAAGTCATACATTAAAAGAGCATTGCGAGAGGGATTGAAGGCCCTGTTACCAAGTTCTTCTGGTGGGAGAAGAACTAATTGCCAAAGAAACAGAGAAGAAGGCTCTCCGGAGCCTGGGGCTATTAGTTCAGATTCAGAGGTGGAATCAGATTTTGGCCGAGATGTCTTGGATAGATATTCTTTTGACTTTTCTCTAGTGCCCTAATTTTTATCAGGTGTCAAGCAGGCCATTGATTGAGAGTAGGATTCTGTTAGCACACAGGAGCCGAAGAAGTATTTCCCAAATTTGAAGAGGGAACTTCCAAAATTTCCTTTCATAACAGAGGTTAAGGAATTAATGGAAAAGGAATGGTCTAAACCAGACAGGAAGCCAGCAGTGTAAAATAGAGTCAACAAGTTATATCCATTCCAGCAATCGGATGTGGAGTCTTGGGATACCCCTCCTAAAGTAGATGCGTCTTTACAGCGCCTCGCAAGGCATATCACCTTACCGCTGGAGGAGACTGTTTCATTTTAAGGATTCTATGGAGCGGAAGGCTGACTCTGAACTAAAGAAGGTTTCCGCCATTGCGGGGGCTGCTTGCAGGCAGGCTGTGGCTCTATCCTCAATTACAAGAGCCATTCGGGGCTAGGGCTTTGAATGTGGAGTCAGCTTTAGGTACCCGCCGAAAGAGGAGCTACTGTCGTCGAGTCTTCAGGGCCTAAAATTATCAGCGGAATTCATGCTGGAAGCAGCGGTTGACTTAGGTTTACTTCCCACATCATGGGTCACTCTGTCATGGCTAGACGGGCTCTTTGGCTGAAACAATGCCATTGTCCGCCGCAATGTCGCAGTCCTGCAAAAAATCGCTGATCACCGCTATTACTAGTAAAAAAATAATAAAAATGCCATAAATCTATTCCCTATTTTGTAGACGCGATAACATTTGCGCAAACTAATCAATATACGCTTATTACGATTTTTTTAACCAAAAATGTGAAGAAGAATGCATATTGGCCTAAACTGATGAAGAAATGTGTTTTTTTACATTTTTTTTTTTTTGGATATTTATTATAGCAAAAAGAAGAAAAAATTTTTTTTTCAAAATTGTCGCTTTTTTTGTTTATAGCACAAAAAATAAAAACCACAGAGGTGATCAAATACCACCAAAGGAAAGCTCTATTTGTGGGGGAAAAGGGACATACAGTATCTCACAAAAGTGAGTACACCCCTCACATTTTTATAAATATTTTATTATATCTTTTCATGTGACAACACTGAGGAAATGACACTTTGCTACAATGTAAAGTAGTGAGTGTACAGCTTGTATAATACAACTCATAATAACTCAACACACAGCCATTCATGTCTAAACCGCTGACAAAAAAAGTGGGTACTCCCCTAAGTCAAAATGTCCAAATTGGGCCCAATTAGCAATTTTCCCTCCCTGATGTCAGGTGACTCGTTAGTGTTAAAAGGTCTCAGATGTGAATGGGGAGCAGGTGTGTTAAAGTTGGTGTTATCGCTCTCACTCTCTCATACTGGTCACTGGAAGTTCAAAATGGCACCTCATGGCAAAGAACTCTCTGAGGATCTGAAAAAAAGAACTTTTTCTCTACATAAAGATGGCCCAGGCTATACGAAGATTGCCAAGACCCTGAAACTGAGTTGCAGCACGGAGGTCAGCCCATATAGCGGTTTAACAGGACAGGTTCCATTCAGAACAGGCCTTGCCATGGTTGACCAAAAAAGTTGAGTGCACGTGCTAAGCCTCATATCCAGAGGTTGTCTTTGTGAAATAGACGTTTGAGTGCTGTCAGCGTTGCTGCAGAGGTTGGAGGGGTGGGGCTCAGCCTGTCAGTGCTCAGACCATATGCTGCACACTGCATCAAATTGGTCTGCATGACTGTCATCCCAGAAGGAAGCCTCTTCTAAAGATGATGCACAAGAAAGCCCACAAACCGTTTGCTGAAGACAAGCAGACTAAGGACATTGATTACAGGAACCATGTTTTGTGGTCTGATGAGACCAAGATAAACCCATTTGGTTCAGATGGTGTCAAGCGTGTGTGGCGGCAACCAGGTGAGGAGTGCAAAGACAAGTGTGTCTTGCCTACAGTCAAGCATGGTGGTGGGAGTGTCATTGGGGCTGCATAAGTGCTGCCGGCACTGGGGAGCTACAATTTATTGAGGGAACCATGAATGTCAACATGTACTATGACTTATTGAAGCAGAGCACGATCCCCTCCCTTCGAAGACTGGGTCGAAGGGCAGTATTCCAACATAACGACCCCGAACACACCTCCAAGACAACCACTGCCTTGGTAAAGAAGCTGAGGTTAAAGGTGATGGATTGGCCAAGCATGTCTCCAGACCTAAACCTTATTGAGCATCTGAGGGGCATCCTCAAACAGAAGGTGGAGGAGTGCAAGGTTTCTAAGATCTACCAGCTCTGTGATGTGGTCATGGAGGAGTGGAAGAGGACTCAAGTGGCAACCTTTGAAGCTCTGGTGAACTTCATGGTCAAGAGGGTTAAGACAGTGCTGGAAAATAATGGTGGCCACACAAAATATTGTCACTTTGGGCCCAATTTGGACGTTTTCACTTAGGGGTGTACTCACTTTTGTTGCCAGTGGTTTAGACATTAATGGCTATGTGTTGAGTTATTTTGAGGGGACAGCATATTGACACTGTTATACAAGCTGTACACTCTCTACTTTACATTGTAGCAAAGTGCCATTTCTTCAGTGTTGTCACATGAAAAGATATAAAATGTTTACTAAAATGTGAAGGGTGTACTCACTTATGTGAGATACTGTAAATTTTGTTTGGGTACAATGTCGCACGACTGCGCAATTGTCTGTTAAAGTGGCGCAGTGAAATATCACAAAAATGGCCTGGCCATTAAGGGGCAAATCCTTCTGGTCCTAGACAGGCTAGCTATGTTCTAGCTTGAATGTGACTTTCCCTAGCAAACCTTAGCTGATTCATGTGATGAACACATACAGTGAGGGAAAAAAGTATTTGATCCCCTGCTGATTTTATACATTTGCCCGCTGACAAAGAAATGATCAGTCTATAATTTTAATGGAAGGTTTATTTTAACAATGAGAGACAGAATAACAACAAAAATATCTAGAAAAACGCATTTCAAAAAAGTTATAAATTGATTTGCATTTTAATGAGTGAAATAAGTATTCGACTCCTTCGCAAAACATGACTTAGTATTTGCTGACAAAACCCTTGTTGGCAATCAGAGGTCAGACATTTCTTGTAGTTGGCCACCAGGTTTGCACACATCTCAGAAGGGATTTTGTCCAACTCCTCTTTGCAAATCCTCTCCAAATCATTAAGGTTTGCGAAGCTGACGTTTGGTAACTTGAACCTTCAGCTCCGTCCATATATTTTTTTATGGGATTAAGGTCTTGGAGACTGGCTAGGCCACTCCAGGACCTTAATGTGCTTCTTGAGCCACTCCTTTGTTGCCTTGGCTGTGTATTTTGGGTCATTGTCATGCTGGAATACCCATCAACAACCCATTTTTAATGCTCTGGCTGAGGGAAGGAGGTTCTCACCCAAGATTTGATGCAACATAGCCCCGTCCATCGTCCCTTTGATACGGTGAAGTTGTCCTTTCCCCTTAGCAGAAAAATACCCCTGAAGCATAATGTTTCCACCTTTATGTTTGACGGTATGGATGGTGTTCTTGGGGTCATAGGCAGCATTCCTCCTCCAAACATGGCGAGTTGAGTTGATGCCATAGAGCTCGATTTTTGTCTCATATGACCACAACACTTTCACCCAGTTCTCCTCAGAATCATTCAGATGTTTAATAGCAAACTTCAGATGGGCCTGTACATGTGCTTTCTTGAGCAGGGGGACCTTGCAGGCGCTGCGAATTTCAGTCCTTCGCGGCGTAGTGTGTTACCAATTGTTTTCTTGGTGACTATTGTCCCAGCTGCCTTCAGATCATTGACAAGATTCTCCCATGTAGTTCTGGGCCGATTCCTCACCGTTCTGATGATCATTGAAATGCCATGAGGTGAGATCCTGCATGGAGCCCCAGATCGAGGGAGATTGACCGTTATTTTGTGTTTTCTCCTTTTGCGAATAATAACACTAACTGTTGTCGCCCTCTCACCAAACTGCTTGGCGATGGTCTTGTAGCTCATTCCAGCCTTGGGTCTACAATCTTGTCCCTGACATCCTTGGACAGCTCTTTGGTCTTGGCCATGGTGGAGAGATTGGAATCTGATTGATTGCTTCTGTGGACAGGTGTCTTTTATACAGGTAACAAGCTGAGATTAGGAACACTCCCTTTAAGAGAGTGCTCCTAATCTCAGCATGTTACCTTTATCAAAGACACCTGGGAGCCAGAAATCTTTCTGATTGGTAGGGGATCAAATACGTATTTCTCATCTCATTAAAATCCAAATCAATTTATAACTTTTTTGAAATGCGTTTTTCTGGATATTTTTGTTGTTATTCTGTCTCTCACTGTTAAAATTAAACTACCATTGAAATTATAGACTCATCATTTCCTTGTCAGTGGGCAAACATACAAAATCAGCAGAGGATCAAATACTTTTGTCCCTCACTGTATATACGAATATAATCTTTACAAAATTCCGCTGTTTTCCAAATTTCAACATCTTCGCACTCCTTTAGAGGTGCACAGATCTGTAAAAGCTGCACATCTTTCCAGTAACATATGCTATCTGAAGTTAACTCGCTTATATTTTACAGCTCTGGCAGCCTAAACTCCATCAAATATTGGCAGATAGGTTATGTATAGCAGGGATTTTATTGATGCCAAATTTCACAAACCACAGGCTTTTTTGCTCTTTGCTTTGGTTCATTAAGCTGCTGTTGGTCATCCTAACTCATGAGGACAGTGGCATACACTAAATCTGTCAAGGTCTTGGGGAACTGTTAATTTGTTTTCTATCAGCTATACCTAAGCCAAGAAGCCATACAAATAGATGGACAATTGCATTTAGAAAATTTACCCAAGCCTTTGTGAGCAACGATCTATAGAACATAATTCGACAACAGCTCTTCTTCTAAGGAAACCCTTCCCGAGAGATACAGAGACTTCCATTGCTAACTTCTTATTTGTAAGTGTTAGTTGTTTAGCTGTCATGCTGATTGTCTTGCTTCAAATACTTTGAGTCATTAATGAAGAACAAATCTGCGGTTAGGACTTGAGGCTTCTCTGATTTGCCTGTTCTAGGACATAGAAGACTTAGTAGTGGAAACAGAGGTCAGCGTAACAGTCAAGCTCCTAGCATTTCCAGGAGGGGCCCACATTAATATTATTTTTGGGGATTCACATAGCTCTAACAGTTTGCACTGCAATTTACAAAATGGAGGGAGACAGTTCATCTACAATGCAATTCAATACAAGAGGGATCAGAGGGCCCTACTCATGACAGTTTACAACCTAAGAGAAATGGTCAAGTGATACAAAAGGTGATAACTGTTAGGGATGAGCTGATGGAGAAAGTAAAAGTACAGTTTATTAGTTAGAGGGAGGATAGCCTCTTTGAAGAGATGCGTTTTTAGAGATTGCCGAAAATCAGACAGATTGGGGTAAGGAGTTCCAGAGGAAGAGAGGCTCTGGAAAAGTCCTAGAGTTGAGCATGGGAGGAGATAACAAGGGAGCTATTGAGCAGAAGGCCTTGAGAGGTTCAAAAGGTTTACTGGAATGAAACCAGTGAAATTGTATGTGTGTGCGTATTTATATTTTATTAAGCATGTGCAGCTTCTAAGAATACTGTAGAAACGTTCAACCAGAATACTACCCAGGACTGAGTGTTCTGCTTGGGCTAGAGAGAGGCAAAATCCACTCACTCACTGCAAGTTTTAGATTTGTCTGCTATCAAGACGTGGAGGATCCTCCCAGGTGTCACACCCAAAACCTATAACCTAAAAAATAGGAAAAACTTTCACCCTTCTCTGCAGTTGGGTTCTAGTATATGGGCCCAGAGTGGGTGAAACTGTGGGTACACAGGAAACTATTCCACCAAATTAATATGCAGGTGCATCTAAAAAAAATTGAATATAATCAAAAGTTCATTTATTTCAGTAATTCAATTAAAAAAGTGAAACTCATATATTTTATACAGATGCGTTACACACAGAGTGCTATATTTCAAGCATTTCTTTTTTTAAAAAAAAATTTGTGATTATGGCTTACAGCTAGTGAAAACCCAAAATTCACTATCTCAGAAAATTAAAATATTACATAAGACCAATAAAAAAAGGATTTTTAATATAGAAATGTTGGCTTAGTGAAAAATAGTTCTATGTATGGTATAGCATGCACTATACCAATACTTGGTTGGGGCTCAGTTTGCATGAATTACTGCATCAATGCGGTGTGACATGGAGGCGATCAGCCTGTGGCACTGCTGAGGTATTATGGAAGCCCTGGTTGCTTTGATAGCGGCCTTCAGCTCATCTGCATTGTTGGATCTGGTATCTCTCATCTTCCTCTTGACAATACCCCACAGATTCTCTATGGAGTTTAGGTCAGACAAGTTTGCTGGCCAATCAAGCACAGTGATACCATGATCATTAAACCAGGTATTGGTACTTTTGGCAGTGTGGGCAGGTGGCAAGTCCTGCTGGAAAACAAAATCAGCATCTCCATAAATGTGGTCAGCAGAGGGAAGCATGAAGTGCTCTAAAATTTCCTGGTAGAGGGCTGCGCTGACTTTGGACTTGATAAAACACAGTGGACAAACACCAGTAAATGACATGGCTCCCCAAATAATTACGGACAAATCTTTTGAGATGCACTTGTACAGCAACAATAAGGATTCAACTGCATTACCCTGGTAGGCAAAGTGGCAATCTGGAATCTCTTTATAATACATTGTTATGTTTTATTGACAGCAGCATGATGCATGAGTGGCTGTTTGCCTGTCCTTCTAGTCCTGCTGCACTAGACCATGGTCTTTGATAACCATGCAGGTTCTAGTGGCCTGCTACTGCATTTCCAGTAGCAGAACCTTCATACATTTAATGGAAAATGGTATCCTGGAACTTGTTTGCTATGAATGTCACTTTAACTTTGTCTTTTCCTCCAGTTTTGCTTAATATTTGTAGAACTAGATGTGCCGGTTGTATATTACTCCATGGAAGAGATGTCTTCATTTAACAATACCTAAATTTCCTGTAAATTTTGCCATTTTAATGAACCAAACAACACTGCTCCATTATATTACTGATGACATAACGGATTAAAATGTCAAGCTTTATTTTTATTTTTTTTTAGAAGCACACAAAGCTGATAATGCACAGAGAATGTCTGTGTCTGAAATAATTAGTGAACAATGAGGCCAATATGAATATTAGGCATTTACAAGAGCATATAACAGAATGACATACAGAACAACACTCTCTGAATTATACACAAACCCCATGGCAATACTATTGAGTCTTTTCAGGTAGAACACAGCAGTAGAGTAGTGGGGAAGATGTGTTAACAGGAGTTCCAGCAAGTTTATGGGGATTCTTATTTAAACAAAGGACAATAATCTTTTGTACTCTGTTCCTAGTCAAGTATAACTAGTCAGCCTGTGGTGATGTGGCCCAAATGGAATCATAACTTCCTAAGTGCTATAGAGTACAGTATTGCTTTCTTAACCACTTCAATACTGGGCACTTAAACCCCCTTCCTTCCTAGACCAATTTTCAGCTTTCAGCACTGTTGCAGTTTGAATGACAATTGCGCGGTCATGCGACACTGTACCCATATGAAATTTTTATCATTTTTTTCACACAAATAGTGATTTCTTTTGGTGGTATTTAATTACCTCTGGGTTTTTTTTTTTTGTGCGCTATAAATTAAAAAAGACTGAAAATTTTCAAAAACAATGCATTTTTCTTAATTTCTGTTATAAAATTTTGCAAATAAGTAATTTCTCTTCATAAATGTTGACCAAAAATGATACCGCTACATTTCTTTTGTAAAAATAACACAAATCAGGATTTATTTGGTGTTGGCGGACAGACAGATGTTTTGGGGACTGTGACAGATGTGACGGGGACAGACAGATGTTTTGGGGAATGTGACAGATGTGACGGGGACAGACAGATGTTTTGGGGACTGTGACAGATGTTTTGTGTATGGTGACAGATGTGATGGGGGACATACAGATATTTTGGGGACTGTTTTATGGGGACACTGATGTGTATGGAGACAGGGGTATCAGTGGTGCTTGGTGCACTGTGTGGGGGCGATCTGTGAGAGCTCTCTGCATGAAATCATCATCATGCAGAGAGCTGTCACATAGCTGCAGCTTCCCCCCCCCCCCGCACTGAGCTCTCACTGAACTCGGCGGGGGGAGAACTGTCACTGAGACGTTTGTCTCTGTTTACAATGTGATGGTTGTGATTGGACACAGCCGTCACATGATCGGGAGGGCCAATCACTGCGCCCATATCCCAATCTCTGCTCGGCTGGATCCTGTGATCTTAATGATCACAGGATCAAGCTGTGGCCGCGCTGCGAGCACCCATTCTGTAGGATGTAAATACACGTCCTGTCAGAACGGGGAAGCTCCCACCCGGCTGTATATATACAGTGGCCGGGTGGGAGGTGGTTAAAGCTGATCTCTGGGTACACTACCCTTCCTATTACCCTTTAACCCCTACCCCCTCTAACTAATTTCTAAAAACGAATACTTCTTGCCTAGGCGAATAACCTCAGTGCCCCCCGTACCTCTTAGGATATGCATGTCATGTAATCCAGGAGGCATAGTCCTCTTCCATTCATAAACACAGGGGAGGGGTGTGCCTAGTGGCATGCCATCAGGAGGCAGTGGCCTGAACCGTGAATAGATGGCAACCTGCCATTGATGTGACTGAAGAAATTGGCAGCGTGGGACCCAAGCAGTGGCAACAGAGAGGTGGATATCAGCTGGATCCGCTGGGTGGGTGAGTATCTAAATCGAGGACAAACCAGCATCAGGTAAGCATAGATAATAAAAAAGTAGGGGGATGAAGTTCCTCTTTAAATTGTTAGAGGAATTGAAGTCTGGAAGCTGTTACCAAAAGGACAAAGATCTAGTCCTCAAATTTGCCTGTGGCCTAGGATGACCAGACGTCCCCGATTTCCAGGGACAGTCCCCGGACTGAGGACACTGTTCCTGGAACAAAACTATCCCTTTATTTGTGCCCGGCAGGCAGGGGCAGTATTCTTTAGGGGGCAGCGCCACCCTCTGCAGATCCCCAAGGAAGGAGAGGACGAGATGTGCCACTAGCTGCCCCGGATCCACACCAACACCGAGCTCCTAGAACCCGGACTGGAGGAGCCGCTGGAGCGGTCGCCATGCACTAACTTTTCACACCCAGCCAAGGAGCTGGTACACCCAGCCAGCACCTTCTACCCCTGGGGCTGCTGTCAGCAGGAGGAGAAGTGGATTATGCCAGTACACTGCAGTTCCGTGGAGAACAGATACCTTCACCAGGACTCCTGTGCTTTCCAGTGCCCGTGGCAAGGTACACCGTCCCCCACACTCCCCTCTGCAGCCACACATAGGCGTGTGCACAGGGTGTGCCCTTATCACCCAATGCAAACTAGAACTATCCAGCTTTAATGTCTGGTGCCAATCCGCTGCCGTGACTTGTAAATACAGAAGCGTGGCTTTTATATAAGTGACAGCACTCCTCTGCTGGCGGCTCCAAGAACCCTCCCTGCCCTGTATATCCCTATGACAGCAGGGCAAGGAGGAGGAAGTACACAGATTTGGGGGATGGAGAGAGCTCTGTGTTGGAAGCTTGATGCAATAGTAGGGAATGGGAGGTTTGCATTGACTGTATTGAAGTTGGGGGCTGGGGAGAATTTGTATGCACTTTATGCGCTGCGCACTCCTGAGCCCTGCACTGTATGCTCAGCGTACTCCTCAACCCTACACTGTATGCACAGCGCACTCCTTAGCCCTGCACTCTATGAACGGGAACACTCCTCAACCCTGCACTTTATGCACAACATACTCCTCAACTCTGCACTGTATGCACAGCACACTCCTCAACTCTGCACTGTATGCGCAGCACACTCCTCAACTCTGCACTGTATGGGCAGCACACTCCTCAACCCTGCACTGTATGTGCAGCACACTCCTTAACCCTGCACTTTATGCGCAGCACACTCCTCAACCCTGCATTGTATGCACAGCACACTCCTCAACCCTGTATCGTATGCACAACACAATCCTGAGCCCTGAGCTGTGCATTCCTGAGCCCTGCACTGTATGTGCAGTGTACTCCTCAATCCTACAGTGTATACACAGCACCTTCTTTAACCCTGCACTGTATGCGCAGCGTACTCCTCAACCCTGCACTCTATGCACAGTGCACACCTGAGCCCTGCACTCTATGCGCAGCACCTTCCTCAACTCTGCACTGTATGTGCAGCACACTCCCCAACCCTGCAATGTATGCACAGCACCTTCCTTAACCCTGCACTGTATGCGCAGTGTACTCCTCAACCCTGTACTGTATGCACAGCACACTCCTGAGCCCTGCACTCTATGCACAGCACACGCCTCAACCCTGCACTTTATGCGCAGCACACTCCTCAACTCTGCACTGTATGCGCAGCACACTCCCCAACCCTGCAATGTATGCACAGCACCTTCCTTAACCCTGCACTGTAGGCGCAGTGTACTCCTCAACCCTGCACTTTATGTGCAGCACATTGCTCAACTCTGCACTGTATGCGCAGCACTCTCCTCAACCCTGCACTCTATGCACACTGCACTCCTGCGCTCTGCACTCTATGCGCAGCACCTTCTTCAACCCTGCACTTTTTGCGCAGCACACTCAACTCTGCACTGTATGTGCAGCACACTCCTCAACCCTGCACTGTATGCACAGCACCTTCCTTAACCCTGCACTGTATGGCCAGCGTACTCCTCAATCCTGCACTGTATGCACAGCACACTCCTGAGCCCTGCACTCTATGCACAGCACACTCCTCAACCCTGCACTTTATTTACAGCACAATCTTCAACCCTGCACTTTATGTGCAGCACAATTTTCAACCCTGCACTTTATGCACAGCACACTCCTCAACCCTTCACTGTATGTGCAGCACACTTCTTAACCTCTTGCCTGAAGCTTGGGGAGTGGGCTGTAATGGGATATTCAGTCTTCCACAACTCCATAGAGTGTTATATGTGCACTTAAAGGGGTTGAGTTTGCCTGGTATGTGCTGGGGTTAACGTAACACCATCCATGCTGGGCATTTTTTTTCTGTGACTGGCTCAGTTAGCCACATAGCCACCAGAGACCCCACACAGCTCCAAGAGACCCCACATAGCCTATAATTTAAGGGAATATATGATTATAAAATATTTTATCATTTGGCAATAAAAAAAATATGTCCCTGCATTTCATTTTAAAAATCTGGTCACCTTACTGTGGCCTCCTTGCAACTTATACTTCATTACTGTAGTTTGCCATCTTGGCCCTACCACAAGGAAAGCTGTGAGCATCATAACGGTGACCTCACTAAATCTCATTCCAAATCCCCTGAGACTAGCTTTCAGAGGCAGCAGTGCCTTAGATATCACACTACAGATATGCAGCTATGAGGCTGTAGGCACAGGAGTAGCTAGGCACACTCACATATCAGGTAGTCCATTACTATGTTTCACAAGGAATTTCAGACAAAATGTACATTTTTCAGAATGCTGCTTAGGTGCGGTTGGCATTTCTAGATGTTTTCTATGTCAGATGAAACCTTCACTTTTTGAGTTCAGGTTCACTTTATTGTGTGGGAGTGGGTGAAGGGAAAAGCGGAGGAAACAACAGTTTCCCAGAGGTGAAATTGGAAGCAAAAACTAGTTCATGTCATCACTTCCATCACAAATCTAAAGAATAAGGGTTTTATTCCTTATACGAGGATAGTCAGCGTCATGCAGTTCGTTCCATTATGCCCATTTGGCCTACTGTGCATCTAGAACCACTGCTTTATAGTACAGCACAGATCTACAGAGCCATTTATTCCAACTTGCTAAAACTGTTACAGGTTATATGCAAGGTATGGAAATCGCAGCTCTATGAAAATGGTATAGCAGGGGGTTACCATGCTATAATACTACTCAGTTTGTATTCATCTGAACTAAAAGGAGCCAAAGAGCCTTTCACTAAAGCACTGCAAAGTATAGTATTCTTGTAACAGAGCGTAGTTACATGTCATCTCTTCACCTACCAAGTAGTGCCAACCATTTTGCTATTATTCCATAGGTTTCATGATCAACGTGTTTGAAGGAAAAGAAACCATTATTACTGCTAATACCAACCACTCCCTTATTTCTTTAAAAACCTTTAAACTTTAGGTTTACTATACCTAAGAGGCTGTTGGATGTAGCCCCTCTTAGAGCTGTGAAAATATTTCAGATACACGTAAACCCAATCACTAAAATCTTGTATAAGTTTAAAGAAGGTAATGTAATTTCAAAAGTAATTTTCAATATTTTTAACTATAACAATACCTGGGTGCCTTGCCATTAAGGCCTCTGTGCAGACAATTCCTGTTATAGGGTGACCTCGCTCTGTCCCTGTCTTCCAAATTTGCTCCTGTGTTGTCACCTTGACACACAGACTTCTGACGGAGACTACACATGATTGTTTAACACACATTATGCAGGCAATGGTCCCCAGTTGTCACCACTGGTGAGTAAACTGAGTAAAGTTAAATTTGTGGCACGTTGGCTGACCCCATCAGGAAGTTCACAAATATGCTGAACCCCAATGACGTCTATGGGAGCTGATTCTTGTTATTTTCTGAGCCCAATGTGAGTCCTGTAAGAGTGATCACTTTTACTGAAAAGCCTATCACCAATTTTAACCACTTCGCATCCAAGCCATTTCTGGCACTCCTCTCCTTCATGTATAAATCATCATTTTTTTGCTAGAAAATTACTCAGAACCCCCAAACATTATATATGGTTTTTTAGCAAAGATTCTAGGGAATAAAATGGAGGTTGTTGCAACTTTTTATGTCATGCGGTATTTGCGCAGCGATTTTTCGAACGCTTTTTTTTGGAAAAAAAACAGTTTCATGAATTAAAAAAAAACAAAACAGTAAAGTTAGCCCAATTTTTTTTCATAATGTGAAAGATGATGTTATGCCGAGTAAATAGATACCCAACATGTCACATTTTAAAATTGCGCAAACTCATGGAATGGAGCCGAACTTTGGTACTTAAAAATCTCCATGGGCGATGTTTAAAAATTTTTACAGACTAGGTTTTTTGAGTTACAGAGGAGGTCTTGGGCTAGAATTATTGCTCTCACTCTAACGCACGCGGCGATACCTCACATGTGTGGTTTGGACGCCGTTTACATATGTGGGCGCGACTTGCGTATGCGTTCGCTTTTGTGCGCGAGCTCGCGGGGACGGGACGCTTTAAATTTTTTTTTTTTTTTTATTTCTTATTTTAATTTTATTTTTTTTATTTTGACACTTTCACTTTATTTTTATTTTTTTGATCACTTTTATTCCTATTACAAGGAATGTAAACATCCCTTGTAATAGGAAAAGTGAGTGACAGGTCCTCTTTATGGACAGATGCAGGGTCTATAAGACCCTACATCTATCCTACAGGCTGGAAAGGCTGAGATCAGAAAAAAAAACAGACGATCTCAGCCTATCCTTCCCCTTTAACGGCTGTTGTTTACTTCGGAGACCCGGAAGTGACGTCACGACGTGCGCCCGGGCCTCCGAGAGCCATAGAGATGACCGAGGGACATCTGTCCCTCGGAAATCTCTGGCACTAGCATCCGGCGGCAGGCGATTCCTTCTCCCGGTCACCGATCGCTCAGGTGAGTCGGGAGAAGCACCGGGGGGGGGGGGGGGGGGGGGGCGTCCCCTCCCGCCGCCTGTAAGAACGATCAAGCGGCTGACCTGCCGCTATGATCATTCTTACGGTGATGGGAATCGCCTGCTGTAAAAAATGATACCTCAATGATGCCTGCAGGTGCCGGCATCATTGAGATATCACCACTGAAATCCCAGGACGTCAATAGACGTCCTGCGGGCGGGAAGTGGTTAAGAAACAATATCAAGAAAATGTCTGCAGCTGCATCAGTGAGCTTATTTTAACGACTTGGAGGCCCCACCCTTTATATACATCAAACGTATGGCAAGTGATCAACAAACATGCTTTGGAGGTGCCTTAAAACTAAATCTGTGGATGCAGCACAATGTACTCCTTTACAAGTAGTGACATTTTTCACAAACAGCAGCTGGGGATCAGTAATTTAGCAGCACTTGCACTACCTCCATATCTGGTCAGGAACATCACTGATGATCCCCACTGGCTTTTTTACATACAGAAGCAGGCAGGGATATAACATTTGTGATGAGAGTAGTGTCAGGGCATTCAGGGAATACATTGCAAGGAGGGGCTTGCAAGGAACCTTGTTCCCATGCTGAGAGGACAAGGGCCTCATCTCCACATCTGGTCCTCCCAAAAGGGATGTGGGGGTCAGTGGGAGGGACTTGGCAGACTCTGGAGGCTGTTTAAAATACAGGTGCCCCCACATATCTTCTTCCCCTTATGTGAATGAGTACAGGATACTGTCAGGGCTGGGCTCAGCCCTCCCTTCTCAGAGCTAAGGTTGCTCAGCTGTCGGTTAATTGCCAAGACTCCTCATTCCAGAGTGACTCACCTGGCGATCATTTCATGCTCGTCAGCCAGCCCTGCTGGCTATTTAAACTGCCTGGATCATATCTCCTGTGCCTTCGCCTTGGTCAACATATCCAGATATTCTCTGCTGTGTTTTCCTATTAAAGACTTTGCCTGGCTGACTTCCCTTCTGGTTCCTGATCCTGTTTGCTGCTTCTGAGTACGCTGATCACTGGTTCCTGTTTTACTGGCTTGTTGTGACTACCCACTCTGGTTACTGAATCCTGGCTATGTTTTGACCATGTTTATACTGTTTGTACTATTTTACCATTTTATTAAAATGTGTGATTTTTTACTGCACTTCTGTCTCAGTCTGATTCATGGTTCCTGACAGATACATAGTACCATTTGTTACTCTTCATGAAACGTGTAAAAAGTAAATAAAAACAACCACACTGAGAAAAAATCCTTTTATCGTGAAAAAAAACAAATCTAATGTCAATCATGTGGTCCTGCGATGTTGTCCACATCAAACCATGATAACCCACCAGTTGATGGTGCTGTGCCACCACTCTTGTCCCCAATGACAGATCCCTGCAGCTTCTGTATGTAAACAAGTCAGCAGGGATTTTGAGGGACGCCATTGACCAAATATAATCCTGACCATATTTGATCAATGACATCACCCAGGATCTCTGCCAGATTGTCTAAAAACTGAAGCCAGCCAATGATCGCCATGTAATTTAGCAGTGGTAGTGCTACCACCGCTAAATGACAGAAATCTGGCTAATGTTTGTTTCTTTAAGCGTTGGATGTCTTTGCAGTCCTTTTCCTACCTTGGGGGTTCCTTTACCACCATATGTCTTAGCACAGTACTTTTGTTCTGTTTTGTTTTGTCTTATTATGTCATGTTCTGTCCATTTGATCTCCAATTTTACAAGTGTTTGTACTTTGGCCTCCTGGCCTTGTGTTAGCTGTCCTGTTTACAACAATAAATATTAGATATTTTACAACCCACGGTGTCCGTATGTCTCCAATCCAGGTATGGCTAAAGTCCCTTTCTTTGGAGGGTTTTTTCCAATTTTTGTTCTCATTTGGTATGTTGGCATACATTCAGAGTCACCACCACCCCTCTCTCTCCATGTTCTCAGTGAAGGATCTAGGGAAAAGGAGGAACGCCAGTATTTTTTTCACATCATCCTGGTCCAGGAAGACATGGTGTTCTGACATTGTGAACATGTCTGGGCATGGTCCTTTAATGCTTTGACCTGCCCATGCCTCCTGTTGCAAGGTCCGATCTTCCATTCTGACTGGCAAGTACAACCTTTGATGTTATAGTTTGCAGTCAGTCTTGGATCATCTGATGCATTGGTCAAGGAGCCTACCTCAAGGAAGATTTAGCATGGGACTTAGAAATCCTATGTGGCTTAGTGTGAGGCTAGGAGGTTACATCCTTGCAAGTAGGTGATGGACAATATTTTGGCTTTTCTCCAATTGGAGTTGATAGGCATTTGGCCGGCATTGGCAGTCTTGTTCAGAGGCAAATTGTTTTTATACCATGGTGTGTGTCTTTGTTCTGGTTGTCACATGGACTGTTCCTCCAAACAGGTCTCCAGTAACTCTGTGGCATCTCAACTTCTACAGTTTGCATAAACTACTATTTGAGCTGAAGCAAGACCTTTCCTTCCCTTAGGCTTTTTGCCTTTGACGTTCCGAAGAGTATCAGAACTGGTGGCTCTTGTTTTGCAGGGAGCCGTTTCTGGTACCAGGTTATTTTTTCAGACTTTTCTATCCTTTTCTCCTGGCCTCACCAAGGTGCCTTACACACTCAGTTAGGTTTGGTCTGTCAGGATGTATATGTTGTTACCGCTGCATTCAGGCAGTCAGACTCTCTGGTTATCCTTCGAGTAGGATCAAAGAACAAAGCAGGTTCATGGGAGATTTAGTCCTCTATTTCTAATTTCATTTGTCAATCTTATGGTTTGAAAGGGGATTCCACCATTTTCCGGTGACATCTCATTCTGCTAGCAGTGGGTCCCTCCTGGGCAATTCGTCAGGTTTCAGGGGCTCTGGTCTGCAAGGCCACAACCTGGTATTAGATTCACTCCTTTTCATCAGATCTATATTACAGCTGCTGAGGTCACTGCCTTGGTTACAGTCAATCTCCCTCAGTCTGGTGCTCCATGCAAAAGATCTCACTTTGTGGAGTTTCAATGATCATGAGAACAGTGAAGAATCAGCCCAGAACTACACGGGAGAATCTTGTCAATGATCTCAAGGAAACTGGGACCATAGTCACCAAGAAAACAATGGTAACACACTATGCCGTGAAGGACTGAAATCCTGTAGCGCCCATCTGAAGTTTGCTAGTAAACATCTGAATGATTCAGAGGAGAACTGGGTGAAAGTGTTGTGGTCAGAAGAGACCAAAATCATGTTCTTTGACATCAACTCAACTGGCCATCTTTGGAGGAGGAGGAGGAATGCTGTCTATGTCCCCAAGAACACCATCCCCACCATCAAACTTGGAGGTGGAAACATTATGCTTTGGGGGGTGTTTTCTACTAAGGGGACAGGGCAACTTCACCACATCAAAGTTACAATGGACAGAGCCATGTACCATCAAATGTTGGGTGAGAACCTCCTTCCCTTAGCCAGGGCATTGAAAATGGGTTGTGGATGGGTATTCCAGCATGACAATGACCCAAAACTCACGGCCAAGGCGACAAAGGAATGGCTCAAGAAGAAGCACATTAAGTGGTACCTGGAGTGTAAACATATATCAAAAGTTGCAGCTCTCAATATATATAGTGCAAATATCACATAAATTGTGTGCAAACCTTTTAAAGCCCACAATATAAAAAGTGCAAATATGCAAAAGATGAATTCATATAATATAAAGTTCATTAATTAGTAGATAAAGTGCTCTTGTGCAAACAATTTAAACGTGTTGGTTTCTTTTCATGAGTGAACCAGTCTGATATTGCAGTGATCATGCATCCACCACTGTGACACCTTCACCAAATATAAGATGGTGGCTTACCAGAAAGCCAGCGATCCTCCTTACTCAGGGGGATCAGGAAACGTTTGATAGGATCTCTGATCCTCTGAAGGGGGTCTTCTAGGATAGCCTTGGTGCCTCACTCCTGTGATCAGGGATAATCCAGCACACCGTCCCCGACAAACAAGTAAGGATCCTCAGAGTCAAAGTGGATATAAAACTGGGAGACTCCTCATTTTTTTCACATAAAGGTCCTGGTGTGGCCTAGTCACTCTCCAGACCTTAATCCCATAGGAAAAATGTGGAGGGAGCTGAAAGTTCGAGTTACAAAACGTGAACCTCTAAACCTTAATGACTTGGAGAGGATCTGCAAAGAGGAGTGGGACAAAATCCCTCCTGAGATGTGTGCAAATCTGGTGACCAACTACAAGAAACGTCTGATCTCTGTGATTGCCAACAAGGGTTTTGCCACCAAGTACGAAGTCATGGTTTGCAAAGGGGTCAAATGCTTATTTCATTCATTAAAATGCTAAATCAATTTATAACTTTTTTGAAATGCGTTTTTCTGGATTTTGTTGTTATTCTGTCTCTCACTGTTAAAGTAAACCTACCATTAAAATTATAGTCTGATCATTTCTTTGTCAGTGGGCAAACGTACAAAATCAGCAGGGGATAAAATACTTTTTTCCCTCACTGTAACTATATTGTTACTGATGTTGTCATTTTAGATACAAATAGTGAAAGTCAAGTTTTTATTCTTTTTTTTTTTCCTCAAACATTCTGCAGCGTGAAGCTTTACCATATTCTAGTACAAAAAGAAACACATTGTACCTGCTAGTGAAAATGCCGCTGATGAGCTGGCTAGCTTTATACTTTTTATTGCAAACTCTGTCACTCTTCATTTTTTCCCCCCTCATCTGGGCAAAGGGTTTTGAGGATGATTCATGTCAAACACTTTGGTAGCTGCTTGCCAAGGCCATTCCAAAAGATGACAAGCTGTCGCTACTGGCCCGGGCTCTGTGGTAAATTCAATTCCTTTGTTGTCATTTGTGAATAGCAGTGACATGACTTGTTTTGATTTGTACTCCACAGGATTGATCTCCATCACTAGCTGGGATATTTATTGCAGCCTTTTACTTAAAAAAAAAAATAGAAAAAGAAAGGGGGGGTGCATTTCTGACAAATTCCATCCCTTCTCCTTCCCTTCACTCAGTGGGTAGACTTAAAGAGAAACTCCTGTCAATGGCAAAATTCAGTCCTAGACATGCAAAATGACAAGCTGCTCACTTATTTGCTTCGTGGTTGGGTTGCACCATTTGGAAGACAAGTTAATGTTCCGTATCTTTTTGGACCAGCAACAGAAAGTGACATGTTGTGGGCAGCATACTTACCATTGCACACAATGCCCTCTGCAATCAGAAATTTTACCCCAAGTGAGGAGAGACAGTCTGTAAAAAAATAAAAAAAAGATGGAAGAAAGCCAAAGCATAATAACTTTTATTTGTTTCCACATCATACAAAAGGCGCAGATAGCTTCTATTACATAGTATGTTAAGTAAAATAGACAATATTCCTTGTATAATGAGAAGATTAAATGTTATGTTGTTGTTATATATGGTGATGACAGAATATGTAAGTGAACCAAATTTTGCTAATTTAGTAACGGTTTGTGATTTTTTTTTTTTCCACAACTGTGAAGACAGATATGAATTTTTCTATAGTAATTAAGGCATTAGATGTAATTATCTTTTTGTTTATTGTTTATTGCAGAATAGAGCTGTCAGCAGTTGTTCGGAATGTGTGAAATAATATAACGACAGATAAAAAAAACTGCAGTCATACATTCGAGTTATTATAATGATATTTAGTGCGTGCAATCTAGTAGGTATATTGTGGAGGCAGTGGGACAAGTAAAACAGATCAGAATTGCCTGTACCCCCAATCTTACCCCTTTTTTTGCATTATTCGAACACATTTTGTTGCAATATAGGCTCAAAACCATTTTTTTTTATTTTATTGGTCAGGCCATGGACGTTCATTCTGTGGGCTCCTGAATCTCTACCCCCACACCCCCACTTCCATTTGTTTGGAATGAGCATTGTACAATAATATAGTCCATATTGGGAGCAAACAAGAGAGGATGGCTACATTCCTACATACAGTGGAACTATGGAGAACTAACGTAGCCACCAGCTAACATGTGGTTGGGTCCCAGCAGTAAAATAAAAAAGGAATTTGGAGGAGGCTGGGAGCAGTAGTATTTAGGAATACAATTTGAATATATTTTATTTTTTAAATCCAGAATTTATTGCCACTTAACCACCTCCCGCCCACCGTATAGACAAATGACACCGGGCGGAATGCCCTCTTGTTTGGGCCGATGTCATATAACGTCACCCAATCCCGTTGCTGCACTGTGTCCCTGGTACACGGCTCAACCTGATCTCGGTAAAGAGCTGGTGATGTGACTCTTTACCCATGTGATCGGCTGTGTCCATCACAGCCGATCACATGTAAACATGGCAGTGCCAGTAATCGCCTCTCCCCGTCTCACACTGACAGAGTGTAAGGAGAAGGAGAGCTGATCAGTGGCATCTCCTCACAGGGGAGACTTGTACTGATCATCAGGGCACTGATTATCAGTGCAGCCCCAAAAGTGCCCTGCAATAATGCCAGTTTGTGCCCATCAGTGATGCCAATTTGTGCCCATCAGTATGACCATTTTGTGCCCATCAGTGATGCAAGTCCATGCTGCCTTTCAGTGCCCATTAGTGCTGCCTATCCGTGCCACCTATCATTGCCCATAAGTGACACCTCATCAGTTCACATCAGTGAAGGAGAAAATTTACTTATTTACAAAATTTTCTGACATAAACTAAGAAATTCTTTTCAAAATTTTCTGTCTTTTTTTCATTTTTTAGCAAACAATAAAAAACCCAACAGTGATTAAATACCACCATAAGAAAGCTCTATTTGTGGGGGAAAAATGATAAAACATTAATTTGGGTACAGTGTTGCATTACTTCGCAATTGTCATTCAAAACGTGACCGTGCTGAAAGCTGAAAATTGGCCTGGGCAGGAAGGGTGTGAAAATACCTTGTAGGCAAGTGGTTAAGAAACAATAAATAAGCTTTAAAATAAGCCCTCACCAACCTATGTAGCTATTGTGGAGTAAATCATCCTTAGGGCCCATTCATACCAGCAACTGGCTGATCACATGACCGCTGATGTGCGCTGAGAGTAAATGGTGGCAGTGAATACTTTCCTTTTTTTAAGAAAAAATGAAAGAGACTTTTAGTAAATTTCCTTTAGCCATGGTGAGAGTAGTGTGCGTGGCAACCTGCTGTGCTTAAAAAAATATTGCATGCATTATTTTTTTCAGCACACTTTTGTCTTTAGGCCAAATGTAATATATAGGCTCCACCATCTGAATACTCCATAGGAGTCAATGGGAAATTCACATGGGGAGACCGAATCCTTTCATCCTGAAGCACAAGTTCACAGTTGTGTTGGAGCCCATAATATAGGAAAGCATCTGGCACATGCAGCCCAGCACTGGCTTATCTGTATATAATGGCTATAGCCTTTAACAGAAACAATCCAGCATTTTCAGGAAATATTTTCTTTCAGCTTTTTGTGAGAAGTTTACCTGAAGTTATCATGATTTGCACATTTTGGGATCTTGCTTGTACAGATTTGTTGGTTCTTCCTTTTGTGGGTGCCTGTATGCAGTCCGTGCAGTGGACCCTCCTAGAGAATATATTGTTTTTAGTAAAAGGATAAATTAGTCCAAAGTGATGGCCTCTTTAAAGCCCACACCTCAGTCCATGCGGTGTCCCTCATTGTTTCTTTCTGCATCACAGCCACTGTAAAATACTGGTGCTTCTAGGTATGGTGGTCTATGTACCCTCTTCCCATGATGCTTAAGCCTAGCAGCCAAATGCCAGGAGCTGGTGATTTGCACTGGCTGCAACAGAGTAAGCACTGCTAAGGTGAGTCAGGGAGGGAGGGAATCTGTCACTTTGCCCTGAATGAAGAAAACCGCATCCAAGAGGCACTAGGCTTTGATGTGAGTTCATGCTAAGGAGGAGAACAAAAACATTTGAAAAGCTCACTGGCTCAGATTAGGCTGCTCACAACAGACAGGGTTACCCTTCTGTGGGTCTGTGGGTACCCTGCAGGTTACCAGAAAAAAAACATGCACCAATGGAAGGCGCACCAGACCAAACGATAAAAAAGTCCAAATTAACCACCACAAATTAGTCCACCCTATAGCAGTTTTACACACACACGCACATATATATATATATACAGTGGGTACGGAAAGTATTCAGACCCCCTCAAATTTTTCACTCTTTGTTATATTGCAGCCATTTGCTAAAATCATTTAAGTTCATTTTTCCCCTCATTAATGTACACACAGCACCCCATATTGACAGAAAAACACAGAATTGTTGACATTTTTGCAGATTTATTAAAAAAGAAAAACTGAAATATCACATGGTCCTAAGTATTCAGACCCTTTGCTCAGTATTTAGTACAAGCACCCTTTTGATCTAATACAGCCATGAGTCTTTTTGGGAAAGATGCAACGAGTTTTTCACACCTGGATTTGGGGATCCTCTGCCATTCCTCCTTGCAGATCCTCTCCAGTCCTGTCAGGTTGGATGGTGAACGTAGGTGGACAGCCATTTTTAGGTCTCTCCAGAGATGATCAATTGGGTTTAAGTCAGGGCTCTGGCTGGGCCATTCAAGAACAGTCACAGAGTTGCTGTGAAGCCACTCCTTTGTTATTTTAGCTGTGTGCTTAGGGTCATTGTCTTAGAAGGTAAACCTTTGGCCCAGTCTGAGGTCCTGAGCACTCTGGAGAAGGTTTTCGTCCAGGATATCCCTGTACTTGGCCGCATTCATCTTTCCCTTGATTGCAACCAGTCGTCCTTTCCCTGCAGCTGAAAAACACCCCCACAGCATGATGCTGCCGCCACCATGCTTCACTGTTGGGACTGTATTGAACAGGTGATGAGCAGTGCCTGGTTTTCTCCACACACACATACCACTTAGAATTAAGGCCAAAAAGTTCTATCTTGGTCCCATCAGACCAGAGAATCTTATTTCTCACCATCTTGGAGTTCTTCTGGTGTTTTTTTAGCAAACTCCATGCAAGCTTTCATTTGTCTTGCACTGAGGAGCGGCTTCCATCGGGCCACTCTGCCATAAAGCCCTGACTTGTGGAGGGCTACAGTGATGGTTGACTTTCTACAACTTTCTCCCATCTCCCGACTGCATCTCTGTAGCTCAGCCACAGTGATCTTTGGGTTCTTCTTTACCTCTCTCACCAAGGCTCTTCTCCCCCGATAGCTCGGTTTGGCCGGACGGCCAGCTTTAGGAAGGGTTCTGGTCGCCCCAAACGTCTTCCATTTAAGGATTATGGAGGCCACTGTGCTCTTAGGAACCTTAAGTGCAGCAGAAATTTCTTTATAACCTTGGCCAGATCAGTGCCTTGCCACAATTCTGTCTCTGAGCTCTTCAGGCAGTTCCTTTGACCTCATGATTCTCATTTGCTCTGACATGCACTGTGAGCTGTAAGATCTTATATAGACAGGTGTGTGGCTTTCCTAATCAAGTCCAATCAGTATAATCAAACACAGCTGGACTCAAATGAAGCTGTAGAACCATCTCAAGGATGATCAGAAAAAATGGACATCACCCTGAGTTAAATATATGAGTGTCACAGCAAAGGGTCTGAATACTAAGGACCATGTGATATTTCAGTTTTTCTTTTTTAATAAATCTGCAAAAATGTCAACAGTTCTGTGTTTTTCTGTCAACATGGGGCACTGTGTGTACATTAATGAGGGAAAAAATGAACTTAAATGATTTTAGCAAATGGCTGCAATATAACAAAGAGTGAAAAATTTAAGGAGGTCTGAATACTTTCCGTACCCACTGTATATATATATTTATATATATATATATATATGTGTGTGTGTGTGTGTAAAATCCAAAGCTTCTGGGTAGGGGGTGCGCATGCATGGCGCCGCCGGCTCGCTTCTTCTGTGATTACACACAGCGGAAGCCAATCAACGGGTGCAGGGTACTTGGTGTCCTCCTGCACCCGCCGATTGTCAGGCAGAGACACAGAACTGTGATCGAACAAGGCAGATCACTATTTTGACAGGAGGGAAGGGATGGAGTTTGTGTCCCAGCAAGGAAGGGAATAAATTCCATCTCTTCCCCTAGTAAAAGCACATCACACAGTATAGTAAAACACAGGCTAGGCACACAGTTAACCCTTTGATTGCCCATGATGTTAACCCCTTCCCAGCCAGTGTCATTAGTACAGTGACAGTGCATATTTTCATCACTGTTTACTGTTTTAGTCTTTTTTTGTTTATAGTGCAAAAAATAAAAAACTCAAAGGTGATCAATACCACTAAAAGAAAGCTCTAATTATGGGGGGGGACATGCATCTCTCCTAACATCGCCAAATGTTTTTGTTTTTTTATCTAAATTTTGTTCTAAAACCACACGTATCCCCTGAACCCACTGAGGAAGCTGATACAGGCAAAACACGTCAGGACAGGACAAGTTACAATTCCCTGCTGTGAGAAAAAAAAATTCTGGATCTTTAGTCCAATACCAGTTTCCTAGCATATTTGGTACATGTTTGATATTCCATGCGGGAAGCTAATAATACCATAGGGGTGTCTGTTACGGTTCTGATTATGTGTAGGAACAACTATCTGTGATTTTAAGGGGTTAGACCCCTAGTATGTCTTTTTTACTATTTGTATAATAAACATTCTTTTATATTTATCTATGTATCAATTTTTATTCTAAGAGGAAAGGTTCAGCACCTCTAAAGTCCCAATTTCTTTTGATATCATTTTGGTTAATTTATTGGTTTACACTAAAAAAACAGCCAATGTATTTTGGAGGCCAGAAGAAATTCCTCCTTCATCAGAACTTCAGTTAAAATAAGAACTTTGAAGTTGGGTTCACACCAGTGCAAACTGAATGTGGGTTTTCCTGCATCCAATTCGCATGGCAGGCGTTTGTGACCGGCTCTCTATGGAGCCAGTTCACACATCTCTGGAGTGGCTGTCTTGCGCATTTTTCAGGTCTAAATTCAGCCAAAATTTCAGGCTGAATGGACTCAACATACGGCTTTCCTGTATGAATTTGTGTATGGAAATGCTGGACTAGGAGGGTTACTAGCCAGTAAATCTGTGTGAGCAATCAAGATGTTCTTGAACAGAGCACAGGCACAATCCAGTGTAAAATGTGAGGATGGGAATATACTGTAACAAGCTTGGTGTGCGGGGAGTGGTGGGGATTGAGTGTTGGCAGAAGGCAGATAAAGCACTGATCTTCTGAACACAGCTATTTTATACTGTAACCCAGTTAAGCTCAAATGCTTAGTGTCAGTCTCACAGTAGACACTTCCTAACCCGAGGAGAAATCTGGTTGCTGTGGGTCCTAGACCAGGCTGTAATGCATTGCCTATTTACAGTGTAGTCTTCAGACAGTTGTGCTGCCTAGCAGGAATGTACAGATGACAAGTTTTACTGAAGAAAATCACATGGCAAAGAAAAAAAGCAGAGAAGGCTATCACGTTTACCGTATATACTCGAGTATAAGCCGACCCGAATATAAGCCGAGGCACCTAATTTTACCACATAAAACTGGGAAAAGTTATTGACCCGAGTATAAGCCTAGGGTGGGAAATGCAGCAGCTACTGGTAACTACTTCTCATAAGCCCCACTCCTTATAGAATCCACCCACTCCATACCCTGTATTCCACATATTGTGTCAGGAGTATACAGCTCAGCATCACAGGTGGGGTACGGTATATTGCAGCCAGTAACACAGTATGCAGCCAGTACACAGGTATTGTGGCCATTACACAGATACTGTAGCCAGAACACAGGTATTGTAGCCAGAACCATTACACTGAAGATAGCCATTACATTACAGGGGCCATTACATTACACTGACAATCACCATTGCATTGCAGGGGCCATTACATTACACTGACAATCACCAATACATTACAGGGGACATTACATGTTATTGAAAAGGGTCAAAATACACCATTTTAA
>BLSH010215989.1:591586-604897 GCA_018402905.1 Glandirana rugosa | reverse complement strand
GGGCCAAGTGCAAGCCCAGCCTCTAAACTGGGCCAAGTGCAAGCCCAGCCTCTAAACTGGGCCAAGTGCAACCCTTTCCTCTAAACTTGCCCATATGCAAGCCTTATCTATAAACTTTACCATGTACAAGGTCCACTTCTTTTTACTAATAAGTGTCTGACAAACATTGACAGTTGTCTTATGACATATATTTAAGGCACAGCTGAGAATTGGTTTTCAAAATGACAACAGTGCATGGAACTATTATTTTGTTGTCTATGAATTTGACATCTATGTGTAGGGCAGTGGTTCTCAACTCTGGTCCTCGGGACCCCCCAACAGGCCAGATTTTAAGTATTACCTTGGGGAAATGCAGACTAGAATACTGCAATCACTGAGCAGCAAATGATATCACCTGTGATGTATTTCAGTTATCCTGCAAACCTGGCCTGTTGGGGGTTCCCGAGGACCAGAGTTGAGAACCACTGGTGTAGGGAGAAGCATCTAGGTTCATTTATTTTAAATAATTGAAGAGAAAAAAAGGTGCCCTCAGCAATAAGATTCAGGTCATGTTTTAGAGGAGGTAAAAAAAAAGTACATTTCGTATTGGTTGCTTTGGGCAACATAACATGTCTTTCCTTTGCTTAGCTAGAAAGTGAAAGTTGCAGAAAGATAAACACAAGCAATCACATTCATCATTTGAAGATGGAATGCCCCTTTAAGTATAGCTATTATTGCCCTTTTTCAATGTAAAAACGTAATAAAGCACAGATTGTTCTTCCAAACGCTGAATTGCTTATCATATCACCACTAATTTAACTTACACATATTAGCACTTAATGTGATAATCATAAAAGGACTTTCAGTTGCGTATATCTATGTAGTATGAGTTTTATACATCTGAACTGTACATGCAACAATCATGCTATGTAATTTGAAGCATTTCTATAGGTTTTATATATATGTAATGCAAGATTTTGATTGTTACCTCAATTCTTAGCACATTATGCACTGAATAAATGAACATTAATATTTTACAAGCTTCTGTTTTCTTAATACAAATGCACACAGTATGTTAATTGCGGTGCAATTAAAATTTAAACGCATGTACTTTCATTGGCATGTGACCATTTTGGAGCATGTAACAACATGTGTAAGAACACCAGGTTAAACTTTGTAATAATGTATTGTAAATAAATGACATCACTATCATTGTATACTTTAATTTATATGCAATTTGTAATCATTTGTATAAATCTGTTTTCACTGAATATAAAACATTTTTTTCTTGATGTGATTTGGTTTTTACTAACACTGCAGGGTAGCGCAGGAATGACCTTTATTTAGTTAGGCCACTTGAAGAAGAACTCTACTGTTAAGAAGGTTTTCCATAATGTATCACTCAAATCTGCCGTTAGCCGCTACAATCTGTTGTTTTGTTAAAAACCAACTGCCAGAAAAGTAAAAATGCTCTCTTGCTGTGGGGTTTAGGTCTCCAAATTGCAGCCCAGGGGCTGAAAGCTGCCCTCTGCCCGCCTTTCTCTGGCCTTTGGGACATTATTCCTTTTACTTACACCACTGACAGGGCACAATTCCACAACTGACACCAACCATGGGGCATTATTTATTTACGCTTACATTGGGGCATTTCTAATCCCACTGGACAGTCTGCCCCCCTAAAGCCTGAAGGACAGTAAGCTGGCCCTTTCTGGCCCCATCAGATGGCACTCCCATATGTTCTGGCAGTGGATTGTTTCTTGGTGCTCTCACGTCCACTGCATTGGGCCCTTCATCGGTTTTGATGGCATTAGAAGGGCATCTGACCACTGGAGCACAAGGAGAAGAGGTTGTGGGAACCTGTCTTGCAGCTTTTCCTGGTCTTCTAGGAATAATAGAGCACTTGACCTTTACAATGTGTTGACAATCCCAATGCACGTGAGGAATTTTACATAGTGGGTAAGGTTAAATAAAGACAATAGTCCATCCAGTTCAACCTGTGAAGGTGTGCGTGTGTAGATAACAATTTACCATATCCCTGTATGTTGTGTTCTTTAAGATGCACATCCAGGAGTCTTTTAAAAATATCAATACTCCCCACTGACACCACCAATTGTGGAAGAGGGTTTCACATCCTACATTTTACTTTCCCTAGAGTTCAGCTTTAACTGTCACTGTGTTTGCCCACTCATAGAGAGAAAAGCCAAAGTATACAAGAGAGAGGAAAGAGAAATTTGGTGACACTCACCCCCCCCCCCCCCCCCAAAAAAAGTGGAAAGACTATTTGTGGCTAGTGTAAAGTGAAATCTATAGCCTTGTTATTTATATATACTCAGATACACATGTAAATGTTATCAGAGTACTGTAAGTGTTCTGTTAAAATTTCAAAAACGCCTGTTTCTTGTTCAATAATTTTTATTTAGGTTTGAGACAGAGATAACAAATAAGAAATAAGAATCAACATAAGCTAGTAGGCATGAATGAATGGTACAATGCATACTTTTCACTTACGTATGGTAACGATAACTAGAGGCTACATCAATTGAGATGACATTCGTGGGTGTTTGTAGGATTCAGCATGCGGATGGGGTTTGTGGATACAGGGTACATATATCACGAGTTTATAACTTTGTAGCATACCATCTCAAAAACGCCTGTTTACTTTGTCATTTATATTGGTTCTTGGTGGCAGCCATATTTGCTGAGTGCATATGCAGACTCTGTTTCCTGCTCTGTGGAACTACAGTCCCAGCTGGCCCCATGGATATGTCTTCAAAACCAGGAGTCCATACAAAATACTTGGATTTCCCCCATTCCTTTAAATCTAGAAGTCCCAGCACACTATATTTGTATTTTAGTTGTCTTCATAATACATGCCTCATCATACAATACTTGCATTCCTCCAGTTGTTGTGGAACAAGAGCAAACACCTTTTCAAATCACACATCAAAATAAAAATAACACTTTTATCAGTTTTTTTATATTACAAAATCCATAAAGCTGTGTTCACAATTTAATCATGCCATTGTATTTTCCTTTATCCTAGTTTCTAATGTAGTTTGTAGTGAAACCTCCAGCTAAAGCTGTTTTGAATTGCTTATAGAGTGAGCAGAAGTAATTAAATGCTGTGTTAGGCTTATAATTGCTGCATTTGGGACATTTGCTCTAACCTAGGCAGAAATTGGGTGTCACCTTGACAAGAAATAAGAGATTCCATCCAGTGTGGGAACAGTCAGAACTAAAATGTTAGCCCTCCCAATGCGTTTTGTCATAACAGACATCATCTGGGCTTATTGGACTCTGTAATAGGGTCTATCCCTTCTGGTAAGAGGCCTTTCCTTATGGTGGTGATGGTTCATGTGGTGATCACAAGATTTGACTCAACAAGATATTTTCAGTAGCACAGTGGTGCTTTATTACTTGATTGGGGCTGTTATTTATATTTTATTCATACACAAAGTGGACCTTAAATCTTTTTATGTTATTTATTTCTTCTGTTACTACGTATCTGATTGATTTTTGCCAGTGGCTTGATTTTGCACCTGCCAGCACGCTTTCTATTATAATTTAGAACAAAAATGTCGGCTGATTTTAACCTTATTCTATCCAAAACTAGAAAGTAATACATGGCTTGAGTTCCACTTGAAATAATACTGATTTGATTGTGTGCAATCTATGTTTCTTTGAAATTCCAGTAATCCCCGGCAAACCAAAAGTCATACTGGGATTTGCAGTGTTAACATCTTAATCCAATACATTGAATAGACTGTTTCAAGTACAGGGGGCAGTACTATAGAATGTGCTAGGACAGATGTATATTGGGAATGTGAGGCTCATGGTCATTCTTGGAGAGCAGAGAAGAATAGGTGCCCCAGCTACCAAGGTTACCTAAACCCTGACCATATACCCAGCTACTATACCTGGACTCTGAAACGTAGCTGCATCTAACCACATACATTCTGAGCCAAACCCTCAAACCAAAACCCTAGGGCAAAGCAACATCTTCACTTTAATACAGTCCTCCACAGGTGCATATATTTAGCTTTCTCTCTTTCCCCCACCTCTCTATTCATCCTCTGGGAGTGGAAAGCAAAGTCCTATGTAGCCTACAGATATCTGGCATCTCAGCATACACAAAAATATGAACTCCCCTGTGACAGCACTGACTAGCTCATGAGTTGCATGCTTCTTCATACCCAAAAGTAGCATGCATTGCCTTTTGACTCTTGATTCTGAACTCTGAAGTGAAGAAAATGTAAGTATATTCCGCTTGTAATTGGGGGGTTAAAGAGGAAGTAAACCCTTCAGAGAAAAAAAGTCTTCTCCCTCCTTGCATACTAGCACATTTTGTGACACCTGCAAATGAAGCCCGTACCTTCCCCACAGCAGGCCGCATCCATTTTCACCCCTCTTCCTTTCGGGGGCCGCGGACTCCGGCTCTGTGACTGGCCGGAGCCGAGTGACGTCACTTCCGCGCATGCGTGCTGGAGCCGGCGGTCATGGCACTTGCTACTGAAAAATGGCACGGGTGTCCGTTTCTTCAGAGCGCATGCGCCGATTACATCATCGGTGCAGTATACAATAAATATCTAAATGGCGCACGTTTAGCAGATATTTACAGTACCTATACGTAAGCCTTGTTCTAAGCTTACCTATAGGTACAAAGTGTAAAGGGAAGTGTACAACCTCTTTAAAGCATTCCTTTTGCTTTGTCCTTAATGGGCAAATAATGTCCCTGACAACTTTCTCAAATAAGACTCTTTTCTCCACTGTTCATTAAAGAATACTTATGTAGCATATGTATATTGTATGTTTGCCCACTGACAAAGAAATGATCAGTCTATAATTCTAATGGAAGGTTTATTTTAACAGTGAGAGACAGAATAGCAACAAAAATATCCAGAAAAATGCAATTCCAATTGATTTGCATTTTAATGAGTCAGATAAGTATTTGACACCTTCACAAAACATGACTTAGTACTTGGTGGCAAAACCTTTGTTGGCAATCCAGAGGTCAGACATTTCTTGTAGCTGGCCACCAGGTTTGCACACATCTCAGGAGGGATTTTGTCCCACTCATCTTTGCAGATCCTCTCCAAGTCATTAAGGTTTTGAGGCTGATGTTTGGTAACTCGAACCTTAAGCTTCCTCCACATATGGGATTAAGGTCTGGAGACTGGCTAGGCCACTCCAGGACCTTAATGTGCTTCTTCTTGAGCCACCCCTTTGTTGCCTTGGCATGTGTTTTGGGTCATTGTCATGCTGGAATATCCATCGATGACACATTTTCATTTTGGTCTCATCTGACCACAACACTTTCACCCAGTTCTCCTCTGAATCATTCAGATGTTCATTAGCAAACTTCAGACGGGCCTGTACATGTGCTTTCTTGAGCAGTTGCGGAGATAGGTGGCATGCCATATATACATAACCAAATGTTCACATTGGCATCATCCCTAAAATAATTGCAAATCATAATAGAGTAACCTGAGGTGGGACTAAGTATTCCAAATGAGAACATACGACTGCAAAAATAGGTAAAATTTCATATGGATTTTATTCTAGTTTAACAAATCCATAAAATATGTTAAAAACATATTAAAAAGGACATAAGTACAAATTATAAACCCTTAGAGATCATGAATTGTCAGATGGTCTACGCGTTGCACAGGTTTCCCTTCTTCAGGACCAAGCATGTAAGATACACGTCGGGTATTGTACTATAATAGCAAAGTAGAAAAACACATAAAAATACAGTTTATTAACAAAAAATATATAATGAAAATACATCAGCAATAATTTAAATACCTCCACAGTGTATACATGGAAAGGTGAAAAAGGGGGCCAAAGACCAAAGAGAGAGGAAGACATACATATGCAAGGAAAAAAATTTAAAAAGGGAGGGGAGAAAGGGGGAGGGGCTATATATGGTAATGATAACATTAAAACAATGTCATATCGATCAAGCTAATAGTTACAATAATTACCTCAATATCCAACCAATGCAATAGCAGAGGGGACACTAGACAAAAGCAGAATAATCCATATAGCACACAAAGGGGGAAAAAGAGTGTTTCAGGGTAAAATCGCCCACCGGAAATAAACATTGGATCTGAAAAACTCTGAAAAACCATATTGATTATAAGGCGTATTTTTAAAGCCATGTCACCAAAGTTACCATCCTAATGTTACAATATATAAGCAGGAAAAGCAAGAGAAAATAGAGTATTTATCTAGAGTTGAGCGAACACCTGGATGTTCGGGTTCGGCCGAACTTCGCAAAAAAGTTCAGGTTCGGCACCGAACTTGACCAGAACTTAACCCCAAACCCCATTGACGTCAATGGTGACCCAAACTTTTGGGCACAAAAATGGCTCTAAAAAAAGTTCTGGAAAGGGCTAGAGGGCTGCAAAAGGAAGCAAAATGGGGGTAAGAGTAGGACAAGTACCCTGCAAACAAATGTAGATAGGGAAATAACTTAAAATCACACAAAAAAAAATAAAAAATGGAGGAGGAGGTGATGGAGGTGGATGTGGAGTAGGAGGTTGAGGAAGCGGTGACCATGGCGGTGGAGGAGGAGGTGGTAGCCAACACTGTTTTTTGTTTGTTTGTTTTTTTTTTCTAATTGGGGTAGCCCCCAAAATATTGAGACATATTTAAAAAAAAAAGTATACCAATGGCTGTGTGCGGCCGGTCTAAATGTCTATTCTGCACAAGGTACAGACAAGTCTTGTGGGATCCATACCTGGTTCATTTTAAACGTTAGCTTGTCCACGTTGGCTGTGGACAGGCGGCTGCGTTTGTCTGGGATAATGCCCCCTGCCATGCTAAACACACGTTCAGACAATACACTGGCTGCCGGGCAGGCCAGCACCTCCAAAGCATAAAGGGCAAGCTCAGGCCATGTGCCCAATTTGCAGACCCAGAAGTTGAATGGGGCAGACCCATCAGTCAGTACCTGTAGGCGTGTGCACACATACTCTTCCACCATGTTGCTGAAATGCTGCCTGCTGCTAAGACATTGCCTATCATCTGGTGGTGCTGTTTGTTGTGGCGTGCTGCTAACAAAGCTTTTCCACATTTTGGCCATGCTAACCCTGCCTTCTGAGATGCTGGCGGTGCCACAGCTGCGTTTGCAACCTCTTCCTCCTCTTCCTCCTCCTCTGCCTTTACCTTGTGCTTCCACAGAGCCCCCTGTGTCAATTGGGAATGCCCTCAGCAGCGCGTCTACCAACGTGCGCTGGTAGTCGCGCATCTTCCGATCACGCTCCAGTGAGGGAATTAAGGACATCACGTTGTCCTTGTAATGGGGATCCAGCAGGGTGGCCAGCCAGTAATCAGCACAAGTTACAATGTGGGCAACTCGGCTGTCGTTGCGCAGGCACTGCAGCATGTAGTCGCTCATGTGTGCCAGGCTGCCCAGAGGCAAAGACAAGCTGTCCTCTGTGTACTCCGTATCCCCCCAGCCACGCTCCAGTGATGCCCACGAGCTGCGTTGGGTGCCACCCTGCTGTGAACACGATTCCTCCTCATCATCATCATCCTCGTCCTCCTCATCCTCCAGAACTGTGCCCTGGCTTGAAAATTTTTTACCTGGCCTATATGCTGGTTGAGGAACCCACCCTCCGAGCCACTTGTGAATGACTGGCCTGATAACCGTGGAAATGACCCCTCTTCCTCCTCCTCTTCCTCCTGTGCCACATCCTCTTCCATCATCGCCCGAAGTGTTTTTTCAAGGAGACATAGAAGTGGGATAGTAACGCTGAGAACAGCGCCATTGGCACTGGCCATGTTGGTGGAATACTCGAAACACCGCAATATGGTACACAGGTCTCGCATGGAGGCCCACTCGGTGGGGAAGTGGTGCTGTTCCGCAGAGCGACTGACCCGTGCGTGCTGCAGCTGAAACTCCACTATTGCCTGCTGCTGCTCGCACAGTCTCTCTAGCATGTACAAGGTGAAGTTCCACCTTGTGGGCACTTCGCATAGGAGGCGGTGATCGGGAAGGCCGAAGTTCCGCTGCAGCGCAGACAGGCGAGCAATAGCAGGGTGAGAACGCCGAAAACACGCACAGACGGCCCGCACTTTGTGCAGCAGCACTGACATATCTGGGTAATTTTTTAGAAATTTCTGCACCACCAAATTCAGCACATGCGCCAGGCAAGGGATGTGCGCCAAACCAGATAGGCCCAGAGCTGCTACGAGATTTCGCCCATTATTGCACACCACCGGTGTGAGCTTGAGGCTCAATAGCAAGAACCACTCATCGGTCCCTTGTTCAATGCCCGTCCACAGCTCCTGTGCAGTGTGGGGTTTATCCCCCAAACATATCACTTTTAAAACAGCCTGCTCTCGTTTCCCCCTGGATGTGCTGAAGTTGGTGGTGAAGGTGTTGCACTGACCGGATGAGGAGGTGGTAGAGGAGGAGGAAGCGGAGTAGGAGGAGGAGGCAACAGGAGGCAAAGAGAAATGCCCTGCAATCCTGGGTGGTGGAAGGACATGCACCAAATTGCTAGCCACCTCAGATCCACCCGCCACTACATTTGCCCAGTGTGCAGTTAGCGAGATATAGCGTCCCTGCCTGTGCTTACTGGTCCACTTATCAGTGGTTATGTGGACCTTGCCATAGATGGCGTTGCACAGTGCACACCTGATCTTGTCCCCGACTTGTTTGTGCAGGGAAGGGATGGCTTGCCTGGAAAAGTAGTGGTGGCTGGGAACCACGTACTGTGGGACAGCCACCGCCATCAGGTTTTTAAAACTGTCCGTGTCCACCAGACGGAATGACAGCATTTCAAAGGCCAGGAATTTTGAAATGCTGGCATTCAGGGCCAGGGATCGCGAGTGGGTAGGGGGGTACTTTCTCTCCAGTGTTTGGGAGATGGACAGCTATAAGCTTCCATGGGACCATGGTGTGGAAATGCTTGGGGACAGTGGCGGACATGGTGGTGGGTGTTGCTGTCACATTGTCTGTTTGCTAGGTGGCACTGGCACTATAGAGGTGGAGGAAGAGGCTGAGGCAGCAGCAGAAGAGGAAGCAGGAGGAGCCCGAGACCTTTCTTGGATTTTGAGGTAATTATTCCACTGCAGCTTGTGCTTTGCATTTAGATGCCTGGTCATGCAGGTTGTGCTCAGGTTTAGAACATTTATGCCTCGCTTCAGGCTCTCATTGCACAGCGTGCAAACCACTTGTGTCTTGTCGTCAGCACATTGTCTGAAGAACTGCCACGCCGGGGAAAGCCGTTTAGCTGCCTTTGGTGTGCTAGGTCCCTGGGTGCGGTGGGTAGTAGCAGGCGTACTGTCTAGGGGACGGTCACTCCGCTTTTGCAACCTGCTTCCTCTTTTGCTGTGCTGGTGCCTCTGTGCGACCACCACCTCTTCCTCCAAACTGCACACGTTACTCGCATGACCTTTATTCCATGTGGGGTCTAGGACCTCATCATCCTCCACATCATCTTCCACCCACTCTTCACCACTGCCCTCCTTGTCAGTCTGCAAACTGTACAAAGCCACAGCAGTTGGCACCTATGTTTCCTTCTCATCAGAGACGTGCTGCGGTGGTGTTTCCATGTCCTCATCCTGCAACAGAAGTGGTTGGGCATCGGTGCACTCAATGTCTTCCACTTCTGCGGCAGGGCTATGTGGATGGCCCACGGAATGCACACCAGCAGAGTCATCAAAAAGCATAAGAGGCTGCTGCATGATTGGGGCTCAGACTGCTTGGCTGATTTACAAGGGGCTGAGGTGAAAGACATGGCCATGGGATTCAGGTGCCAACTCTGAGCTTTCAGCAAGGGACCGGGTAGGAGACAATGTGAAGGAACTGGAGGCATTGTCAGCCACCGAATCTACTAGTGCCTGTACTTCTTCTGGCCTCGCCGTTCGTTGAGCAGCATTTGGGCCTACCATATAACGCTGAAGGTTCTGTCAGCTACTCGCACCTGAAGAAGGTGTTTCACTTGTGCGTGTAGCTGGCACAGATCGACCACGTCCTCTCCTTGCAACAGGAGCTTCACCAACACCAGCAGCACCACAACTACGACCACGTCCCTTATTTGACCCTCTCCCTATGCTGGACGCAAATGTACCATTTAGCACAAATTTAGATTATTTTTTAAACCAGTAATGTTGGCACACTTTTTAATTTTGTGCAAGAAATGCACAGCAAGGTGCAAATGTACTGTGTAGCACTATTTATTAATACTACAAAAAAAAAGAATAATAAATTATTAATCTTTTTTTTTTTTAAACAACAATGTAGACACACTTTTTATTTTTGTGCAAGAAATGCACAGCAAGGTGCAAATGTACTGTGTAGCACTATTTATTAATAATAATAAAAAAAAAAAAGGAACCTCTCCCTATACCAGTATGATATGATTTTAGAACACTATTCTGTCCCTCACACCAGCAGCAGGAACCTCTCCCTATACCAGTATGGTATGATTTTAGAACACTAATCTATCCCTCTCAGTAGCAGCAGCAGGAGCCTCTCGCTATACCAGTATGAGATGATTTTAGAACACTAATCTGTCTCTCACACCAGCAGCAGGAGCCTCTCCCTATACCAGTATGATATGATTTTAGAACACTAATCTGTCCCTCACACCAGCACCAGGAACCTCTCACTATAGCAGCATGAGATAATTTTAGAACACTAATCTATCCCTCACACCAGCACCAGGAACCTCTCCCTTTAGCAGTATGATATGATTTTAGAACGCTAATCTATCCCTCACACCAGCACCAGGAAGGAACCTCTCCCTATAGCAGTATGAGATGATTTTAGAACACTAATCTATCCCTCACAGCAGCAGCCGGAACCTCTCCCTATAGTAGTATGAGATAATTTTAGGACATTAATCTATTCCTCACACCAGCACCAGGAACCTCTCCCTATAGCAGTATGAGATGATTTTAGAATGCTAATCTATCCCTCACACCAGCACCAGGAAGTAACCTCTCCCTATAGCAGTATGAGATGATTTTAGAACACGAATCTATCCCTCACACCAGCACCAGGAAGTAACCTCTCCCTATAGCAGTATGAGATGATTTTAGAACACAAATCTATCCCTCACAGCAGCAGCAGGAACCTCTCCCTATAGCAGTATGAGATGATTTTAGAACTCTAATCTGTCCATCACACCAGCAGCAGGAACCTCTCCCTATACTAGTATGAGGTGATGTTATAACGCTAATCTGCCCCTCACACCAGCACCAGGAAGGAACCTCTCCCTATAGCAGTATGAGATGATTTTAGGACGTTAGTCTATCCCTCACACCAGGACAAGGAACCTCTCCCTATAGCAGTATGAGATGATTTTAGGACGTTAGTCTATCCCTCACACCAGCACCAGGAACCTCTCCCTATAGCAGTATGAGATGATTTTAGAATGATAATCTATCCCTCACACCAGCACCAGGAAGGAACCTCTCCCTATAGCAGTATGAGATGATTTTAGAACACTAATCTATCCCTCACAGCAGCAACATGAACCTCTCCCTATAGCAGTATGAGATGATTTTAGAATGCTAATCTATCCCTCACACCAGCACCAGGAAGGAACCTCTCCCTATAGCAGTATGAGATGATTTTAGAACACTCATCTTTCCCTCACAGCAGCAGCAGGAACCTCTCCCTATAGCAGTATGAGATGATTTTAGGACGTTAGTCTATCCCTCACACCAGCACCAGGAACCTCTCCCTATAGCAGTATGAGATGATTTTAGAACACTAATCTATCCTTCACAGCAGCAGCAGGAACCTCTCCCTATAGCAGTATGAGATGATTTTAGAACACTAATCTATCCCTCACAGCAGCAGGAACCTCTCCCTATAGCAGTATGAGATGATTTTAGAACTCTAATCTGTCCATCACACCAGCAGCAGGAACCTCTCCCTATACTAGTATGAGATGATGTTATAACGCTAATCTGCCCCTCACACCAGCACCAGGAAGGAACCTCTCCCTATAGCAGTATGAGATGATTTTAGGACGTTAGTCTATCCCTCACAGCAGCAGCAGGAACCTCTCCCTATAGCAGTATGAGATGATTTTAGGACGTTAGTCTATCCCTCACACCAGCACCAGGAACCTCTCCCTATAGCAGTATGAGATGATTTTAGAATGCTAATCTATCCCTCACACCCCTCACACCAGCACCAGGAAGGAACCTCTCCCTATAGCAGTATGAGATAATTTTAGAACACTAATCTATCCCTCACAGCAGCAGCAGGAACCTCTCCTTATAGCAGTATGAGATGATTTTAGAACACTAATCTATCCCTCACAGCAGCAGCAGGAACCTCTCCCTATAGCAGTATGAGATGATTTTAGAACACTAATCTATCCCTCACACAGCACCAGGAACCTCTACCTATACTAAGTATGAGATGATTTTAGAACGCTTATCTTTCCCTCACAGCGGTGGCAGCATCCTCTCCCTACACTAGTCTGAGAGCATGTGACATGCAGCGCTAGCTACGTGACTCCAGCTCATATCGAGGCTGGGTCACATGATGCACTGGCCAATCACAGCCATTCCATTAGTAAGCATGGCTGTGATGGCTTCCAAGGGCAAACGAGTGAAACGCTTGTTGATTGGCTGCCCTGCAGCTATTCAAAAGGCGGGAAAAATAACCGAAACCCGAATCAGAACCCGGACTTTTTCTCAAATGTCCGGGTTCGGGAAACGGACTCCCCAAATTCCGGTACGAACCCAAACTATACAGTTCAGGTTCGCTCAACTCTATATTTACCTTGTTACAAGCTGGGGATTGAGGAAGAGCTCAAAAAGGAAGCCATATGTATATGGATGAATCAGGGTACATAAAGTAAATGAGCCGACCCAGACAGAGAAAGCCTTCCCTTCCCAGCAGTTAAAATTCACTTAAACTGTAATGGCCATATCAAAGAACCAGCAACCTTAGAATACAAAAATTGGGAGTGTATCAACAAAGGGAAATAATGCCCATAAGCTGTATGTTGTAATGAAAAATGGCGCTAGAAAACGTTATGAGGTAGTGAGATAAGAAACAATCCTAATCACACGTAACAGCTCATGGCCGATGCGATACCATTTCCCCTCAGGCAAGTAATGTACAGAATGATTGGGGGTGCTGCTTAATGTAGTGCTCAGGACCACCCTTCAGCGTAAGGATATAACTATCCAAATGAAAAGGGACAGCCCCCCCCCCCCCCATATAACAAATGCAGACCACAAAGTGCTCCCAGCACCATGTGGAGATCACAAAATGGCACTGGTAAAACACTAGAGGTGTACCACGACCCTCGTGAAACACCAGACGTAAACAATATACCCCCCCCCCCC
>BLSH010215989.1:555554-588869 GCA_018402905.1 Glandirana rugosa | reverse complement strand
TATCATGTCTGCAGTCTCTGACCATCCCTTGTATCATGTCTGCAGTCTTTGACCATCTCTTGTATCATGTCTGCAATCTCTGACCATCTTTTGTCCTATATCACGTCTGCAGTCTCTGGGGGGGGGGGGGTCTTGAGAGGAGTCAAGAGTGGGAGTGGAAGAAGTCAGACATGTGTAGTGTGGAGAGACTAGGATAAAACCAGTCACCAAGCTGGAGCCGACTGACTGAGCCCCTGTTTCTGCACTACTTTTGGTGGCGATTTAAAAGACATCTGCGTATGAACCCGCACATATGTCTATCAAATCACCCCCGAAGTTGGGCTGAAACTAGTATGATTTCAAACCCTCAGTGTGGGCATGAGCTTATTTTGGGAAGTAGGTGCGAAAATTGGAGCAGGCTTGTAGGGGCCCCAGTGCATTACTTTGCCCAGGGGCCCATAATCCTATTAAGATGGCCCTGATGCTGGACATATGATATCCCAGATTGTCTTTCTAGCTGTCAACGAGTGCAGTGTCTACCCAGTTATGTTTTAAAGCAGTACTTTGCTGCAATAGCACTGCACTTGACTTGCTAGGGAACAGTGCTTGCACAACATGAGGCTGTTTGCAGCAGAGTGTCATGGCAGACCATGATTCTGTACATCAACCGCAACAGTTGAGTTCCAGAGCCACTTGACCTGTGTTCCTGAGCTGGCTTCAAATGTTTGCCAGTTTTGGTTAGTTTGCTGTTTTTCACAGTGTTCCTGGGAATTGTTTTGTGCTGTGGCAGATACCGCTCTGTTTTCTCTATGGCCATGTGTTTTACTCGATGCCACTGGATGTCACTGGAATCATTAGTGTTTCAGTCTGCACAAGGGGTTCTTTCACCAGCAGGTGTTTCTTTAGGTTTGCCAGTGGTGGAAAGATATGGATATGATGAAAATGTTAAAGTGTACAGCACATTCTCACTCTATTTTACACGGGCATAATAATACAATAAATTAATAATAAAATGGCTGTTCTTAATTTACCAATTGATGAATTAGTGACACATGCAAAAAATATATATTCTACAAAGTGCTTAAAGTCTCTCATAAAGTACATGAAGTGCTTCTGTGCAAAATTTGCTTCCTGCCACTGTGATTAATTGTGAATCCACTCCAAACTAAGAGGACAGAGGTCACTCTGCACTCACCAGATGAGTTTGACCCTAACTCCTTCTTTCAAGGGAGGGTCTTACCAGCATGTAGGTCTTCTTGTGGGGGACCTAGCCCTTTAAGTGCTTTGTCGCGTTCCTTCAACTCCTGTGCTTCTCCACAGGGATGGCTCATGGTCTGCTATGGGACAGGTGCTAGGGTTCCCCAAGCTTTGGAATTCATTTTTCTGGAATTCTTTTTTCACTTAGGACAGTAAAAGCCACAAACAACAAAAAATATTGTGCAAAAGGGAAATGGAGCAGCTAACACTGCATTAGATCAAATAATGCAAACAAATACAAAAACAAATATAGTGTTGCGCTAGAAGTGAAGGTGAAGCAAAAATGAATAAAAAAAATTTGTGGTAAACTTCTCATATATTCAACATATCATAAATATACATAATGATAAATGTGCAGTCCAAATAAGTCCAAAATCATGGTTCAAGTGAAATAATGGATGACAGAGGAAATTCCCCAACTTTGATGAAATAAGGTTTCTCCGACTCCAATGGCAAATTCTCACACACATAAGAAATGGGTGGATCCTTACCAGATTGGTCGAATTCACCTGGTCGTACGACCATTGAATCAATCAGGCTTGTGTGGAAACCTTCCATGATAATGATGGAAATAGGTTCAGCCCTCAGATCTGTAGCCAGATATGCCACTCGACAAATCCATAGAAGCTCTTAAAGGTTCATCTTAGAAGGGTACATGTGGGGGAAAAACACATTCCACATAGTGTAGTATCAAAACACCTTTTATTAAAAAATAGGTGCACTCAAAGATAAAAGCCAGCAAAACACAGTAAAAACAACTGCAATAGGCACACGGTCCTCACCCAACGCGTTTAATCCGCATGGACACCGTCTGGGGGGTGGGGGCCACGTGCCACTATCGCAGTATATATACACAACCCCTTAAAAAACTGGCTAATGGATCCAAACACCCGGCTGCGGACTGGGACTTCCGTCCCACCAACAACATGGCGCCGGCGTGCGTTCCAAACCTTGCTCTGGACTACACCCATGTAAATAGGAAGTGAGCCGACAGAGGAGGAACTATCCCATTGCATTCCATGCCTCAACCTGGCGGCATCCAGATTAACAATAATAGTGGTTCCACTTGCGTCACCTCCGATCACCAGAAGGAATACGCAGCAGGAACCGGAAAGAAAACCAAAGAAAGGGACACTAGTCAGGAATGGGTGGAATGTATATTTTTCATGCCGTAGACAGGCTTAAGCCACCCTTAACTCAATACATTTTAAATAATTGAAATAACCATAGATGAAATTGGTTATATAAAACATGCTCCATCTCTAGAAAAATAAGCAGAAATGCAAAATACAAAAGATATTATATGGTATATACAAACATGAGAATAAACAAGTGGATAACCATATTATTACACCAGTCCCCACTTCATCTAGTGGCAAACTATGTAAGTGTCATTAGCTCAAACAAATATCCCAGATGAATCCATTGGGTCCTGAAATGGCTTCATACCCAGCCCATCCATACAGGCCAAGACCCCTAGATGGATCCCGGTCTATATGAAGAATGAACTGGGTACTGAAACCACAGGTACCAAATTGGATAACAACTCAACATAAGATATGGGGTAAAAAACTCTTCTTGTCATAAACCTCAATAGATACCAGAAGACTGAATATATGTTCACTATGGATAAACTGGTAAACCTCATCAAATACCTAAAATTAGCCCATAACCCACTCAATAAACTACCTACTCATAAAAACCACAGCATGTAAGGAATGATAATGGAGTGGGACATCATGCACTATTGATAAAGGCATTGATGACCCACTTCACATTCATACTATATGGGTAGTAAGAATGAAGCGCATAGATCCAATAGGTCTCAAGTCGTGAGACCCCTCTCTTCTTACAATCAGCTCTCCAGGGTGGAGTATATCTCTCAATGGCCATAAACAGAGTGCCAGTGAGATCTTTTTTGTGGTATCGATGATGTTGGCAATATGTTCTTTGACACATTTGGACAAACTCTGTGTGGTTCTACCAACGTAGTATTTGCCACACGGACAGGTCAAAAAATAAACTATGTTAGTAGTAGCACAGGTCAAAAAGGATTTGATAGGGTATTGCTGTTTAGTCACATTAGAAGTAAAGGACATAGCCTTATTCCTCCCCAACTTGTTGATGTTACAGACCCTACACTTTTTACAAGGATAGAAACCCTTCAGGATGTGAAAAAAGGTTGGTCTAGTGGGGGATTAATGATGTTTGGAGCGATCTTCAACCACAGAGGGGGTGCGCCTCTATAGATCATTTCTGCCTTCTCAAGGAGCATTGGGCCAAGAACTTGGTAGTTTTTAAGTATACTCCAATGCCTCCTGAGAACTTGATCTATCTGTCTATGTTGACTAGAGAAGGACGTGAAAAAGGACCATCCCGGGTCCTTCTTGGGACGACCCTCCCTCTTCTGAAAAAAGGTATCTCTGTCGATATTTCTTACATGTGAAATCTCCACGTCCAAATCAGATGGGGAATAACCCTTTTCAATAAATTTGACCTCAATTTTCCAGACTGATCCTCATAGTCCTCAATATTTGTACAATTCCGATGGAGTCTAAGGAACTGACCCCTTGGAACCGTACAGAGCCAGTTCCTATGATGACAACTATCCATCAGAATGTACAAATTTCTATCTATTGGTTTGAAGAACGTGCTTATGACAATCCTATTATTAACAACCTGGATATTCAAATCCAAGAACTGAACCTTGGTGGTACTAGCCTCAAACGACAGATGAAGGCCTCTATCAATTAAGCCCATCTAGAAAAAGACTGAGTTCTTGGCCCAATGCTCCCTGAGAAGGCAGAAATTATCTATAGAGGCACACCCCCTCTGCGGTTGAAGATTGCTCCAAACATCATTAATCCCCCCACTAGACCAACCTTTTTTCACAACCTTAAGGGTTTCTATCCTTGTAAAAAGTGTAGGGTCTGTAACATCAACAAGTTGGGGAGGAATAAGGCTATGTCCTTTACTTCTAATGTGACTAAACAGCAATACCCTATCAAATCCTTTTTGACCTGTGCTACTACTAATGTAGTTTATCTTTTGACCTTTCCATGTGGCAAACACTACGTTGGTAGAACCACACAGAGTTTCTCCAAACGTGTTGGAGAACATATTGCCAACATTATTGGTAATACCAAAAAGCACAGTGTTGTTAAACACTATGCTCGATACCACCAAAATATCCCACTGGCACTCTGTTTATGGCCATTGACAGATATACTCCACCCTGGAGAGGTGGTTCTAAGAAGAGAGGGGTCTCACGACTCGAGACCTATTGGATCTAGGAGCTTCGTTCTTACTACCCATATGGTATAAATGTGGAGTGGGACATCAATTCCTTTATCAATAGTGCATGATGTCCCACTCCATTGTGATTCCTTACATGCCATGGTTTTTATGAGTAGGTAGTTTATTAAGTAGGTTATGGGTAGAGTTGAGCGAACACCTGGATGTTCGGGTTCGGCCAGTTCGGCCGAACTTCGCGGAAACGTTCGGGTTCGGTACCGAACGTTATCCGAACTTTACCCCGGACCCCGAACCCCATTGAAGTCAATGGGGACCCAAACTTTTCGGCACAAAAATGACTGTAAACAAATACTGGAAAGTGCTAGAGGGCTGCAAAAGGAAGAAAATGGGAGATGTTATTAGATCTGCAATCTGTCCCTCAAAGCAGTAGTAATCTCTACCTAGTCCAGTATCAGATCGTTCTGTAATCAGATCGTTCTGTAATGCAGGATGAGATGTTATAGATCCACAATCTGTCCCTCAAAGCAGTAGTAGTAATCTCTACCTAGTTATTATCACTGCAATCTGTCCCTCACAGCAGTAGTAGTAATCTCTACCTAGTTATTAGATCTGCAATCTGTCCCTCACAATCTGTCCCTCGCAGCGCCGGCAGCATCCTCTCCCTGCACTAACCCGAGAGCATGTGACATGCAGCACTGTGACTCCAGCCTCATATAGAGGCTGGGTCACATGATGCACTGGCCAATCACAGCCATGCCATTAGTAGGCATGGCTGTGATGGCTTCTAAGGAAAACCAGTGAAACACTTGTTGATTGGCTGCCCTGCAGCTATTCAACATGTGTGATAAAATACCAGAACCCGAACCCAGAACCCGAACCTGAACGTTTTTCTCAAACGTTCGGGTTCGGTACACGGACACCCGAAAGTTCGGTACGGACCCGAACTTTACAGTTCGGGTTCACTCAACTCTAGTTATAGGCTAATTTTAGGTATTTGATAAGGTTTACCAGCTTATCCATAGTTAACATTATTCAGTCTTCTGGTATCTATTGAGGTTTATGATAAGAAGAATTTTTTACCACATATCTTATGTTGAGTATGCTATCCAATTTGGTACCTGCGGTTTCAGTACCCAGTTCATTGGCCTGTAGGGAGTGGGCTGGGTATGAAGCCATTTCAGGACCTTATGAATTCATCTGGGATATTTGTTTGAGCTAATGACACTTACATAGTTCGCCACTAGATGGAGTGGGGACTTGAGTAATAATATGGTTATCCACTTGTTTATTCTCATGTTTGTATATACCGTATAATATCTTTTGTATTTTGCATTTTTGTTTATTTTTCTAGAGATGGAACATGTATTATATAACCAATTTCATCTATAGTTATTTCAATTATTGTAAATTTATTAAGTTAAGGGTGGCTCAAGCCTGCCTACGCATGAAAAATATGCATTCTGCCCGCTCCTGACTAGCATCCCTTTCTTTTTGTTTTCTTTCCGGTTCCTGCTGCGTATCCCTTCCGGTGTTCGGAGGTGACGCAAGCGGAACCACTATTATTGTTAATCTGGACGCCGCCAGGTTGAGGCGTGGAATGCAATGGGGTACTTTCTCCTCTGTTGGCTCACTTCCTATTTACATGGGTATAGTCCAGAATGAGGTTTGGAACGCACGCCGGAGTAATGTTGTTGGTGGGGCGGAAGTCCCAGTCCACAGCCAGGTGTTCCGGGGTTTTGGATCAATCAACCAGTTTTTGGGGGGTTGTGTATATATACTGTGATAGTGGCACGCGGCCCCCACACCCCAGACGGTGTCCATGCGGACGAAACGCGTTGGATGAGGACCGTGGGCCTATCGCAGTTGTTTTTATTCTGTTTTGCCGGCTTTTTTCTTTGTAGTGCACGTATTTTTTAATAAAAGGTGTTTTGATACTACACTATGTGGAGTGTGTTTTCCCCCTTCTAAGATGAACCTTTAAGAGCTTCTATGGATTTGTCGAGTGGCATATCTGGCTACTGATCAGAGGGCTGAACCTATTTCCATCATTATCGTGGAAGGTTTCCACACAAGCCTGATTGATTCAATGGTCGTACGACCACATGAATCCGACCAATCTGGTAAGGATCCACCTATTTTTTATGTGTGTGATTTAAGTGAGAATTTGCCATTGGAGTTGGAAAAACCTTATTTCATCTATCAAACTTGGGGAATTTTCTCTGTCATCCATTATTTCACGCGATTTTGGACTTATTTGGACTGCACATTTATCATTATGTATATTTATGATATATTGAATATATGAGTAGTAAAATGCCACAACCTCAGGACCGTCTGTACGCCGTGTACGTTCAGTCAGGTCCCATGGTGCTCTGTTTCCAGGTCCTGTGTCCTGAGGTTGTGGAAGCATTTTACTGTCCTAAGTGAAAAAAGAATTCCAGAAAAATGAATTCCAAAGCTTGGGGAAGCGGAGCATAGCAGACCGTGAGCCATCCTCGTGGAGCAGCACAGGAGTTGGAGGAATGCATTTAAATGGCTAGGTCCCCCACAAGCAGACCTACAAGCTGGTAAGACCCTCCCTTGAAAGAAGGAGTTAGGGTCCAACTCATCTGGTGACCCCGGTCCTGTTGGTTTGGAGTGGATTCACAATTAATCACTCATTGGAAGTACCTTGAAAGGAAGCAAATTTTGTACAGAAGCACTTCACACACTTTTTAAGCGACTTTAAGCACTTTGTATAATATATATATTTTTGTACATGTGCCACTAATTCATCAATTGGTAAATTAAACACAGGCACTTTATTATTAATTTATTGTATTATTATGCATGTGGAAAATAGAGTGAACATGCACTGTACACTTTAACATTTTGATCTAATGGTTCATTTAAGGGATATCCATATACAGCAGCAGCTCATAGTGTGTTATATGCAGGTTCCTAGGCACGAGGGTTCTTTTTTTGGATATGATGGACTCATGTTTCAAAAAATTGTAAAAGTATGTTGCAATATCCATGAGTCCACTGGTGGCTGCGCCAAATGCCCTATTTGTCTGTTGTGGGCAGTACACATTGATTTATGTGTCTCCTCCCCACCTTAAATTTTCATCTGAGATTTAAACTAGGAGGCATTCCTGTCTTTTCTATGGCTCCAAATATGGCCAGAATGGCTTGGTATTCAGCTTTGGTTTGTCTGCTTTCAGGCACCTCAAGGCAGCTGCTGCATTGTTTGGACCTGCGCTCTCAGATCTCAATTCTACATTCTGCCTGTCAGTCACTGGATTTAACAGCATGGCTGTTGAATCCAAAGTGCTAAGAGACATAGGTCTCTCTGAAGCATTTGTTCCCACCATTCACAGGGCCCTGACGTCTTCCACTTGCAAAGTGTACCACCATAACTAGAAGGCTGCTTTAGGTGGTGTGATTCTTTTGGATTTTAATCATTGCATCTTTTTTTATTGGTTGGGCCCTACTTTTCTACAACAGGGTGTAGATCAGTTCATGGCATTGAACACTATTAAAGAACAAGCTCCTTTCTTTGCCATTTGTTCTTCCAGTAGCCTCTGGTTAGCCATTCCTTATTTATACCTTTGTCCAGGGGTTATTCACATGAGACCTCTCCTAGAGCCATGGCATTTGAATTTGGTTCTTTCAGGTCTCCAGAAGCCTCCAGGAATGGTGGGAAAAATTATTTCTGTCTAGAGGGTTTCATTCCAGTTGATTAAACCAAAGGAATTTTTGCAGGGCGCAGTAAAAGAACTGTAATAGGAACAGACATATAATGTATACATTTTCATATAGTGACTAAACGTATTCACCTCTCGTGGCAGTTCTCATGTTTTTTTTTTGTCCTAGAACATTGAATCACAGAGGAGGATTTTTTTTTTTCCTGACAAACAGAAATATACGCTATAATGTCGTAGTGAACTCCTCTTTCCGCTAAGTGGCTTATATTTATTACAGTTTAAAAAGCACTAAATGAGTGACTTCATTCGTATTCACTAATGCAGCCAAATACAGTGCCATGAAAAATGATTCATACCCCTTGAAATTTTTCAAATATTGTCATGTTACAACCAAAAACATAAATGTATTTTATTGGGATTTTATGTGATAGACCAACACACAGTGGCACATAATTGTGAAGTGGAAGGAAAACAATAAATAGTTTTCAAGATTTTTACAAATAAATGTGTGAAAAGTGTAGCGTGCATTTGTATTCAGCCCCCCTGAGTCAAAACTTTGGAGAACCACCTTTTGCTTCAATTACAGCTGCAAGTCTTTTTGGGGATGTCTCTACCAGCTTTGCACATCTAGAGAGGGAAATATTTTCCCATTCTTCTTTGCAAAATTCAAGCTCTGCCAGATTGGATGGAGAGAGCGTCTGTGAACAGCAATTTTCAAGTCTTGCCACAGATTCTCAATTGGATTTAGGTGTGGACCTTGACTGGGCCATTCTAACACCTGAATATGCTTTGATCGAAACCATTCCATTGTAGTTCTCGCTGTATGTTTTGGGTCGTTGTCCTGCTGGAAGGTGAGCCTCTGCCCCAGTCTCAAGTCTTTTGCAGACTCTAACAGGTTTTCTTCTAAGATAGCTTTGGCTCCATCCATCTTCCCATCAACTCTGACCAGCTTCCCTGTCCCTGCTGAAGAAAAGCATCCCCACAACATGATGCTGCCACCACCATGTTTCACAGCGGAATGGTGTGTTCAGGGTGATATGCAGTGTTAGTTTTCTGCAGCACATAGCGTTTTGCTTTTAGGCCAAAAAGTTCAATTTTGGTCTCATCTGACCAGAGAACCTTCTTCCACATGTTTGCTGTGTGCCCCACATGGCTTCTCGCAAACTGCAAATGGGACTTTTTATGGCTTTCTTCTTGCCACTCTTCCATAAAGGCCAGATTTGTGGAGTGCACAACTAATAGTTGTCCTGTGGACAGATTCTTCCACCTGAGCTGTTTATCTCTGCAGCTCCTTCAGAGTTACCATAGGCATCTTGGCTGCTTCTCTGACTAATGCTCTCTTTGCCCAGCCTGTCAGGTTAGGTGGACGGCCATGTCTTGGTAGGTTTGCAGTTGTGCCATACTCTTTCCATTTTTGGATGATGGATTGAACAGTGATCTGTGAGATGTTCAAAGCTTGGGATATTGTTTTATAACCTAACCCTGCTTTAACCTTCTCCACAACTTTATCCTTGACCTGTCTGGTGTGTTCCTTTTGGCCTTCATAATGCTGCTTGTTGCTCTAACAAACCTCTGAGGGCTTCGCAGAACAGCTGTATTTATACTGAAATTAAATTACACACAGACAGCCTCTATTACATAGAAGCATAGGAAGTGACGGCAGAAAAAGACTGAATACTCATCGAGTCTTTTTGTTTTTTCTTTGTTTTCCCATTAATCTCGTTGTCTGACTATAGATTTATAGACTATGGACTATAGATTTATCTATTTACTAATTAGGTGACTTCTGAAGGCAATTGATTCCACTAGATTTTAGTTAGGGGTATCAGAGTAAAGGGGGCTGAATACAAATGCACGCCACACTTTTCAGATGTTTATTTGTAAAAAATTTTGAAACCATTTATCATTTTCCTTCCACTTCACAATTATGTACCGCTTCATGTTGGTCTATCACCTACAATCCCAATAAAATACATTTACATTTTTGGCTGTAACATGACAAAATGTGGAAAATTTCAAGGAGTATGAATACTTTTTCAAGGCACTGTATTTTTCAAAATCACATAATAAATGGTAATCACCTATGTGAAAGTGGTTTCAGGTGATAGTAGTAAAAAAAAAAAATACAAAAAGATTTGGAAGGTGCAACTTCTGGTTAGTCTTTTGTGGCATAATCTACACCATTGGTTCTCAACACGTCCTCAAGTACCCCCAACAGGCCATGTTTGCAGGTTTTACTTTATATTGCACAGATGCTTTAAATCAGAGTCAATGACTTAGTTTTTAGGACAGCTATTTTATCTAAGAGAAATTCCCAAAACATGGCCTGTTGGGGGTACTTGAGGACAGAGTTGAGATCCACTGATCTACACCACAAATACAAAAAGAACACTCTAAGCAGCAATGTGAAAAGTTAATTTAAAAAGCACAGGGGATGAATTCAATGAAATTTCCAGGTCACTGAATATATCTTGGAGCTGAAGTATAGTTGAATCAGAAACAGAAAATGTATGGTGTCCATGAAAACCTGCTAAGCAAAGGCTGCCCATCAAAAGGGAATACATTTGCAAGGCTAGGGTGGGAGGCCTCCAAGAGACATAATCTTTTTTGAAGGAGTTACAGCCCTCAATGGTTGAGACTTGGAGACTATGCATACAACAACTGTCGCCCAGGTGCTCACTATTCTCAGTTTTGTGAGAGAATGGCAAAAAAATGCCACTGTCAACTAGAAATAAAATTGCAGCTTACCTACAGTTTACTAGAAGGTACCCCAATTACAGGTAGCTTGAAGAATGTTCTTTGATATAATGTGATTAAAAATATAGCTATTCAAACTAAACACTTATGTTGGGCATAAGCAAATCCCTGCAATATACTCATAAACACACCATATCCACTGTTATGGTGGCAGCATCATGCTGTAGGGAAATTTCTCTACAACATGGCTTGGAGGGCTTGTGAAGGTACATGGATAGACCTGATAGGCAGTCCAATGGCCAATTGAATAAGCACACAATGCAGGCTAACAAAGCTGCTACTTATTGTTAGACAATAGCATAATGTTGTTAGCCTGTAACAGGAAGTGCTGTTACTTGTAGAATCTCCAGGTAAGAAACTACAACAGATGAAAGCTCTTTACTGAGACATAGGGGTTGATTTACTAAAGGCGAGTGAGCTGTTCACTTTGAAAGGGAAGCTGTCTCTGTGTCAGTGTCGATATTTACTACAGTATTTACCTTTTTTGTGTAAATGAGCAGAAGTATGAGTACCTCTTACTCATTCACATTAGGGGGCAGTATCATGGTACTCCCTTATTGTTAACGGGGCTTTCAGATTCGGATAGCCCCCTGCCTGCAAACCACCAAGCGAGGTTTGTGGGGAAGATGCTGTTTTCCTTCTCAACATGGGGTCCTCCTAGCAATATACCTCCTATTGAAGGCATGCGGCACACATGTCCCTTTCCTTTCCTGGCCTGCCAAGTTGCCTGCTTGAATAAGGGTCTGGTATGGATTGTTGGGGCAAACCCCACACAAAAAAAGTAGAATAAAATATTTGGGGTTCCCCCCAAAAATCTAGACCATTAGCCAAGTATGCAGCTTGACAGGCCCAGAAAGGAAAGTAATGGACCAAAGTGTGCCCCCCTCCTAAACCATATCAGGTCATATGCTCTCAACACACTTTACCATGCCAGAGCAAGGGTTTTGTATGACAGTTGGGGGGACCACCTGACATTTTTTGTTATTTTTTTGTGTGTTGTCCTCCTTGACATCATGCCATTTTTGGAGGGAGATCCCTTATTAACATCTATATCAGACTCTCATCTAGGATAAGGGTCTGATAAAGATCAATGCTAATTTTGGCATCAAATTTTGATTTAGTTTTAGTCTTTTGACTAAAATGCCATTTTAGTTTTAGTCCCATCTTAGTAAGAACGTGTTTAGTTAAATTGTAATGCATTATTTAAGCATTTCTATAGAATTTCCAAACTCATATACTCCTGGAGTAAAAAAAAATTCTAATATCATGTTATTATTTATGGTATTAAAGTTTGAGCAAACTCACAGATACAGATTTAGCCACTCCTCCAAGGAGGCCTGTAATGTTGCACAGTGCTCTGGACAATGGTCTGTCTGAGGAGGCCTGTAATGCTGCACAGTGCTCTGGATGGTGGTCTGAGAAGGCCTGTAATGCACACAGTGCTCTGGATGTCTCTTGTTTGCTGGGAGCGGAAGCAGGCGGAGCTCCATGGAAAATGGAAGTTAGTTCACAAACGTAAGTGTCCTTGCCTCACATTTTCATTTTTGTTTTAGTTCGTTAACCACTTCTACACTGCCTACCGTATATTCACGGTGGCAGTGTGGATGAATCGGTGTAAATAAGCGGCGATCTGCGGGTGGCCACTAGGAGGCGCGCACCGTATTCCTGAGGAGTGTGCCCGTGGCTCGGGCGGACCCGATGTCCGCCGGTGAGTCGTGCTGAGTGGCCACAGCAAAAGAACGGGGAACCGCTGATGTAAACACGGCGGTTCCCTGCTCTGTTAGTGGGGGCATAGGACATCTACTGATCCCTGTCACTGGGATCAGTTAAATCTCTTATGCCCATGGTAGCCCAGCCACCCCACAGTTAGAATACACCCAGGGAACACAGTTAACCCTTAGATCACCCCCTGCAGGTTAACCCCTTCAATGCCTGTGACATTTATACAGTAATCAGTGGATATTTAAATTTCTGCTCGCTGTATAAATATCATTGGTCCCAAAAAAGTGTCAAAATGGTCCGACATGTCCGCCCCAATATTGCAGTACCGCTAAAAATCGCAGATCGTTGCCATTACTAGTAAAGAATAAAAAAAAAAATCCCAGAAATGAATTCTCATCATCCGTAAACACAGCCACTTTTGCGCAAACCAATCAATAAACGCCGATTGCGATTTTTTTTTTTACCAAAAATATGAGGAAGAATATAAATCGGCCAAAACCGATGAAAAAAAATGTTTTTTTATATTTTTTTTTTTGGATTTGTATTTTAGCAAAAAGGAAGAAAAACTGTTTTTTTTTTTTTGCAAAATTGTTGCTCTTCTTTTGTTTATAGCAGTGATCAGAAATGATGCAGAGGGGATCAAATACCACCAAAAGAAAGCTCTATTTGTGGGAAAAAAAGGACGCAAATTTTGTTTGGGTACAATGGCGCACGACTGCGCAATTGTCAGTTAAAGTGACGCAGTGCCGAATCGCAAAAGTGCTCTGGTCCTAACCTGGGAAATCCTTCTGGGGCTTAATGAAAACGGAATTGATTTTCATCAGTGGATGAAAATGTGGTGTACTTTTCATTTCCTTTTCGTCACTGTAAAAATTCTGCTAACGAAAATTTATAAAAAAATTTTTTCATTGATGAAATTACCACTGATATAGATGCTGGGAGTTCCTCGTCAAGTGTTTACAGTGGCTGTCATCTGCCAGCAATTTAAATGGCAATTGTCTTCTTTGTAAATGTTAGTTTTGCTGTAGTAAGTTGTATACATCATAAAGAATTGCCACTTCAAAGTGATGTTAAGGGCACCCCCCAGGCATGGAATTTTGTATTCTTAAAACATTATTAAAATTACTGCTCCAACCAAACTGAATTAAAAAAAATGTTTTGGTTTGATAAATGTTCCCCCGGACAGTGCCCAGTGGAATGGGGCTGCGGGATGCCATTTGTTTGACAATCCCTTGCCTGTTAACCTAGAAAATGGACATTCGTTTTGGTTCCTGATTGACATCAATGGTGTTTGGAGACTGCACCCAAACTTTACTAACTTTCTGCAAACCTGCCTCCAACCAAACCCAGATATGCTTGGCTCATCCCTAATAGCAAGCGATAATGTTGCCCTGCAACTATTAAATTGCATTTAAAAACAAACCATCATTCACCTCAGCAATTATAAGCATTGTGAAGATATATATCTTAAAAATTCACAAGCACAGGAATGCTTGATTTTTTTCATGTTACTTTCTGTGAGCACAGAACCATCGCAGCTTATCAGCCCTCTGATGTATATACCATAAAAATACATTTAAAGTGTTACTAAACATAGAAACATAGAAAAGTGACGGCAGAAAAAGACTGAGTAGTCCATCGAGTCTGCCCCTTTTTATTTATTTTTAATTTTTTTTTTTTACATTAACCTTGTTGTCTGACTATAGATTTATGATTATCCCAAGCATGTTCGAAGCCATTTACTGTTGACTGTCTCACAACCTCTGTTGGTAGTTTATTCCAATCATCAACCACCCTTTCAGTAATATAATACTTAATAAACCCAGGACCTTGCATTCACTATATCTGGTCTCCCACGGTACATGGAACATGGAAATGCAATTATTTTATTAACCACTTGCCGACCGCCAACCGCACAAGGTGGCAGTGAAAGAACGGAGATCCGTGCATGTAAACATACATCCGTTCTGTGAGAGGGGGAAGGGCTGTGATCACAGCCTTCCTCTATATGGAAGCTGTGATCACTCCCCTTCCCCTGCCAGTCAAACACTAATACAGTGAGAACACGCCCAGGGAACACAGTTAACCCTTAGAGCGCCCCCCCCGGTTAACCCCTTCACTGCCAATGGCATTTACACAGTAATCAATGCATTTTTATAGCACTGATCGCTGTATAAATGCCAATGGTCCCAAAAAAGTGTCAAAATGGTCTGACATGTCCGCTGCAATATCGCAGTACTGCTAAAAATCGCAGATCGCCGCCATTACTAGTAAAAAATAAAAAAAATAAAAACCCCAGAAATTAATTCTCATCATCCGTAAACGCGGCAACTTTTGCGCAAACCAATCAATAGACGCCAATTGCAATTTTTTTTTTTATCACAAATATGAGGAAGAATATAAATCGGGCAAAACCGTTGAAAAAAAATGTTTTTTTATTTTTTTTTTTCGGATTTGTATTTTAGCAAAAAGTAAGAAATTTGGGGGTTTTTTTGCAAAATTGTCGCTCTTCTTTTGTTTATAGCGGTGATCAGAAATGACGCAGTGATAATAAAATACCACCAAAAGAAAGCTCTATTTGTGGGAAAAAAAGGACACAAATATCATTTGGGTACAACGCCGCACGGCCGCGCAATTGTCAGTTAAAGCGACGCAGTGCCAAATCGCAAAAAGTGCTCTGGTCCTAAAGTGTGAAATCCTTCTGGGGCTGAAGTGGTTAAATATAAACTGCTAAATACCTTTTCTCATCAGCAGTATATAGCAGTCTTGTGACTTCAATCAGTGTCCAGCCAAGCACTGGTCAAAACTTTTGGAGGAGTTTTCTGACTGCCCTATGAGACTGTAAGACCACTGACCCTCTGTCTGTACAGTGCTGCTTGGCCCTGAAACAAACTAACTGGCTTTGTAACAGCAGCTCTCAAGCACACAGGCCACCCGCAATGCATACCTGAAAACAACTCAAAGAACAGACATACAAATAGGCACCAAACCACAAAGTGAAAGAACCCAAAGTATTTTTAATTGTTGGTAATACAGTCACATAAAAACAGTTAACATGTTTCAGGGGCAAAAAAGCTACCCTCTACATTGGGTCTATAAAACAGACATAAATCATAATGAATATTTACACAGAATATCATTAAAAAATGCGGATGTAAAAAAAAAAAAAAATTAAAAAATGTTTACATAAAATGAGATGTTGTATATAAAGTATATGTGAACCCTCACCTTGTAAAACAACTCATTCGCTTTATGCAATGCAAGCTAACACATTTGTGTATAGATATAAAAATAAAAAAAATATTTATATATTTTTTGTAAGAGATCACTTAATCTCTGTTCTCAGCTTCCAGGAGAGGTGGGGTGGAGAAAAAGCAGTACACTGATCTACCCAGTAAATGGCTGTGCAGGGGTGCAAGGCTGACCATTGGAGGATAGGCAGGGTGTTCTCCCAGCACAACCAGAAAACCGATCACACTAGGAAGGATCTGCTTCTATATCTAGAGTGGTCAGTTTTAAATAGGAAAGCAAGGGGATTGGCAGGGACACCCGGGATTTCAAACAAAGGAAGCAATACATAGAGAACAGGAGACTTTTTAAAGCAGAACTACGGGATTTTCAAAAAATCCCCCATTAGTACACCTCCCTACACTAAACACTAAACCGTTATTAGATTTGTGAAATTCCTTACCTTTGAAGAGATATGTCCAATTTAATTTACAGGAAGTTGTCTCTCTAGTTCAAATGATGCACTATGAATTTTGCAAGGCAGACTCTGTTAGAAGAGTGATTGCATCATATCCTCTTCTTTCTGTTTAGACTACATTTCCCATCAGGCATTGCAGATTTCAATGCATGTGCGAGGTACACTGGCCTGTGAATCAGCCCACTTCAACATGAATCACACCCCTTATTCTGCAGCCTGGCCCACTGACCAGTGACACATAGCAGGTCTTCTCTCCTCTCCAGCCACAAGGAGATAAACATATTGCCCTTACTTAATGTAATCATTACTGAACTGAACACATCCCATAATGATATATTATACACACTGTACTCAGTATTAGAAATATTCCTCCTCCTCATGCAAATTTGAGATCATTATAACAACAATCATTGCTGGTATGGTGTATGAGAACATCCCTAGCCACACCACAGAAAGAGAGAGCCATGATGTTTTATATCAGCATGTGACACAAGTAAATGTGAGCATGAGAAAAACACAAAAGAGTGCAGCGCTAACTTACTAATCAATAACACAATAATGGTGGAACCCTCTAATGTATGGAAATCTCAATAATCTTCAATATTACCACAATACTGGCCTCTTTTTAACTCTATTTGACATCACATATAATACACATCACGCTGAAAACAAGACATAAAAATGAAACTTTGCAGGGATGGTGGAAACCCCTCCTACAGATATATGGAAGTGTACGGTGTCAGTAAACAGTGCAGCCTCATCAGTGCCCATCAATGCGGTCACACCAGTGCCACTTATCAGTGCCCATCAGTGCGGTCACACAGGGCCCATCAGCGCAGTCACACCGTGCTCACCAGTGCTGCTTATTAGTGCCCACCAGTGTTGCTTATCAGTGCCCATCAGTGCGGGGACCCAGTGCCCATCAGTGTGGTGACACTGTGCCCACCAGTGCTGCTTATCAGTGCCCATTAGTGTGGTGACACCATGCCCAGCAGTGCCGATTATCAATGCCCATCAGTGCGGTGACACCGTGTCCACCAGTGGCACTTATCAGTGCGGTGACACAGTGCCCACCAGTAATGCTTAGCAGTGCCCATCAATGCAGTGACACCGTGCCCACCAGTGGCGCTTATCAGTGCGGTGACACCATTCCCACCATTGCAGCTTATCAGTGCGGTGACACCATGCCCACCAGTGCCGCTTATCAGTGCAGGGACACAGTGCCCACCAGTGCTGCTTATCAGTGCCCATCAGTGCAGTGACACCGTGCCCACCAGTGCTGCTTATCAGTGCCCATCAGTGTGGTGACACTGTGCCCACCAGTGCCTATTATCAGTGCCCATCAGTGCAGTGACACCATGCCCACCAGTGCTGCTTATCAGTGCCCACCAGTGCGGTGACACCGTGCCCACCAGTGCCTCTTATCAGTGCCCATCAGTGCGGTGACACTGTGTCCCCCACCAGTGCCACTTATCAGTGCCCATCAGTGCGGCTTATCAGTGCCCATCAGTGCAGTGACACTGTGCCCACCAGTGAGGTGACCCTGTGCCCACCAGTGCCCATCCATGTGGTGACACCATGCCCACCAGTGCTGCTTATCAGTGACCATCAGTGCAGTGACACCATGCCCATCAGTGCCACTTATCAGTGCGGTGATACAGTGCCCACCAGTGCTGCTTAGCAGTGCCAATCAATGCAGTGACACCATGCCCACCAGTGCCACTTATCAGTGCGGTGACACCGTGCCCACCAGTGCCACTTATCAGTGCGGTGACACCATGTCCACCAGTGCCGCTTATCAGTGCAGTGACACCATGACCACCAGTGCTGCTTATCAGTGCCCATCAGTGCGGTGACACTGTGCCCAACAGAGCTGCTTAACAGTGCACATCAGTGCGGTGACACTGTGCCCACCAGTGCCTTTTATCAGTGCCCATCAGTGTGGTGACACCATGCCCACCAGTGCTGCTTATCAGTGCCCACCAGTGCGGTGACACCGTGCCCCCCACCAGTGCCACTTATCAGTGCCCATCAGTGCGGTGTCACCGTGCCCCCCACCAGTGCCGCTTATCAGTGCCCGTCAGTGCTGCTTATCAGTGCGGTGACCCCCCCCATGCACACCCGCCGTCTCATCAATGATAGCAGAGATCTCCCACATAGACATGCCTGGTATTTCTAGAATGGCTGGTATGCTTGCTATGTGAACATCACTCTGTATTTTTCCCCTGTCACAGCCGTATTGTGCAGAGATTACATAGCAAACATGCCAGACTGGAATGTCTGGCAAGTTTGCTATGTAATCTCCACTCTGTGACTTTCTCTTGTCACAGCTGTATCGGAGCTGCGCTATGTATCACAATACGGCTGTGACGGGAAAAATACAGAGCAGTGTTTACATAGCAAATATGACAGACATTCCAGAAATACCAGGCATGTCATAGCAGGAGATCTCTGCTGTCATTGATGAGATAGCGGGTGGGTGGAGGGGGGGGCGGAGGGGGCGTTGCTGGCAGAGAGGAGGAGGAGGAGGCAGGAGGAAAACCACCTCTATGGGCGGCACACACCGGGGGCTGCGAGACCCCCTCTGCCCACTACAGCCCAGCAGGCAGAAATAGAAATGCCTGCTGGGCTGTTAGAAAACTACAAGTGAGCGTGTCAGACCACTCTTGCTAGTAAGAATGGAGAACGGCCAGCGGTCTTACAAACAGAATGTCAGAGGGGAATAACGTTTTTTTCAGCTCGTTCAGCAGGCTACTACAGAGGAACTACAGAGCTCAGCAGAAGATGGATGGCATAGTTAGAGAAGGTAGGAGATCAGCAACAAGGACATGGAAAAAAATGTTTTCCCGGAGTTCTGCTTTAACACAAGTGCATGGTACAGACACAGAATATGAAGTGTTGGGGTAACATATTCATTAAATTGCAAATAAAGTTACTTGCAGTAAACCACATTACTAGTACTCATATTAACCAAACTAAAAGTTACATTTGCAATTAAGCTATGTATGAATAATAGAATGAAAGCTATTATGTATCGAAGCATTACAGCCCTGCAAATATGCTGCTCATAAATCAAATAAAAGAACAGAGCGTCTCATGTGTGGGTTACGAAACTTTGTAGTGGCTATTATGTATGACAGCATTAAAAGAAATCATGGCTGCACAAATGTCAGTATTTTTAAACACACGCAATTCTTGTATCAAATGCATTTAATCTGTGCTTAACCCCTTAACGCTTCCTTCCAGCAGCCCTTTAAGTGAGCTTTGTTGCCTGTGAGGTGGTGCTGCTCATGTATCATGTGACAGCTCTGATTGGCTATCACAAAGGTCACATGCTTGGGAGCTCATCCTACTGGCTTCTGATTAGAAGCCTTCAGCAAGAGCTGTCTGTTATAGCTCAGTCAGTGTGCTGGGATCATACAACCTTTAACAACCGTTGATGCATATGTGCAGGGGCCCAATGTATAGGCCCACCTTTTGTGCTGACACAGATATGCGTTATGCATTCGGTTAGGGGTTAAGATGAAGAGGGGAAAAATAAAGTGCCAGGTGCAATGTGAGTGTTGTCAAACCAAAACAAAGAAAAATTCCCAGCTCAACTTACCAACCAGTCTGCAACTAAACAAATTGTCCTGTCTAACAGTCCACGTTAAAAACAAGGGTTTAGTTTGCACACATTTGCAAATACACTCACTGGCCACTCTCTTAGGTACACCTTGCTAGTACCCTGTTGAATCCCTTTTTGCCTTCAGAACAGCCTTAATTCTTCATGGCATAAATTCAACAAGGTGTTGGAAACATTCCTCAGAAATTTTGCTCCATATTGACATGATCGCATCACACAGTTGCTTCAGATTTGTTGGCTCCACATCCATTATACAAATCTCCCATTCCACCACATCCCAAAGGTGCTCTATTGGATTACGATCTGGTGACTGTGAAGGCCATTGGAGTACAGTGACCTCATTGTCATGTCCAAGAAACCAGTGATGAGATGATTTGAGCTTTGTGACATGGTGCATTATCCTGCTGGAAGGAGCCATCAGAAGATGGGTGCACTGTAGTCATAAAGAGATGGACATGGTCAGCAACAATACTCAATTAGGTCAGGGCATTTAAACAACACTCTATTGGTACTAAAGGGCCCAAAGTGTGCCAAGAAAATATCCCCCACACCATTACATCACCACCAACAGCCTGAACCGTTGATACAAGGCGGATCCATGCTTTCATTCTGACCCTACCATCTGAATGTCACAGCTGAAATCGAGACTCATCAGACCAGGCAACATTTTCCAATCTTCTATTGTTCAATTTTGGTGAGCCTATGCAAATTTTAGCCTCAGTTTCCTGTTCTTAGTTGACAGGAGTGGCACTCGGTGTGGTCTTTTGCTGCTGTTGCCCATTTGCTTCAAGTTTAAAGTGTTGTGCATTCAGAGATGGTATTCTGCATACCTTGGTTCTAACAAGTGGTTATTTGAGTTAATGTTGCCTTTCTATCATCTCAAACCAGTCTGCTTATTCTCCTCTGATATAAAAAAATGCATTTTCGTCCACACAATAGCCGCTTACTGGATATTTTCTCTTTTTCAGACCATTCTCTGTAAACCCTCTAGATGGTTGTGCATGAAAATCCCAGTAAATCAGTAGTTTTTAAAATACTCAGACCAGCGCGCCTGGCACCAACAACCATGCCACGTTCAAAGTCACTTACACTAAATGCCCTTTTCCCCTATTCTGACGCTCGTCTTCACCACATCTAGGTGCCTAAATGCATTGAGTTGCTGCCATGTGATTGGCTGATTAGAAATTTGTGTTACCAAGCACTTGAACAGGTGTACCTAATAAAGTGGCAGGGTGAGTGTGCATTCAGAGGCCATGACAAGGCACCACAGTATTATCTGCAGTCTTAACTTAGTAAATTTTGAGAGCAAAGTGAGTGTTACCTATATTTGGTCTGGTGCAAAACCTCAGTTTTGAGAAATAATTATGTAATTATGTAATCTGCAGAGGTAAATGTTTGCATGCTGTTTGCAGGTATTTAAATATTAAAGGGCATCTGGATAGAGGAGTCTGTTATTACCTCAAGAGAACTGTAAAGGTTGATGTAGACCAAAATAGGGGTGCCTCATCTAAATGTGAAATATGATGAGATAGTATGGGTGGTTCAGTCCCCAATCGACACCCACAGAAAGAAAATAAAACCCCTGGAAAACCAGGAGGCTAGGCACCACTAGGTTAATAAGGAAAAGCTACATATGTACTAAAAAAGTTTCACAATATTTATATATACATCGGTTAAAAGATTGCTCATTAAGTGCAAATATACACATATAAAAACATATCACCAGGAACACATTATCCCAATCAGAGGGGAGGGGGGGGCAAGGGTGCTGTTGAGGTGTTAGGCCATGGATATATGTAGGTCTCTACATGTTTCGTGGATTGCTAACCGCTTCCTCAGGAGAGATATCTATGATGGTAAGGACAAAATATCAGGTAATTACATACAAAAAGCTTTTATATATATATATATATATATATACAAAAACATTGTTATATGGAAAGAAAATGCTTTTCACATATAAGGGGGACATAAGATGATCCGCTTACCCACACACTACCCCACATCTATGTATTTAGTTTTCCTAGGCAAATATCTTTTATCAGTTGCAACATTTCTTAACTGGAGATCCTGCCAGGAACAGCACTTCCTATTGAAAGCTCACAGCGCCAAGCCACTACCTTGTAGTTAGCAGTGTTTTCATCCTGCCATAGTTGGTAGTAGGCCGCCTATCAGATCTGTAGGATACATGGGCATTCCTGATAGGTAGCAAGTGGCCAACTGAAGAAGCATGCATGGCAGGTTTGTGGGAATTGAGGAACACTGGTTTAGTGCTATCAGCCTGCAACAGGAAGTGCTGTTACTGGTAGGATCTCCAGTTAGGAAACATTGCAACAGATTCACAAAAAAATGATTTACTTAAGAAAACTAAACACAATCAGGCATGATGTGAAATATTCAGAAAAATAGATTTTGGATTTACATACAGTTTAAGAATATGAAAATATATTAATGTTCGTAGTCTGGGCACGGGGGGCACTTTAAAGCCATTTTTCATGAGCCCAGTGCTAACATCACCATGTTACCAGAGCCTCCATGTTGCTGTCGGGCATTTGAAAAAAAGTTTGGGTTCGGGTTCTGGGTTTGGGTATTTGATCATGCATGTTGAATAGCTGTAGGACAGCCAATCAACAAGCGTTTCACTGGTTTGCCCTTAGAAGCCATCACAGCCATGCCTACTAATGGCATGGCTGTGATTGGCCAGTGCATCATGTGATCCAGCCTCTGTATAAGCTGGAGTCACTTAGTGCTCATGTCACATGCTCTCAGGCTAGTCTAGGGAGAGGATGCTGCCGGCGCTGTGAGGGACAGATTGCAGATATAATATTAATAACATCTCATCGATCTGATTGTGGACTAGGTAGAGATTACTACTACTACTGCTTTTAGGGACAGATTGCAGATCTCATCCTGCATTACAGAAAGATCTGATTGTGGACTAGGTAGAGATTACTACTACTACTGCTTTTAGGGACAGATTGCACATCTAATAACATCTCATCCTGCATTACAGAACGATCTGACTGGACTAGGTAGAGTCTACTGCTTAGAGGGACAGATTATTGTTCTAAAATCATCTTCTAGTTCTATAGGGTCAGGTTCCTGCTGTTGCTGTAAGGGACAGATTATTGTTCTAAAATCATCGCCTACTGCTATAGGATCAGTTCCATGCTGTTGCTGTAAGGGACAGATTATTGTTCTAAAATCATCGCCTACTCCTATAGGGTCAGGTTCATGCTGTTGCTGTAAGGGACAGATTATTGTTCTAAAATCATTTTACTTCCTTTTGCAGCCCTCTAGCACTTTCCAGGACTTTTTTACAGTCATTTTTGTGCCGAAAAGTTTGTATCCCCATTGACTTCAATGGGGTTCGGGGTAAAGTTCGGGTCACGTTCGGTACCGAACCCGAACATTTCTGCAAAGTTCGGCCGAACCCACCGAACCCAAACATCCAGGGGTTTGCGCAACTCTATTTCTGAAGCCTTATTAAAAACATGATTTATGCTGAATAAACCACTCAATTGAGAATTAGCTGTTTAAGGAACCCATACACTTTGTTGGTATTTTAAGCCAGCCATATACTAGTAAACTTTTTAATGAACGTTTGTGCTAACCATCATACAAAAATGTGTTCAAAAATTCTCAGTACATTCAATAACTTGATAAATGTCATCTGAAAGAACTTCAAAACTGCATATACTTTTGACATTCAATTTTGGAATGAATTGACCTTTCTGAAGGAAAACCATATACGCTGTTAGAAATGTATTCAAGAAATGTATTCATTCTCCACTTTATGTGAAAACCATGGCTTTCCAAAATCTGAACTGTGCCGATATCTTCAGATAAAAAACTTTTTTACACCATATATCCAAGATGGAGTTAGACTCGATAAATTATCTCGATTTTAAGACATATGTAAACGTGATCCTCATACAAAAGGACTGACTCTCTACATCCAATTCATTGCTAAACCTGATGCTGAACCACCTACCTATGCAGCTAAATGGAAGCCTGACCTTGGGCTTAAGTTGGAAACAACTGATTGGAACGAAATCTGGGATGCAACAAAATCATCCTCACAAGACACAGTCGCATTATAAACAAATTACATATTATAAAGTACTAACATGTTGGTACTTGGTCCCTGCCAGGATTGAGAAATATACCCCCAGCTACCCCACATCCTGTTTTAGAGGCTGCACCACTATTTGGTCACATTCTCATATTTGGTGGGACTGATCTGTAGCTAAAACATTTTGGAAGGAAATATTCCATATAAATTCTATGCTGTTTGAAGAATCCATCTCTCCTGATCCTTCCGTGGCACTTCTAAATGTAAAACCGGCTAACCTCACCCGATCCCATTTTAAACTCCTTCTACAAATTACAACAGCTGCGAAACAGACCATCGCCAAAGCTTGGAAATCACCAACACTAATATTAGCTGAAACCAAACACAGAGTTAACCAAGCTATGATCCATGCCAAACTAGAAGCTATCACTCATGAAAAAATCTGTAAATTTGAGAAAACCTGGCGTTCTTGGGTTAAACATTATTTACCCCCCCAATTTTGATGAATCCTTATTGATGCCTTGGTAACATACAATTATCCTTACACTTCTTATCTGTATGTCTGGATCTTGAAGTTGCAGTCTCCCCCGGGGACTATTCCTATTCCCATTCTTATTTTTATCCTTATTTTTATTTTTATTCTTACATTATTCTTATTCGTGTTCTTATTCTTTTTACTTCTCCCTTTCTCCTCTTTCCCTCCCTTTTTTTAGTTTTTACCCTCCTGCCTTTTTCCATGCTTTGCTCTTCCATTTCCCAATGTTTTCTCCCGTTATTTTTTCTTCTTGATCCAGGTAGCAACAATTGTATCTATACTCTATATTTGTAACATATTTTTGAGCTCTACTACGCTTCATATACTAGATAGATCTACCAATACATTTTTCATATTTATGCTATGTGTGATTTTTGAAAATCGATAACTTCTTGCTTAATATTAATTTGTCTTCTTTATTATATTGGATTTTCGATCTTTCCCAAACACTTTTAAGAAACAATTCTTTTAGTTACTATGTCTATTTCTGAACTATAGAGTATATATTATCTTAATAAAAAAATTATAGAACCAGCGCAACGGGAGCTCACTAAATGTGGAGCTGCCCGTATCACAGACTAAATCATACTGTAAATTTATGAAACAAAATTAAACCGTGCTTCCACATGATTATTGTAAAATTATTAAAATGAATACAGTCCTAAATGCAATAAATACATAAAGTGCAAAAAAGTGTAAGAATAAATGTGTGATTATATCAATCTAAATAGTATTCCACAATAGTGATACAATGGTGAAAAACATGCAAATATAAGTCCAAAGTGCATTAACATCCGGCCATTGTCACTTGAGTAAAACAGAAAATGAGAATAGTATAAGTTCAATAGGTCCAATAGTTAATCCTCATGAAAAATGCTGCATCACTTTCATGTAACTGATTCCAACAGGACAAATTCCTTCACCAGGCACCCAGTGGCACACCCTACTCACCAGATATAAATGATTCCCATTACAGAAATTGGAAGCACTTGATGCTGTTAGTTGTCTCTATGACTTCTGTCTTGGAGCTATCTTCACAATTGTACTTTATGATGTTATTTCTTTATTGTTGCATCTGAACCTGATTGTATAAATTGTTAAAATCTAATAAAACAAATTTGACAAGAAATGTTTTCAAGAAAAAATTTCCGTTCTGCTCCTTTAATTTTCTAATCATTAGTGTGGCCAAATTGAAATTTGTTTTTGACCACAGAGGTGAGAAAACTCAAATGAAAAGGTCTTAAAACTAAACATTTTTTTAACATTTTGAACAAAAGTCTACCAGTAAATGGGCAGCTTTCATCTCAACTAAGATTAGGGCTAAAGGGGTGATATTAATCTCCTGCTACAGCCCATTATTAAAGAGGAGTTTCACCCAAAAGAGGAAGCTCAGTTTTAAGGCCTCCTCCCCCACTCCTACTGACGAAGTGGCACTTTTGGGGAGCAGGGGGGGGGGCAGGTGCCTGATTTTGACAGGTAACCGGCTCTCACTTCTCCGATCACCTGGGCGGTCGGAATTGGAAGTTCTCTCACAGTCTTCTGGGACATGTGACATGTGCAGTGGGCACTCAGTTGTGAAGTCGCAAGCTTTCACAGCCGGGTGCCCACAGTTAGCATGCCAGTGCTGGGGATAGGTGACAGGAGGGGAGAACGGCTTGGGTGAGCCCATTGCTGGATTGTGGGACAGGTGAGTGGCTATTTATTAGAAGTCAGCAGCTCCTCTGTAACAATTGTTTAATTAGCAGCACACTGATTTTGGTTTGCTGAAAAATAGGTGACTGTCACAAGTGAATAAATTGGTGTCCCTGCTGGTAGTTTCTCCCCCTCTGTCTTGGTGACCATTGATTTCTTTGATTTCTAGGGCGAAGGGGAGTGATGGGAAATCAAACACCTTATAGGTGTCACCAATTAAGTGAGGGATAACATACCAACAGGGCTGAAACCTATTCAGGTTAAAACTGTCTAGGAGAGCAATTTCTCTCACTTTTTAGAGATTTGTGCTCACGTTCTGTTGTGTCTACAAGATAAGAAGTAGAGGCAAATCTCCCCAACAGGCTCCTTCCCTACCCAATCCATAACTAAACAAAAAGTTTTGACTACACTGTACATATGCTTTCTGGTCTTCTCTGTACACAGTGGAGGTAAAGGAAATATGACAATTAGAATATAGTGTCTCTATTCGTAAATTCTAAGGATATAACTCGGGTATGAAGAACAGTATTCCTTATTCCATGTCACTGGTATTTGGTGAATACGGGGTGGGGGTTAATTTACTAAAGGCAAATAGTTTGTTCACTTTGTGAGGGGATTTGCCTAAGAGCTTGGTGAATGAGGGAAGTTCTGCTGACCTCCATCATCCAATCATGTGCAGGCAAAATGGTGTATTCTTTCTTCACTTGAAGTAATAGTAAAGTCTTGATTTTTTTTTCTTAAAAATAGCAAAATGACCTGCTCTGTTGCAGTGTTTTTGCATGGAGCAGCCCAGATCCTCCTCTTCTCGGGTCCCTCTTCAGCGCTTCTAGCCCCTCCCTCCTATTGAGTGCACCTATAGCAAGCAGCTTGCTATGGGGGAAACCCGAGCCGCAGCTCCTCGTGTTCATTCAAACATGGGGCTGCGTCCCCGCCCCCTCTCTCTCCTCATTGGCTCACTGACTTTGATTGACAGCAGAGGGAGCCAAGGGAGCTTTGTTGCTGTCTCAGCCAATGAGGAGGGGGAGCCCCGGACATTTGAGTCTCTCATGCAACATCGTTAGATCAAGATGAGGCTCAGGTAAGTATTAAGGGGGGCTGAGGGGGTCTGCTGCACACAGAAGGTTTTTTTTATCTTAATGCATAGAATGCATTAAGATAAAAAACCTTCTGACATTACAACCACTTTCACCACATTCACTAAGCTCTGGGGCAATTTACCTTGCAAAGAGAATGACCTATTTGCCTTTAGTAAATAAACCCAATAGACTCAAGCTGACAACAAATGAAAAGCTGCTTCTATTACCAAAGGTCATAAGGCCATAGCTGTACTCTATTTTGCAATATCCATTATTCACATATATCTAATGAATGGTTATATAGTACAGTGTTTCTTATAAGGTTTATTAAACGTACATAATTGCACCTTCTATTAGTTAACTTTTTTTTGCAGAGAAACTGCTGTGGCTCAGTTGTACACAGAATGGATATGTATGCCTTTGTCTTGTATATAAATACATCGGAGACAAAGTCAGCATTGATTATCTATTGTTTTCTATTGTCAAAATTCGGAGGGTCATTTTTAAACCTACATTATCTTCCTGTTTTGTAGCTTCTAGTTTAAATTGTATTTTTAGCAGAGCAAAAGCTATTGTGTTTTATTTTTTACCAAGCAGCAATTAGGCTTGTTTTGTTTCGAATGAAACGTCCATTGCACAAGGGAAAAAATGAGAAAAAGTTATAAAAACATTTTACATTAGAATCACTTTTCTCTGGGTGTGGTTGGGACCTTCCTCAAATGCCTGGTAAAGGAGCATGGCAGAAAGTGCTCCTCAGGCCCACTCTTCATATTACATAAGATCAATATAATGGACCCTAAGCTACCAATCCTTCACTGACTGCCCCACTGAATGGATAACATGGGATCTGTAAATGTAAATGTATGAAAAATACACCCTAACAAATACATAGAAACTGAGCCAGGATTTGATAAATTCTTCATATTTGTAATATAGTGTAGTTGCTTGCTTCTTAACCACATTAACCACATTAGCATTAACTTTTACCCCCTTCCTGCCCAGGCCAATTTTCAGCTTTCAGTGCTGTTGCACTTTGAATGACAATTGTGCGGTCATGCAATGCTGTACCCAAACAAAATGTATATAATTTTTTGAGACAGATAGAGCTTTATTTTGGTGGTATTTAATCACCACTAAGTTTTTTTTTATTTTTTGCTAGACAAATGAAAAGAGATTAAAAATTTTGAAAAAAAAGTTTTTCTTCGTTTCTGTTATAAAATGTTGTAAATACGTAATTTTTCTCCTTCACTGATGTGCGCTGATGAGGCTGCACTGATGGCCAATGATTAGCTGCACTGATGAGGCGGCACTGATAAGGTGGCACTGATGGGCACTGGTAAGGAGGCACTAATATGCGGCACTGATGGGCACAGATATGCAGCACTGATAGGCGGCACTGATAAACATCACTGATTGACACTGATGGGCAGCCTTTATGGGCACTGATAAGGGACAATGATGGGCACTGATAGGCGGCACTGATGGGCAATGATTGGCATCCCTGATGGGCACTGATTGACATCACTGATAGGCACTGTTGGACATCACTGGTAGGCATCACTGGTGGGCACTGGCAGGCATCACTGATGGGGCTGCACCGATAACCCTTGTATTGGTTATCAGTGCAGATCCCCCCTGTGAGGAAAGCAGGTTATTGGCTCTTCTCTACTCACGTGCTTTCAGTGCGAGTAGAGCAATGCCTATAACCGGAACTTCCTATTTATACTGTGATCAGCTGTGATTGGACACAGCTGATCACATGGTAAAGAGTGACACACCACCAATCACCGTGCTGCGCCCCCCCCTTCCCCCCCAGGGGCGCACACAAGCAGCTTGTTTTGAAGGACATCATATGATGTCTAGTCAGAACAATTAAACCACCACCCGGACGTCATTTTGCTATAGACCGGTTCGGGAAATGGTTAAAGTACACCTATCATGAGAGAAATATGGGATTTTCCATTTCTGACCTCCTGATAAAAAATGTAAACTTTCTAGCAGTGCCTGGGTTGAATTATTTTGAATCATGAACCGAGAACCAGCAGGCAGTAAATAAACCTGGAGCAAAGTCATAATGCTTTATCTGTATATGTGTTCTAGGTGAGTGACTCCAAAATGAAATGAAAAACTGAACTCTGAAAGCTATAACCAAAATAATCAGCAGCAGAGAGCAAACGACTAGCCTCCAGTATTGCCTGTTGTCTCCTTGCACCTGATCTTTCCCCATTACTGACTTACCATGCCTTGTTCTGCACTGTGCCCACATGTGGAGGTGTCCATCTTGGTAGAAGCAGAACTTTGCATGTCCTGTCAGAGTCTTCAACAACCAGAACAGTGAGTGGGACAGTAGTGACTTCACCAGATCTAACTGTGAATCTCCTGAGAATAACAATCTGAGCCAATGGTGCCTTACATTTAACAATGATGATATACAGCTAGCAGGCTTTATACACAGTGCCTAGGCACACTCACATACCAGTGCACTGCTATTATTTTAGGAGGAATTTGGGAAAAATTACAGATTTTCTAGAAAGCTTCTTAGGCACAGGTAACACTTTTAGATGTTCTCTAAACATAGCATAGCTTGACTTTTTGAGTTCAGTTCCACTATGACAACCAAGAAGCTAGGTCAGCATAGGTCAGGTCAGGATAGGTCAGCAATAGGTCAGCAATTTAGAAATAGTGCCAGCTATAATGACACATTGAAATGGTACCTGCATCCTATCAAATATATAGAGAAATCTTACACATGACTCCAACTTATGATTTTAACCTTTGCTCTACCAGACTGTGGACTGTGTGCCCCATGATGTGGGATCCCCGCATTCGCTGGTACAGACTTATATTATTTGGGTCTGCACTTATGACTTTGTCCTGGGTAAGACTGGGTGTAATGCATACCACCACACGTGTTTGTATTACCTACAATATTTATAAACATTATTTTTCTTCCCTTTTTTTCTTCTTTTATTTATAGAATTAATATGTGATGTTTGCTCTGTAATACTATATAAAAAGGTCCTGAAAAAGCGGTGGTTTATCCACGAAACATGTCGAGCGTCCAATACACAGATGATATAAGCTAAATTGACAATAGTTTTCTCCTAGTGTCAACCATCTGTGATTTTAAAGAGCCTAATGTTTAAGACACATTTGTTGTGTCTTTTTTAGATGTATGTATGTTTTCGTTTTATTGTAAAAGTATAAATGGTGGTACAGAAAAGAACGTTGATTACAACAATCATATGATATCCTAGGATACAATGAAATCAGAGCAAATGACATTACATTAAATTAAAAGGGACACACCTTGAGATAAATAACATAAGCATGGTATGTGTTCCAGTAAAAGTAAATGTGGCGTAACAAGGATGCTGAAGCCTGTAACATCAATTAAATATATCTTTATGGCTGAACCATGGACACCATTTTTTATCATAAAAAGGTATGGTATGGAACATGGAGTGGTATATTTTCTCAACCTTGCAAATAGAATCTATACTGAGTTTGATGTCTGTCAAGGGAATATAAGTATATTTCCAATGTAGGGCATTTGTCCATTGGACAGCTACGCAGATAGTATGAATCAATCTCATTTCCATCTTTGTGACTTCCATTATAGGGGCAAACAATAAACATTGTGGGGGTGTAAGTGTAATCTGGTTCTCAGACATTCTAGAAGCAAAAGAATCAAGTCTCCTCCAAATAGGAGCTGTATAGGGACAGTCCCAGAATAAACTACCAACAGAGGTTGTGAGACAGTCAACAGTAAATGGCTTCAAACATGCTTGGGATAAACATAAATCTATAGTCAGACAACAAGGTTAATGTAAAAAAAAAAAAAGAAAAAAGAAAAAAAATGAAATATTAAAAATAAATAAATAAATAAAAAGGGGCAGACCCAATGGACTACTCAGTCTTTTTCTGCCGTCACTTTTCTATGTTTCTATGTGTAAGAGAGATCCAGAGGCTGCACATCCTCTGAAACAGAGTGGAGACACTGAGGGGAAAATAGAATTTAACGTGAGGGGTGTGTAATTCCACCTTATTTGAAGTTTAAGGGCTGTTTCCCTAACACTAAGAGCTTTGGTGCATTTTTAAGGTTATCTATACATGAGTTCCAATTTAAAGAGCCCTGAGCTAAGGAGCATTCTGTTTCCCATTTCTCTCTGTATGTGAGTATACCTCGGTAGTTGGTTATTCAAAAATGAGTATATACTGGAGATGAGAGCTTTACCTCTGAGGTCATTAAGACATATGTATTCATAAAGTGAGGGGGTTGATTTAGTATCAATGTTAAAGTGTGTGGAATAAAAGTGCTTGATTTGTAGAAAATGATAGATTTCCTTATTCGGGCATGATATAAAGTTTGAAGTATGGGAAACGAAATAAGCTTTCCATTCTGGAGTAATTTATGAAGATAGATAACCCCTGAATCTATTCACCACAAATACTCTGAACGGTTGGAAATACCTATTTGAAAAGATGGATTACCAATGAAGGAAGCTAGTGGAGGTGTTTGGGTAGCTAAAGAGTATTTTTTTCTTTAGCTATACCATAACTTAAGAGATTGTGCTACAATAGAATTGAGATGGGAGATATCAGCCATTGCAATATCATTATTCCATAGGAGGCCTGGGAGGAAGTATGGACGAACAGATTCCGCCTCAAATCTGACCCAAGAGATCCTGGAATTAGGTATGTGCCATTGAGCTATCTGGGCGTATCTAGAGGCTAAATAGTAATGCTACAGATTCGGCGCTCCTAGACCGCCAGAGTTTGCAGGTGCATATAGTATTGTACATGAGAATCTAGGGGGGGAACCTGCCCAGATAAACTTTAGATGTACAGTATGTATGTTTTAGCACATTTTTGGAATAAAATGTAATCTTGACATTTACCTTGTGTATGTCAAGCCTTTGTACGGTGCCATGAAAGTCCATAATAGGTCAGCAATAGCAACCTCCGACAGTTTAACTCTATATACTTTATGTTGACCAGAAATATGGGCCTCATTTAATGTTTTTTAAAAGGAAATTTGAACCCAAGGGCGCTTGTATGCAGTGTTGCCCACTGTCCGTTTTTAACACCAAAGTAAAAACCAGCAATATTGTCTTTGTTGAAATTGGTAAAAAACAGGACCAGCCTGTGTTACTATAAAAAAGTAGAAAGTTTATTGAAGACTTACATATAAAGCCATGGTTTTATATGTAAGTCTTCAATAAACTTTCTACTTTTTTATAGTAACCCAGGCTGGTCCTGTTTTTTACCAATTTCAACAAAGACAATATTGCTGGTTTTTACTTTGGTGTTAAAAACTGACAGTGGGCAACACTGCATACAAGCGCCCTTGGGTTCAAATTTCCTTTTATTTTTTTATACTCCCACCCCGGAGCTGAACCTAGGCTGCAAGGTACCTGCAGCAAGTCACTCAGTCCCCTGTGTGTCCACAATTCACAATATATGATCAGCGCCTAATCCTTTTTCATTTTATTGAATGTTTTTTAAATGACTAAATTGACATAAAATCACATTGTCACGGAGTTCACAGAATTCTTTCTATGACAAATCAAAGAGTGCACCAACATATTACAGTGTTTATGAATACTTCTACAAAGTTTAATTACTTTATCTTTCTTAAGACACTTGAGGCACTGTTACACTAAAATACAGTTAAATCAGTAAATTTTTTGTAAGTTATTTTACTTTTTCCTAATCCGCGACTAGTATATAACACTTAACACCTGTGTGTCCCCTGACTCACTGAACGACGTCCATGGAACGTCGGATCCAAGTCGAGGCCCCACCCTCATATTTTTTTATTTTCCTTTAAACTTGGGTTCCCGCGAACATACGTCACAACGGGTGACAGTCAAAAATTGTGGTTTCATTTTTGGTCGTTATAACAGAAACAACTTTAACCATTTTTTGTCCTGGTCGGACCCAATGA
>BLSH010215989.1:459071-470532 GCA_018402905.1 Glandirana rugosa | reverse complement strand
TGACAAGACCGTAAAAGTCCGGAGTTCTTTACTCTACCGGTCGTCATGCAGTCCTAACTATCTAAAAGTCTATATGTCAGATATATGGTATCAAACACCTGAGATATGTAATTCACTGGGTAATAGCATTACTCCATTCTATTGTGACCAGACGGAACATCTGTGTGCTATTTGTACTGAGCATGTTGTTTACTCTGTAACACTATAATTCTTAATAAAAAACTATTGAAAATTAATCACCACTGAGTTTTTCATTTTTTTGCTAAATAAGCAAAAAAATATTACATTTTGAAAAAAAAAAACATGTTTTCTTTGCTTCTGTTATAACATTTTGCAAATAAATAATTTTCTTCATAAATGTAGGCCAAAATATATACTGTTATATTTCTTTGATGAAAATAACTCCAATCAGTGTATATTATTTAGTATGTAAGAAATGTATAGAGTCCACAAACTATGGTATATAGACTGTATATCTGAAAATCTATCAATCCTGACGTACTGCTGGCCATCTCATTTCTTGAGGCCTGAAAATGCCAGAACAGTGCAAATATCTCCCACATGACCCCTTTTTGGAAAGTAGAGAGTTTGAAGTTGTAATTTTTTGTCACAGTTTTTTTTGAAAAGGAAGAAATTTAAAAAAAAATCACAATTTTTAAAACATTTATACATGCTGTCACAAGTGCAAAACAGTGCCATATTTTAACTGGTGTGGCGGGGATCAGGGATACTGACTGATGACAGTATGTAAAAAAATAAACAAATTAATACATTTTTCAAATATTTTTCTTTTTAGTTACATTTTTACTTTTTTTTTACAATTGTATTTTACATAGTGACCAAAGTAATACAGTGTTACTATATTAACATTGTACTACTTTGGGGAGATGATCAGGATTTTTTTAATACACTATTCATTCACACCTGAGACCTTGTAACATGAGACACATGACACCGAGGAGGGAAAATGGCTAATTGGGCCCAATTTGGACATTTTCACTTAGGGGTGTACTCACTTTTGTTGCCAGCAGTTTAGACATTAATGGCTGTGTGTTGAGTTATTTTGAGGGGACAGCAAATGTACACGGTTATGTAAGCTGTACACTCACTACTGTGTAGCAAAGTTTCATTTCTTCAGGGTTGTCACATGAAAAGATATAATAAAGTATTTACAAAAATGTGAGGGTTGTACTCACTTTAGTAGGAAAAGAACTACAGCAAGAAGGTAAGAATACACAGACATGAAACTGCAGGCTAACTTGTGACACTCTGACTAACATACATGTTTTTAAAACACTAGATTTTTAGTTGCTAGGTGTGCAGATGACTTAAAGCCGCCTTAAAGTGGTTGTAAACCTCAGTCATGGAATCTGAGCAAAGCACATACTGTAGATCTGTACTGTTTACTTATCTATCACCAAAGCTCTAAGTGTCGTTTCTGTCTGGTGCTTTGTTCCTCTGTTATCAGCATGAGTTGCTTCTGGCAAATTTTCACATGAGATAAATTTGTGTCGGGAGGGAGGAGGGGAGAGCCCAGAAGACAGCTGGTCTATTCAGAACACAGTTCTTCTGCTGTGTGGAGGGGGTGTGTGCCTTTTTCTTTCAGTTAGCTCTCACACTCTGTTACTGCAGTCTCTCTGCCCCCTCCTCTGTGCTCCTGACAGAGGAAGAAAGATTTTTAACACAATCTGCCCTTTTGAGGGTATGTAGGGAAGAGAAGACTGCAGATAAACAAGTAAAACCTATGTACAAGTATTTGTTTCATCCCCTGAGGCTATTAACTTCACTGGATATATATGAGGGTTTACAACCACTTTAATAGAAAGAGATGGACAGACTGGGGGGGGTTTACTAAAATGGGAGCACAAATGATCTGGTGCAGCTGTGCATAGTAACCAATCAATTCATTGTGTTCTAAATGGCTGCAAAAGGCAGAGAAATGAAAAATGTGTCTGTTCTTCAGTTAGACGGCTTGCACTTGCCATTCTAAATTAAAAATATGTTTTAGAATTATCACCAAGGACACTTTCATAAATATAAGGTTATTAAATCAACATTATGTATTAACTAGTGGAAACTCTCTTTCATAGACTTGCTACATAAATTTACTTATGTACGGAATAGCAGACAATTCTTTTTCCTAAAGTGGAAAAGTATTTTTAATGTCCATCTGCATCCCTGAAACATGTATTTAACCACTTCAGATCCACGCTATTGCCGAAGTACGGCTCCAGGGCGGATCTGAAATGCCCGGACGACGTCTATGGACGTCGTCCACTGTGCGCGCTCCTGGCGCGCCCCCTGGAGTCAGCGGCGGTGCGCGCGACTCGATGTCCGCCCGAGACCCGGCGATCTCTTTTGGGAGCCTCAGAACAGGGAACCGCCATTGTAAACACGGCGGTTCTCCGTTCTGTGACAGGGGACATAGCAGATCTACTGATCCCTGTCACTGGGATTAGTTAGATCTGTTATGTCCTGGCCAGCCCTGCCCCCCCCACAGTTAGAACACACCCAGGGAACATTTGTTAACCCCTTAACTGCCCCCTGCTGGTTAACCCCTTCACTGCCAATGACATTTACACAGTAATCAGTGGATATTTAAATTTCTGATCGCTGTATAAATGTCATTGGTCCCAAAAATGTGTAAAAAATGTCCGACATTTCTGCGGCAATATCGCAGTCCCACTAAAAATCGCAGATCGCCGCCATTACTAGTAAAAAAAATAAAAATAAAAACGCCATAAATCAATTCCCAGTTTGTAGATGCGCAAACCAATCAATATACGCCGATTGCGATTTTTTTTTTTACCAAAAATATGTAGAAGAATATATGTTGGCCAAAACTGATGAATATTTTTTTTAATGGATTTGTACTTTAGCAAAAAGTAAAAAATATTGTTCTTTTTAGCAAAATTGTCGCTCATTTTTTGTTTATAGCGGCGATCAGAAATGACGCAGAGGTGATCAAATACCACCAAAAGAAAGCTCTATTTGTGGGAAAAAAAGGACGCAAATTTTATTTGGGTACAACGTCGCACGACCGCGCAATTGTCATTCAAAATGCGACAGCGCTGAAAGCCAAAAATTGGTCTGCCCAGTAAGGAAGGGGTTAATTTGGATTTTGTTGCATATAAGTGTTTCTAAAAAATATAGTAATGGTAAGATTTGACAGTGTGCACAAGCATTACTGAGCATTTTTTTCTGATAGAGTTGCCTGATTTGGCAGAAGAGTTTGATCCCCATAATATGTTTCATCTACCATGGAAAAGCCCCAGCTAGGGTAGAAATCATATAAATCATGTAAATGTAATTTTAACAATTTTCTGAATGAGTAAACATTTTAAAGTAGGACTGTGACCTCTCATTAAAAATGATGTGCTGGCGCATGCGCGGAGGCTGAAGATGGCGGACGCATTCTAGACCAGCTCCGTCACACCGCTACTATTAACAGCTCCCTAACAGCTAACAAAGCTTCCCACAGCCAAGGGAGTACAACCGAAGGTCTCCGCTTCACAAGAGGATCCGTATGGGCAAAATAGGGCAGCAAAAGGATTGCTATAAGCCCCTCACAGCCCCGCAGCCTACTTACATGGACAAATTTCTGACCCGTCCCGGATCCCCGGCCTCGAGTAGCTCCGCAACCCAGCAGCACAACATGTCCAGTGCGGAGGCACCGAGGGAAGAGGTAATGCAGTCTATTACAGGCATAGACTCTAACATTCCATACCTAACTGCTGACATACTGGATGCTAAATTACACACCCTCTTACAAAACATTACTAGCACTATTTCTAATGAAGTTGGCAAGCTAGCCCAAGAACTAAGAGGGGAAATAGCACGTGTGGAGGAAAGGACAGACCACATTGAGAGCAAAGTAGACGAGCTAATACAATATGTTCAAGTCTTGGAGGAAGACAATCATGCTCTGAAACACCAAGTAACCTCTCTCCAAGCACAGCAAGAAGATTTAGAAAATCGGGAAAGGAGACAGAATCTCAGAATTGGAGGGATGCCAGAGACAGTGGGAGATGCACATATAAGAGAATGTTTGTTGGGACTTTTTGTGACCCTAGCCCCCACTATACCCGATATAGACTGGCGTATGGACCGGGCACATCGGTCGTTGGCCCCTAAACCACCTGCAGGAGCCAGGCCCCGCGATATAGTGGTAAAACTTCACTACTATGAGAGCAAAGAAACCCTAATGAACGCCACCCGTAAGAAATCTAAAATCACCTACAAGGGAGAAAAATTTCAGATCTACAGTGACCTCTCCCCCATCACATTAGCCAGAAGACGCTCCCTTCATCCCATCACACTCCATCTGCAGCAACATCTGGTTATCTATCGTTGGGGATTTCCCTTCAAACTGACGGTGACCAAAGATGGGGCACAATATCATTTATGTGACCTTACTGAAGGTGAAGCCTTTATATCCAGACTGGGTCTACCTCCACTACCAGAAGAGGCCTTACTGGCTCCCATTCCGAATCCTAGACCAACAACTACTCCAAGCAAGTTGTGGACCACAGTGAGAGCGAAGGCGAAAAGACAGGGTTCTACACCCCAACGCACCCCAAGATCCCAGATCTACACTGACACCTGAAAACCTATTTCACAAGCTGACTAGCCGTGAGTGAAGAATTCCCCTTTTGGAAACTTTATATGCCCACATTTGTTGCCATCCTAAGGTGGATACCCCAAATTCCCATATGGATCGACTCTATTGATATGTCCGCAGAGACACTTTTTGCTTTAGTTCTACAAAAAGAGATAGCGGTGGGCATCTGGCCGTCATTTTGGCCTTCCGTATGACACCCTACTATATCCGTGGTTCTAACCGTGAATCCCTGGGTCTTCCCAGGTGTGGTAATACTCTAAGACTTAAAAACTGTTTGTTTGATTGGTTTGTTTATGGTCCTATTAGGACCAGAAGGCCTAACCTAGGCCTATGATTTGCTGGGGGTGGGCCCCCGCGGGGCCCGCTTGAAGGGACCCGGACTGCGGGGGTCCCCCTGTGGCACATGCACACTCAGTTGATGTTTGAGTTTATTGTTTTCAGCCTGCAGATACTCTATATTCACTTTAATTACTATAGATGTCACTACGAATATTTTCATGCAATTTTAAGGGGCTGAAGGTACGGAAAAGGTGGTTGGCCCTGAGGGAATTCCGTCAATCTCAGGCTGAGGTGATACTAATCCAAGAGACCCATTTTAAAAAAGGAGGCTCTCTAAATTTTGCTCGTAAATACTTCTCCACAACCTATATAGCATCAGACCCTTCAGGAAAGGCTGGGGTAGCAATATTAATTAAGCGAAACTCCAATATTAAGATGCAAACCTCGATCATTGACAAATTGGGTAGATATATAGCTCTTCACTGTTCCTACAATCAGATGCAGCTAACATTAATAAATGTCTATGCTCCAAATGCAGGTCAGTTAGGCTTCCTCCGTAACAATATCTCCCCCTTATTGGACTCTTCTTACCCACTCAGAATAGTGGGAGGAGACTTTAATCTTACAATGTCTTCGGCCAGAGATAGGAAATCACTCCGGGGCCACCAACCAGCAAAGCAAAACGCTAAACAATCCTCGTCTTTTCGCCAGTGGACAAGAGAACATAATCTGTTAGACTCCTGGAGGGTGAGACACCCCACAGGAAAACAGTTTTCTTTTTTCTCACCAGTTCATCATACCTTTTCAAGGTTGGACTATTTTTTGGTGTCATGCCCACTTGGCCAAATGAGGAGAGACTCGGAAATTGTGCCTAATACATGGTCAGATCATTCTGCTATTGCTATAGATTTTAATATAACTAATTCTTTACCCCGAGGGGGTCAGTGGCGACTAAATGACAATCTACTGAAGCGCATGGAAGTTAAAGCAGCTATAGTACAATCTCTTGATGATTATTTTAAGCTTAACAAGGGCTCAGTCTCACGGATCTCCACGCTATGGGAGGCCCACAAGGCTGTTATTAGCAGGCAGTTTATAGCAATTAGCTCAAAAATTAAACGAGACGCAACAAACCGCACAGAATGTTGACACATAGGCTGGGTTCGAAAACAGTGGGAGGTCCCCCTGATTTTGTCTTTCAACCAGACAGGACCCCTACCTACTGCCCCAGAGGAATAGCGTCCACTTTTGGGAAATTTTATGGCAACCACTATAATTGTTTGTCCCCCGACCAACATCCACCATTCAACAAAACAAAGTTTGAAGAATTTGTAGAAAGTACCCACTTACCTAAATTAACTATATCAGACAGACAATCACTAAACAAACCAATCACATTTGAAGAACTGGAAAAGGTTGTCAAAGACCTCCCCATTCATAAATTGCCAGAGCCTGACGGCCTCATATACTCATATTTTAAACAACTCCTGCCACAGTTAGCCCCCTTCCTTCTGAAATTCTACTCATCCTTAATGAGAGAAGAAGTTCCACATCCACATTTCCAACACACATATATCACAGTGATACCAAAGGAAGGGAAAAACCCGGCCTCCCCATCCAACTATAGGCCTATAGCCTTACTTAATTCTGATTATAAAACATTTACCAAAATTCTGGCCAACCGTTTAGCGACAATCCTCCCAAAATTAATACACAAGGACCAAGTGGGTTTTGTACATGCACGCCAAGCAGGGGATAATACTAGGAGGACAGTAGATCTGATAGATGTTATAAATAGTAATCATACCCCAGCCCTCTTAATAAGCCTCGATGCCCAAAAGGCATTTGACAGACTAAGCTGGCCCTACATGCTAGAGATCCTACAACACATAGGCATAAGAGGCCCCTTCTTTAAAGCCATAACAGCACTGTACTCATCTTCCTCAGCTCAGGTGAATCTGCCCAATTCTATGTCGGTAACTTTCCGAATGAATAACGGCACGAGACAGGGTTGCCCTCTTTCCCCCCTCCTTTTTGTAATCTGCTTAGAACCCCTGGCCACGGCCATAAGAACACGCCCAGACGTCAATGGAGTAGAAGTAGGTAAAAAAGAGTTTAAACTCTCACTATTCACAGACGACATACTATTGACATTGACAAATCCCCACACTACATTACCAGTTCTACATAATCTCCTACGCACCTTCAGTGACTTGTCAGGTTACAAGATTAACACAACCAAAATAGAAGCTCTTCCATTACACATCTCTGGTGCCCAACTAGCCCAGCTTAAACAGAACTATAATTATCACTGGTGTATTCAAGCCATCAAATATCTAGGGACGTAGATAACCCCACAATACTCCCAACTGTATGCAGCCAATTTTGTCCCATCATTTAAATCTATCAGATCCCTTATGCACCAGTGGATGTCCCTAGACATTTCACTGATGGGTAGAATAAACGTCCTGAAAATGACAAAGCTCCTATATTTATTTGAGACTTTGCCTATACCCATACCAAGGTCCCATCTAAAGAAAATACAAGATCTTTTTTCCACTTTTATATGGCGCAATAAGAAACCAAGAATAGGACATGCAGTTCTCATAGCTCCCAGGATGGGGGGGGGGGGGGCTGGGGGTTCCAGACATGATTAAATACTATTTGGTGACCCATCTCAGCCAGACTCTGTTCTGGATGGACATGACGCCCAGGAACAGATGGACAGAGATTGAGCTGAGTTCTGCCTACCCGGCTCACTTATCATCTCTGTTATGGGCTGCGCCTGGGTCCACCTTGCCTTATCCCACCACTACTCCAGTGAACTCGGTAATGTTCACCAGGAAGATATGACGCGAATGTAACAAAGCAGGAACCTTGGCTCCACCATGTTCATATCTAACTAACGTCCTGTATAACCCAGATATCCCGGATAGCCTTTCCCACCCTCAGATAATGCCATGAGCTCTCCAGAATGTGTTTCGGATACATCCACTTATAAACCCATCCACTCGTAGACTGTGGTCCTTTGAACAGTTACAGAGCCAGCATAATTCTTTACCCCCCCCAATCCTTTTATACATATATGCAGTTCAGGCACTTTTTTCATTCCCTAAGACCGTCCATGATAATGGACAAACCCACCTATTTTGAATGTATAGCAAGGGTCGGGCCAACCCCATTTGATATCCTCATTATACAAACTTTTGGTTGATAGCACCACTTTAGAGGAAGTGGCCCACGGTTATATGGGTAAATGGGAAAAAAGCTTTAAATAGACACATCTCGCCGACTATGTGGCGGTCAATATGGGAAAATGCTTCAAAAACATCTAGATGTGTAATCTATAAGGAAAACATTTATGAAATACTAATGTTTTGGTATAGAACACCAACAACCCTACATGCCATAAATAAAGATATATCAGACCTATATTGGAGGCGCCAGTCGGACCGGGGCTCCCTGTACCACGTCTTCTGGGAATGTCCCAAGATCACTACGTTTTGGGACATGGTCCGGGAGGTGATGGTTCATGTCCTAGAGGTGAACATACCACTGGATCCATTGCATCTCCTCCTAGGCCTCCCTATTAAAGGGATCTCTAAGCCATCAAAAGTCCTAATCAGGCATATGTTAGCAGCAGCTAGACGCTCAATCCCTAAGCAGTGGAAATCCACAACCATTCCTACTCATGACCAACTCATTGCCAATATAATAGAGGTCAGGGCTATGGAATACCTAACGACAATGAATGAGGATACCTTGACACAATTCAACAAGTGCTGGGATGCATGGGACCGTTCTAAATATGGTTTCCAAAGCATCCAAATACCCATGCCACCCCCTTCTTCTTCTTTAGACCCACTCCGAATGGTAGATGGTACTACCATTCAACGAGTGCTCAGGCAGGCTGATTTGTTTTTTTCGGTTAATTTTTCTTTTTCATCTTCTAAACATCATTACATATGTTGGTTTATTTGTTCGCTTACTATATGTTCTTCGGCTTCGGTTGGCTTTATATATCATAGGAGCCCCCATCTGGTGTAAGCCCTCCCGTCAGTGCTACTGGATATGGACTTTAAAACCAGGCCAACTGGCTCTCACGTAGAGGTTATTTACTCAGTTGAATAGCAGAGCCTTCCAGACATCAAATATATTTATCAGATGATTGTTAACATATCCCTCCACCAGCGGGTCAGGCTTCTTACTAATTGTCTCTGATGTAACTGGTTTGAAAATGTCTTTTGCTATTTTATTTTCAAATGTATAACCTATACATGCTACAATTTGACAATAAAAATTTGAATTATAAAAAAAAAAATGATGTGCTAAGGCATTAATTACAAGTGAATCTGTGTTTACAGCTGTCTCTCGGTCCCTCTGCAACATCCAATGTACCTGTAAAAGTGGTTGTAAACCTTTACATATATCCACTGAAGTGACTGGCCTCAGGGGATACACGGTGATGAAACAAATCCTCCTACATAAGTTGTACCTGTTTATAAACAGCCCTCTCTCTCCTTCAGCAATTAAAAATAAAGCATTTACACTGCATTGCTTAACTCCAGAAGGCAGGGGGTGTGGTTCTGATGTCAGACACTGCACAGTATAGAGTAGGGAGCTGAATGCAATCTGAGACCTGAGTGGAAGGAAAGGACACCCCCCTACATAGTCTCATACTGAAACATGCACAACTGTGGCTGTCAATTACCTGTGTGCTTGAAGGGGGTGGGACTGTCTCATGAGATTGCTTGGTGTCAGCATATAATGTCAAAAGTGACTCATGCATATAGCAGATGAATGACAGCCAGAATTCACAGTAGGTGAATGGGTCAAGGCAAGTACACAAATTATATAAGGATCTGCTTTGTTCATTTTTTTATTTCAGAGGTTTACAACCACTTTAAGCCTGCCAGTGAAATCCACCTAATGCAGTTATCTATAATGGTGTGGCAATGATGCTGAACTGCTCCCCAATTCAGAGCAGAGTTGCCAACCTTATGTAGTCTGTGCCTAATTGCACTACAGTGGAATGAAAAATGTTGTATGGGCCATGGCTATCATCATTGTCACTATTGGTTCAGTCTGCAGTTTCTTAACCACTAAATACTAAATCATGTCCATGTACCTCATTTGACTTTAATTGGTTATACTGGGATGATACCTGCAGCTACAGACATCATCACAGTATTGTCTTTTAAACACGCAGCCTGGCTTTTATGTAAAGGCAATCCTAGTGGCTAATTAGCCACTGGGTGGCTTTTACAGGTGGCGGGAGGGGCCACCCACCAATAACTCTCTGGACTCTCTCATCCCAGTGGTGAGACTGGCATCTAATCCAGTGCTTGTGCCAGCTTACAGTAGAGGTGACTGGAGATGTATATGATCACCTCTATGGTCTATGAGACCAGAAGCGACAAGCATTTTTGGCACTTCCAGTTTCCTGAATGTAAACAGGGCCATTTTTAAATTTTGAAAGCATCTGAACACATCAATCTTGGTTGGTCTTGGATTGGATGGTTGTAAGGGCAGAGGAGACATTCGGGGTTCAATAAACCCCAGATCTCTCCATAAAGAGTACCTGTCACTGCCTATTGCTGTCAAAAGGGATGTTTATATTCCTTCTGCTAGAAATAAATGTGATAAAAATATATATATATATAGAGGGGGCGTGGCGACCAGCGGAGAAGATGGCAGCATAAGCCGAGAGCTCCGCTGAGCCACCCGGGATAGAAGGCAACGGTGAGCGCCACAGCAGCAGCACAAGCGCCTACAAGCCCCAGAAAAGTTGCGGACAGCAAGAGGAATGACCCGCAAGAAAAAGGAGAGCACCCACGGGAAGAAGCTCGCCAGCTTCTTCCACCCTGGTGTCGGAAGGCCCATGCAACATGGCGGAGGTCTGCGGACCCAACAGACACGTGGAGTCGGAGACAGCGCGCTGCACTGCAACGGCCCTCATCCAGGAGAGAGGAGAGTGGGGAATCCAGACAGCGGGAACTCCTCAGGATCCTCCTCACCCTCCACGCAGAGCTCAGCAAAGTCCAAGCCGCGGGGAGAATCTCCAGCAATGGAAAACGACATGGAGGTAGGCCTCACATCCCCCACCACTAGTGGCAATCAACAAGCAGCTCCAGACCCCATAGATGCATTTCCTACCATAGGACAGCCAATTTCAGACACAACACTGAAAGGAATGCTGATTTCACTGAGAACATCCCTGCAGACTGATATCAAAGAGTGCATGCAGCAGTTCCAGTATGAGCTTCAGGACCTGGGAGACAGAGTAGCACACACTGAAACCTCCATTGAACAGATCACCACCTCATTTAACTCTATGGTAGATGCACACAGCAACCATGCAGAGGAAATTGAGTGGATAAAAGCCAAGATCTCGGATTTAGATTTAGTCGTAAGGAAAGTCACAACACAGACTTTAACCGACAGGATACCATCCTTTACGTAGATACCCCAGACCTCGACGAACAACTAACGGTGATCACCACCCCCTACACTCCGGATGGAGGTACAGCAAAAGGTAACGACCTCTAAGAGGGGCGCCGA
>BLSH010215989.1:437109-456514 GCA_018402905.1 Glandirana rugosa | reverse complement strand
AAGGCAAACCTATAACAACGGTAGTTAGACACCTCCTTAGCATTGGTTAAATCACCCGGCGAAGAGATTTTCTCTCTGGAAAGAAGCCATATCTGCAAACGCTGACATAATCAGTGTACAGGAAACACATTTTCAAGACCTGAAGCACCCGAAATGTTCACACAAACTTTATCCTCACATATTCCTGGCAAATGGTCCAAAAAAAAACAAAGGAGTAATGATAGCTCTTAAACATTCTCTCAAATTCAAAATGATTGATGTTATAAGAGACAACCAGGGGAGATACCTCATTTTGATATGTGAAATAAATGACATTCCACTTACTCTGGTTACGGTGTACGCACCTAATGCTCACCAATTACGATTCCTCCACAGATTGATGGCAACAATATCCAAACGGAAAAGAGGACATTTAATGTTATGTGGGGACTTTAACTTAACGGCGGACCCGGAGATGGACTCCTCCTCGGGTATAAGGGGGAGGAGATCATCTCTGGGACCCCTGTTGCACAAGGAGGGTCTGTATGATGTGTGGAGATGTCACCATGCATTGGAGAAAGATTACTCATTTTATTCATCTAGGCATAAAGCCTACTCTCGTATAAATATGTATTTGACAGATTTGTGGCTCCTCCAGAGGTCCTCTTCGTCCAGTGTGGGAACCATTACGTGGTCCGACCATGCGGTGGTACAGCTCTCACTGGAGGAACAGGGACCGAAGGAAAGGGCAAATGTATGGAGGTGTAACCTCAAAACCTTACAAGACCCCAAAACCAGTAAGTATGTCTCTCAACATCTCCGCAAATTTTTTCAAACAAATGGCCCATTGGTGACCGATCCATGGTCAGTCTGGAACGCATACAAGGCGTATATGAGGGGTATTTGCATCCAACAAAATTCGAGAGCGAAGAAAGAATATAACAAAAAGGTAGAAGAGACAATGGACGAAATTAGAAGATTAGAATCCCAAAACAAAAAACTTTCCAACTTAAATACAGTAGCAAAAATACATAACCTCAGAAACTCCCTTAGAAACCTCCTATTGGAACAATACGACCACCAATTACGCAAACTTAAACTTAGCACCTATTCTCAGGCCAACAAAATGGGAAAATACCTCGCCAACAGAATTAAAATCAAACAAACCAAGGAAAGGATACAATTCTTAATCCACCCCACACATAAAGGCAAAATAACTCACCCCCAAGAAATAGCAGATAAGTTCGCTGAGTACTATGAGTCTTTGTACAACTTAAAAGCAGATACCCCTCAACCCTCAATTTCAGACATTCAAAATTTCCTAGATAAACTCTCCCTACCCCAAATCACAGAAGAACAATTACAATCTCTGAACGAGCCCATCACACTTACTGAATTATCAAAAACTATAAATTCCCTGCCCAATGGAAAAGCCCCAGGCCCAGATGGCCTCCCCAATGAATATTACAAGTTATTTAAAGACAAACTAAATCCATACCTCTTAAGTACCCTCACTAAAGCTATACATACTTCCTCACTACCACCGGAGATGTTGAGAACATACGTGGTCACTCTTCCCAAACCAGGGAAAGAACCAACAACACCAGGTAACTTTCGACCAATATCTTTACTAAACAGTGACGCCAAAATCTTTGCTAAACTACTAGCTGAGAGAATCATGAAAATCTTACCCTCACTGATAAATAGAGACCAATCCGGATTTGTGACAGGACATCAAACGACAGACGCCACCAGGCGAGTTATAAATGTAATTCACCACGCTGAAAAAAACGGAACGCCTTCTCTGCTGGGACAAGGCAGGGTTGCCCACTCTCCCCAACAATTTTTAATTTGATAATTGAACCGTTAGCAGAGACCATCAGAACACACCCACTAATAACAGGCTTTGAATTCAAGAAACAACAACATACTATAAATCTATTTGCAGATGACATTATCCTAATGCTAACAAATCCGTTACAATCTATAACACATACACATCAAATCCTGGAACAATTCAGTAATATCTCATATTACAAAGTAAATACAGCAAAATCCATAATATTAAACCTTGGAATCCCCCGGGAGACTAAACTTACCATCCAATCTAAAGTCCCGTTCCCATGGAGCACGACAGATTTACAATACTTAGGCATAAGACTAACCCCCACGGTGACACACCTAAACCAGGCTAACATGACCCCCCTAATATCTAAAATCTCCAATGAACTTGATAGAATAGCGAAAGTAGAGCTATCATGGGGTGGCAAGATAGCAGCCTTCAAAATGAATATCCTCCCACAAATATTATATCTCTTTAGGAACCTACCTACCCCAATCCCCCAGAAATATATAACAAAACTGGACAAAATAATGTCCCAATTCATATGGAAAGGAAAACGGCCTAGATGCCCAAAACAATCTCTGTTCGGCCATAAATCCATAGGAGGCGCAGGTGTACCAAACATTAGCTTATATTACAAAAGCAACTAGACTAACAGCCATCACACAATGGTTTAATAACGATGACCCCCCCCATTGGCAAGAAATAGAACTATCGCTGTCTCCCATAAAAAACCCATTCTGGCTCCTAGCCGCGGACTTATGGACGCCATGGAAATTAGACACCCTTCCTATCCCAATGCAAGCATCACTGAAAACATGGAGAGAAGTAAATCATCACCATGATTCCTTTGACATTGCCCAAACCACCGAAATACTCATAATGGTGCTACAAGCCAACATTCCAATGCTCCCTATATCCCAACTAACTATAAACGGTCTACATACAATATCTCAGCTATACGACAATGGATCCTTAAAACCTATAGATTTTATAATGAATCAGTACGACCTACCAAAAAAAGAAGGGTACACACTCACAAGAATACATACATTCCTCTCTAAACATCCCCCCAAAACACTCCTAACCAACTCTAAGATATGTAACCACCTCCAACCCTCAAGTAAAATATCTCCTAACATCTCTCTATTCTATAGTATACTTCAGGATAACACCAACTTACTAAAATCTAAAGCAATGCTAAAATGGGAATCGGATCTCAAACAACCAATCACACAAGAACAATGGAAGAAAGCTATTCACTCAATAAGATATTCATCACATTGCAAAGCACACTGGGAAATGTCCCTTAAGATCTGGCATCGATGGTACTACACACCATTTAGAATAGCACAATTTTATCCCACCAGCTCACCTCTCTGCTGGAGAAATTGCGGACAAATAGGGAACGTACTACACACTCTATGGGAATGCCCAATGCTGACAAGCCTATGGAACCAGATATTCAAAACCATAGCACAATATACGGGCATACTAAATAAACCCAAACCAGCCCTAGCCTTACTAAACATAGGAATTGACATATACCCCAAAAATTTCTGGCCGATGATTACTCACATACTTTTAGCAACCAGGGCGTCAATTCTACAAAAATGGAAAACACCCTTGATACCGAATGTATCAGACATAACACAAATGGTGCCCTCTCACATGCTGATGGAACAAGCATTAGCCACCAACTCTCTCTCATTAAGCAAATTCAAGAAAGAATGGCAGACTTGGCCACACTCTTAGCCGTACTGCTTTAAGCCTTGATATCCATAATTACAAATAAGTTGGTTACGTGGGGTGGGTGATGCGGTGAAACTGACCACCTTTTACAAAATATCTGACTACAGTAATGTTTGAATGGGGCCTATAAAATATTAACTGTTTACCTTTATGTTACTCTTATTTTCCTTTCTTTGATAGTAATTCACCTTGGTGAACGTGGTATAGGTATACCTACTATTACAGTTATAAGTATTGAATCAACAGGCTATTGTATGGTCTATAAATATAGTTATAAGAAATGAAACGAATATTGTAACTACAAATGTACCACCAAAACCTTCTCAACTTGTACAACCTGTTATATTTTTCAATAAAAACTATTGATTCAAAAAAAAAAAAATATATATATATACGTATAGAAACAGTGTAACGTCCCCCAGTACTCGCATTCAAAGGCAAACGCTTGCATTTGTCCTGCTCGCATTCGTAAGCAGCTATCGCACCACACATGCGAGGTATTGCCATGAACATCAGAGTGAGAGCAATAATTGTAGCACCAGACTTCCTCAGTAACTCTAATATGGTAACATGTAAAAGATGTTAAAGTGTTGGATATGGCAACACAGTTTGTCGCCATTCCAGGAGTGTGTACAGTTTTAAAGAATGACATGTTAAGTATCTATTGTGTATCATACAGTAATTGGATTTAATACTTGTTTAGTCAAACAGGAGTCTTTAGTTGTATGACTGCATAGCCTGTTGAGGGTCTACAGTGTACCAGGATCATACATAGGCTAAGAATGAAAATACTTTTTTTTCAAGTAAAGGGGCAGGTATACATTTCATTTTATTAATGTTAAAATAAACTACCTTTGTACTGTGTGTGCATCCTGAAATTGTAAACCTAGTGGGAACTTAAGCTTATTAGATAGAATATATTATGTATATTTTCCCCCAGAAAGACAAATATCAGAGAACTGAATTTGATGATTCATTTGATGTAATGTGTCAAGTTCATTTAAATAACCCAACTTAACCTTTAGCTTTTACAGATGTGTAGGTGGCTCAATGTTCTTTAAATATTTGCCTTTAAACAGGGCACAGTGCATTACAAAACTCAACAAATGCAATGATTTCCCAGAGACTAATTTCATTATCAGGTGTTAATAAAACATTGTCAGCAGACTATTATCATTTGTAATGATTCTGTAAATCAGGTCAGCAACTTTCTGTTAAGTTTGGTATAATATAGCAACTTGCTAAAATGCTTATTTATGGATAAAATGACTCCTACTCTCATTGTTGGAAGGGATGAAATGGTACTAATTAGGATATAATAACTGAATGTTCTACGCCTAAACACACATGCAATTGGGCTATATCCCTCATGCATAATAAAAATGAATTTTCTACCCTTTTGAACTGTATTAAAATATGGTGTACCACAAGTACCATAAAATCTGAACAATGATAAAAACATACAGTATGTATAAAATATGCCTAAGAAATGGAAACCTGTGCCTGTAGTGCATTCAGACAGCAGACAGCATACAGGTATATTCCTTTAATAAATAGAGTTGCATGGACAGCTAAATTTGAACTTAACCACTTCAAGACCAAGCCTGTTTTTTGGGTTTGGTGGTTACGAGTTAAAACCATTTTGTTTTGCTATAAAATTACTTAGAACCCCCAAACATTATATATCTTTTTTTTCCTAACACCCTAGAGAATAAAATGGCGGTCATTGCAAAACTTTATGTCATACCGTATTTGCGCAGCTGTCTTCCAAGCGTGCTTTTTTTTTTAAATAAATTGAGTTTTTTTAGTTAAAAAATAAGAGAACAGTAAAGTTAGACCAATTTTTTCCATATTGTGAAAGATAATGTTACGCTGAGTAAAATGATACCCAACATGTCATGCTTCAAAATTGCAGAATGGAGACAAACTTTGCAACTTAAAAATCTCCATTGGCGACGTTTAAAAAATTCTACAGTTTAGCAGTTTTGTGTTACAGAAGACGTTATACAACGAAACGCGTCAGCTGACCAGACTACGTGGCGCGTCATATCCGGGATTCCTGGCTCTGATTTGGCAGTAGGTAGAACGCAAGCCGCTCGTAGGGGAAACGCACGAAGCTTTATCAAAGTACAGATAGGAATCTACTACTGCACGGAGGCACTTTGGAATATGATATGACCCGCAAGTTTTTAAAGTAGAAAGTTTTATCAGTGATTTTATTGGATGCAATAAGTTTGGAATACAATAAACTTTTTAAATCAAAGTACACTATGGAGCTGTCTTTTTACCTTCCATACCACAAAATCTGAGGATCATTGGACCGTCCAGGCACCCATCCGAGGAGCACAATAGGAGACCGGAGACAACAATCACAGGACCACATAGGATTCCCCACAAGTGACCAGACAGGCGTCCTTGCGCTGTACCCCTGTGTGGGGTGGCGCCGTCCGGTAAGGAGGGGTCCTAGGGGAGCACGTGTGACTCACAAAAAGTGGAATGCCTTGATGCACATAATTGGAAGAACACCTCTTATTATTTATTAATTATTTATAGACTTTTTCACCTTTTTTCATTTGTGGCAATTAATATGAAATATGCAAGATCATTGTTTTGACTTAGCACATCAACCTATTAAGGAGCATTTGAACTGTATAATTGTGTAATTCTGAATGGATTGAAGTACCTGGGTTGACATTTTGAAAGGACTGAAGGACTTGAGTTGCTAATTATCCCACACCTGTGGGGGTTACACACATTTTGAACAGGATTTTTTATACACCTTATGGTTCAACAATAAGCACAGAACACTTTAAATAATATAGTTGGTTTGCACTTTAAGGAATATATGAATTAAGATACTTATAAGTTTTTCCATATTGTATATGGTGTTTGCACTTTAAATACTACACCAATTGAGTTCTCACACACCTGGATTAATAAGGTTTATGTGAGCACTGCATTACTTCATGGGTTAGTGGAAACACTACCTTATACTATTTATTTAATCGTTCACTTATTATATTAATTTTTATCACATTTATTTATTTATACATGTAAAAAATATTTTTACCATAAAGGGATCATTTAAGGTAGCGCCATCTAGTTCCCAATAAATAATTAGTATATCTCCCATAAGGAAGGAAGGAGCCTTTCTAGCACCAAAAACATCCAAAAGTGCAATATCCCTATCTTTCTCACACATTAGTAACAGACCTTTTTCATGTAGTTGACTCCATGAATGCAATCACCCCCCCACTCTCCAAAAATAAAACCTACTATAAATCTCTTTCCTGCCTATACAGTCTTTTGATGACTATCCCTCCAAGATTTCACCCTGTATAAATCTGCCCTCCTAAAATATAATTAAGCCCTCCATGTTGCCAAGCAGGCCTTTTCCATCACTTCCATTAACACCATCTCACCCTGTCTGCATCAATTCTTTTTTACCTTTAACTCTCTATGTTGTCTCCAACCTACTAACTCATTCACTGACCAGGACTAGGGATGAGCCAATGGTTCATTCTGAACCTAGGCTGTTCAGGCATTTGTTTCAATAGATTTTTATTGATTTAACGTACAAAATATATAGAGTTGTACAAAGGATACAAAAAAAATACAAAAACAAAAGTGGAGAATACATAGTAGCATATTCCGGGTAGATCTTATCATGGTGGGTAGATAGAAGAGTTGTTAGAGATATTGTGACATAGTTGGCATTTAGAGACAGATTTCACAGGCTTTCTGAAATTTTTTGTAAGACATTGAGTTAAACGCTATTAGTTTCTCAAAAGTCTTGTTTGCGGTAACTGTGGCTACTACCTCAGATGTGTTGGGTGATAATTGGGATTTCCATTTCTGTAATATAGCTAGTCTTGCAGCCAGCTAAATGTGGGTGATTACCTGTCTGTGTTCTGGGGGAAAGTTTTCAATGCCTATGTTTAAAATGGCCAATTTAGGGCAAGTTGAATGGAGAATACCTGTGCATTTGGATATTAAACAGAAGATTTTTTTCCAAAAGCTGGTTAATGATGGGCATTCCCATAGTATGTGTATAAGGTTGCACACTTGGCCACAGTTTTGCCAGCAGTTCGGTGATGTGGAGGGGGAGAACTTCGCTATTCTGAATGCATTGCAGTCAGAGGATTTTTTATGGCGTTGAGAGCTGCTTTGCATTGCATGGGGGATGTTTGTTTTTTAATTCTTTCTCCCATTTTTCCATCGGGGTTGTTTTTGTGAATGTTACCGAATCTTGTAAGGCATTGTATATAGTGGATATCCCTTTTGCTTTGGGTGATTTGTTTGTGAGGTATTTTCCTATGATTGTGTGTGTATTGAGGTGACTTAAAGGGTGCTTGTGTAAGAGGTGTTGTATATGGAGTGTTGCCTTAGAAGTTTATGTGAAATCTCTATTAACAGCTGTAAAATATTGTAATTATGAATATATTTCAATAAGAAGTGCATTTCAGTTGGAGGGAGGTGTGTTTAATATATGGAGTGTGGTGGTGAGGCTGTAATTAGCTACACTTGAAAGGGTTGCCTTTTCCTGATCAACATCTCACATGGGCTGTAAACAGCAGCCTTCTTTGACTCACCCAATCAGGTTGTGCTCAATGGAATGTGGTTAGGTACAGTGACCAATTAGGGAGAATTATATTAGCCACAGTACAGAAAGGAGGGAGGAGGATATAATGCTTTGTCACCAAGCTAAGGGCCCTTTTTTTCGTCTGTGGACACACAGCAGTTACCATGCCCGACCTAAATGGAAAGGTAGATTAACTCCATACTTGTACATGGTATTGTTAATATGGTTGTTGTGGGTATTTTGTAAATATCATGTAAGCCAGGGGACTTATACTGTACGTTGTTTTGTAAATATTGTCTATGGTGTAATTTGTATATATTATATAACCCTGTCAATAAATGTGTATTGAGAATGGAACTACCTCTTTTGTGTAAGAATTCTCAGATCTAGATGTGTATATGTACATACTACTACAATAATGGAGGCGTATTCACATAAACACATAAACGAGGCAGCAGGAGTAATATGAACAATGTTGTAGGGGGCAAATTATATTCCCTTGTGACGGTTGGTATGGGTTTTAGTTTATCTTTGTCATACAGTTGCTTAATTTCTATGATGCCTCTGTTGGAGAGTGTTTCAGTGTATAGCATTGGGATTAGGGCTTCCAAGCATTTGATTGGGAGGGATGTGTTTTCGAGAATGTCATATGCGTTGTTCTGCTTGGCTAGGTGCCTCCATGCCAGGAGTCATGTTTGTATTGTTAATGGGAGATGTTGCATATTCCATTTCTTCCAGAGGTCAATTATTAGTATATGTGTGAGGTTTTGAGTTGGGCATTGTGCTGTTTCTTTTTCTGCCCATAGGGGTGATTCTGCACTGTTTACCCAATTTTTTATTTGTGTCAGATGCGTAGCCCAGTAATAATTAGGTATATTAGGTAGTCCTGCACCACCCATGTTTCGGGTCTTTTTCCCCTTCCATATAAAATTATGCAAGGTAAAATAGAGTGTTTTGAGCTGTTTGTTGGGAATTGGTATCGGTAGGTTCCTAAATATATAAAGAATTTGTGGGAGCATATTCATTTTAAATGCTGCCATTCTCCCACTCCATGATAATTCTACTTTTGAGATCCTGTTAAGTTCAAGTGGATATTTTTAATAATAAAGGGTTAATGTTAGAGTGTGCCATTTGTGAGCTTTTCACCATGAGAGTTATGCCAAGATACTTTATCCCTTCTACACTCCATGGTAATGGGATGAGGCTTTGGAGAGATTGTTTGTCAAATGGGCTTACCCCCAGGTCTAGATCACTGATTTGGATGTGTTCATTTTATAAAAAGAGATGTTGCTGAATTGACAGAGGAGTTTATATGCTGCGGGAAGAGAGTTGGCTGGGTCAGTCAGCATGAGGATGATGTCATCCGCAAAAAGGTTTATTTTGTGATCTGATTTCTGGAAAGTGAACCCTTTTACCTTAGTGTACTCCCTTATCAATTCCGTTAATGGTTAGATTATCAAGTTGAAAATTGTAGGGGACATTGGGCATCCTTGACGTGTTCCATTTGAAATGGTGAACGGTTTGGAAAGGGTATTAGATATATATACTTGTGCTGATGGGTGTCAATAGAGGGGTAGCATGACTGCTATAAATGGGCATTGGAATACAAATTTGGAGAGGGTTTGTTCCATGTAAAGCCAGTACACCATGTTGAACGTCTTCTCTGCGTCTAAGGCCAGAAGCAGAGAAGGCATTGCACGTTTTTTGGTGAAGTCTATTATATTTATGATCCTTCTCGTAGCATCGGACATTCGACGCCCCGTTACAAATCCCATTTGGTCTCTTTTTATTAATTGGGGAAGGACTGTCATTATATGTTTGGCCAAGAGTTTTGCAAAGATTTTGGCATCTGTGCTCAGCAGGGAAATGGCGTGAAAGTTGGCCGGGGTGGTCGGTTCTTTCCCTGGCTTGGGGAGGGTGACTATATATGCTGTTAGCATCTCGGAGGGTAGTGTTGATTCGTGTGAGGCTTTTTTGAAGACATTTAGAAGATGTGGGGTTAGTATCTGGTAGAAGGATCTATTAAATTTGTTAGGAAACCCGTCTGGGCCCAGGGATTTTCCATTGGGGAGAGATTGTATAATCTTTGTTAGTTTGGTAAGTGTTTATGGTTGGTTGAGCTCTTTAAGTTGTGCTGCAGATAGGGTTGGTAATTTTACTCTCTGTAAAAATTTTTGTATATCTTCTGGTGTGGGCCGTGGAGCTTGAGGGTTTTCCTTTAGGTTGTATAGGCTTCTGTAAAAAGTGGCAAATTTGTTTGCGATGTCTTAAGGGTGGGTGATTTTAAGGTGAGTTATAGGGTGAGTGAGGTGGGAAATTCTGGACTTTGCTTGTTTTTGCTTTATTTGCTAGCTAGGTATTTGTCCACCTTGTTGGCTTGTTCGTAGGAGGTTAATTTGAGTTTTTTAAGGTACTTGTCATTTTGGTCAGTTAACATATTCCTGTCTGAGTTTTGTAAGGGAATTTGAGTTTTGAGGAGTTGGGTTGTGTTTGTTGTGGGTTTCTATAGTGTGGATCTCCTCTAGTAGTGATTTAAGTTTAGCATTGTATGCTTTTTTGGCCCTTGAGCTCTGCTGAATGCATATTCCTCTTATATAAGCTTTTTGTGCATTCCACAGAATCCATGGGTCTGGTACAGAGTTGGAATTGATTTAAAAAAATTCTTTAAGCTGTTAAATATTATCTGCATGTTTAGGATCTTGCAGAATTCTAGTATTATGAAGCAAGATGTACTTATTTTCCTGGGGGGTATTCTCCTCTATGGACAATGTGATCCTTGCATGGTCGGACCATGCTATGTCGTTTACCGTAGAGGAGGAGACCCCTCCTAGGAGTTCCAGGTCAGTTATGAAAAGGTCTATTCGAGAGTAAGATTGATGTCTGGAGGAGTAAAATGTGAAATCTTTCTCCGAGGCATGTTGACACCTCCAGACATCAAACACTGCTTCCTCGTGGAACAGAGAACCAAGGGATTGGTGACTTCTCTTATTGCACGAGGTAGTGTCCTGCAGTGGGTCGACAGTTAAGTTAAAGTCCCCACACATTAATAGTTGTCCATATTTGTTGGGGGAGATAAGTTTAAACAACCTGTGAAGAAAGCGAAGTTGGTGGTTTTTGGGAGCATATACCGTTACCAGGGTGACAGGGATGTCATTTATGTCACAGTCCAGAATGATGTATCGTCCTTCGGTGTCCAATGTTGATTTCTTCAGATTGAAGGTGACAGTGTTTTTGATTGAGATCATCACTCCTTTCTTCTTGTGTGGAGCATTGGCTAGGAAAATATGAGGATAATCCTGGTGGGTGCATCTGGGTGGTTATTCGCCTGGAAATGTGTCTCCTGGATGCAAATTATGTCCGCTTTGTTCTTTGCTGCTTCTTTCCATAAGGATAAGCGCTTCACTGGATGGTTGAGACCATTTACGTTCAATGAAATTATTTTAATGGTCATTTGTAGAGTTTTTTTAAGTCAGTGCTGGAAGGTATGTGCTTTGTGCTGAGGCGGCCTCTTGGAGTGGTGCTGGGATAGATGTGTAATATCATTACTGATGTGTCCTCCGAAAATGCCACTAGTGGGGGAAAAAGCAAAGAAACGGAAAACTTGAACTTGGCTCATGAACATAATGAATAGTTATTCGGTTATTAGGGGCCAACTGGATATATTCTTATCCTTGGCCTGGGACTATTTAGTCAGAATGTTCATTGATGTTGAACGTGCTTCTCCTGTGAGCAGTTGTTTTTTGGCTGAGCGCTTGCTGGACACTACCTGCCATTCCTGTGTCAGAGCCAGAGGTGTGTTAGGCAAAGAGAGCAAGGAAGGTTGCATAGGCAGGATACCCCATAGTTGAAGTAGGTTGATACCCTCTTCCATGGATGTGATGATGTTTGTGGAGCCGTTGTGGGTGACCGAGAGGGATGCTAGATATTTCTATCTGTGGGGAATATTATGATTCCTCAGGGCTTTGGTTATGGCCACTAAGTTCTTTCTCCTTTGGAGTATGTAGCGGGATAGGTCAGGGAGCATTTGTACACCAGAGAACTCTTCTGGAAGTGGTTGCATTTTGTTAAATTGCGAGGTGATCAATTCTCTTGTTTGATAATAGTAGACCTTCTTTAGGACATCTCTTGGAAGCTCAGAGGAGATAAAGGATGGCTTGGGGAGTCTGTGGATCCTGTCAATTGCTAGGTCTGCTTGGGAAAATGATGGTACCAACGTGGAAAATAGGTTCATCACGTAATGTTTCAGCTGCTTGGGGGCCACAGATTCGGGTATCCCTCTAATCTTTATGTTTGACCTTCTCGATCTGTCCTCTAAGTCCGCTATTTTTGCTTTTAGACATTCAATGTCTTCAGAATGGTTCGTATGTGCATCCACCATAGTATTGAATGATGTGATGCATTCCTCCATGGATGCTTCTACTTTGTCCACCCTCTGGCCCAAGTCATATATTTCACTGCAGAACTGTGACACCCATTCCCTTATGTCTGATTGTAATGAGGATCTCAAGGATATCAGCATAACCTTCAGCATTATGTCCGACATGGGTTGTCCCTGTGTGGGGAGTGCTGAAAATGGGATCGTTATGTGTGGACATTGAGGCAGAGATGGCATGTTGTGACGGGTTTGTCTCCATACCTGCTTCCTGTTCATGTGGCATCTCCATGCGGGGTTTTGCCTTGGCCCGGGCTCTGAGTGGAAGGGTAAGAGGAGCCTGAGGAGTCCCCACTGTCCGGGTTTCCTATCTGTTGGGCGGTGGTTGTGGCAGTCGCCACGCTCCCCCGCTGTTCAGGCATTTGGACGAATGCCCAAACTTCTGTCTGTTAAGCCCCCATTTGGTGGGAGTTGAAAATCATATGCAGAAGTGGTATTTCTATAGCTTCTATATATGACAGTATCCAGCTGTCACTGGTAGTTACTAATGGCCATATTTGATCAATGATGTCACCAGTATTTCAGCCCCCACCCTTACTGTATATAGTTGATGACAGCACAGGGAACTGTCATTTGGTTATGAATACCATTAGGATTGGCCATGTGTGTCTAGACATTGGGATATTTTTTTTCCAGTCAGTTGGCAGGTGGTGGGCATGATGATTGACAATGGATTTACAACAAAGAACATTTTTTTTTGGATTTTTATATTTTCTTTTTTGGATTTTTATATTTTTAATAAAGATTGTGTCAAATTTTTGGATGTCTTTACTTCAAGGTAACATCTTTTGTGAATGAGTAGCAATACTTTGTAACCCATGCTCATTCACATAGGGGGGTGGTATTTGTGGGCCCCCTTATTATTAAACGCTACAAGAGTTTTTTGGGTTCGGTGCTTAGGAGTTAAGACCAGTTTTTTTGCCATAAAATTACTTAGAGCCCCCAAACATTTTATATATTTTTTTTCAAACACCCTGGAAAATAAAATGACGGTCGTTGCAAAACTTTATGTCACACCATATTTGTGCAGCGGTCTTGCAAGCGCGATTTAAAAAAAAAAAATAAGAAAAAAGTAAACTTAGGCAAATTTTTTTCCATATTGTGAAAGATAATGTTACGCTGAGTAAAATGATACCCAACATGTCATGCTTCAAAATTGCGTCCGCTTGCGGAATGGCGACAAACATTGCAACTTACAAATCTCCATTGGCGATGTTTAAAAAATTGTGCAGGTTAGCAGTTTTGAGTTACAGAGGAGGTCTAGTGCTAGAATTATTGATCTCGCTCTAACGATTTGGCCATACCTCACATGTGTGGTTTGAATACCGTTTTCATATGTGGGCGGGACTTACGTATGCGTTTGCTTCTGCGCGCAAGCTCGGCGGGACGGAGCGCTTTAATTTTTTTTATTATTTATTTTACTTTTTATTTTTACACTGTTCTTTTTTTAAAAAATGTTTTTATCACTTTTATTCCTATTACAAGAAATGTAGACATTCCTAATAGAAAAAAAGCATGACAGGTCCTCTTAACCACTTGCCGACCGTCAACCGCAGGTTGGCGGCGACAAAGTGGCTTGATATCGCAAACCGCTGTCATACGACGGCGGCTGCAAGATCGTGCACTGTGAGCGCGCGCGCGCTCCACCGGCGGTGTGCCAGCGCGCTCACTGTGTTTGGGGGGGGGCAGGGAGCGGGTGTGGCGGACTCGATCACCGCCGGCTACCCGCGATGCCCCCCCGCACTGAAAGTACGGAGGTCCGTGTAAGTAAACACGGACCTCCGTTCTGTGAGAGGGGGAAGGGCTGTGATCACAGCCTTCCTCTACATGGAAGCTGTGATCACTTCCCTTCCCCTGCTAGGGCAGCCCACACACAGTTAGAACACGCCCAGAGAACACAGTTAACCCATAGAGCGCCCCCTGCAGGTTAACCCCTTCACTGCCAATGGCATTTACACAGTAATCAGTGTATTTTTATAGCACTGATTGCTGTATAAATGCTAATGGTTCCAAAAGAGTGTCAAAATGGTCCGACATGTCTGCCCCAATATCGCAGTACCGCTAAAAATCGCAGATCACCGCCATTACTAGTAAAAAATAAAAAATAAATAAAAACCCCAGAAATTAATTCTCATCATCGGTAAACGCGGCCACTTTTGCGCAAACCAATCAATAAACGGCAATTGTGATTTTTTTTATCACAAATATTTGGAAGAATATAAATCGGCCAAAACCGATGAAAAAAAATGTTTTTTTGTTTATAGAGGCGATCAGAAATGACGCAGTGATGATCAAATACCACCAAAAGAAAGCTCTATTTGTGAGAAAAAAAGGACGCAAATTTCGTTTGGATACAACGTCGAACGACCGCGCAATTGTCAGTTAAAGTGACGCAGTGCTGAATCACAAAAAGTGCTCTGGTCCTAAAGTGTGAAATCCTTCCGGGGCTGAAGTGGTTAAATATGAGATCTGGGGTCAAAAAGACCCCTACATTTCCTATTTTCAGTAAAATGCAAAAAAAAAAAAATTTGAAAAAAATGACAGCCCCCCAAAAAAAAAATGGGCCCTTTAAGACCATTGGGCGGACATGACTTCTGAGTGTCAGTCGAGTAATAGACACTGGGGGGGGCGGATCCGATCATCTCCGCCTCTGCCGGCGGGTCCGGTAAGCGGCGGAGATGACGGGAAAGTGGTAGGAGGGGGGGGGCACCTCTCCCGCCACTGATAAACGTGATCTCGCATTGAATTCGCCACTAAGACCACTTTTATCTTTTTCAGAATCGCCGGCTTTAAAAAACAATATCTGAATGGTGCCTGCAGCTGCAGCACCATTCAGATATCACTTCTCAAAGGTAGCGATGTCATATGACATCCGCCCAGACCTCCACAACCACCAGCCAGGGTTTGTAGGGAAGAGGCCCTTGTTCTCATCATTAGATAGATACGATTTGGAGGCGCATGTGCGGCGGCATCTGACATGGACGCTTAGTCCTAGTGCTCCATGCCCCTCCGGCAGTCGATCACCCCCAGAACTGCGACCACTGAACACAGCCAGCCGGCAAAAGCAGGAAGTAACAGGGCACGATCCGGTTCTCCCCTCAATGTCACTGGGGAGCATCAGGAGAGATGGCAGCCGCATCCTCTGCAGCCACGCCGACTCACCCCTCCTCACTCCAGTCACCAGCAGCATCTATGCAGGAGATAAGCACAGAAGTGAGTACTCCACACCTCATCCCTCTATCCCCTACCTCCACGGAGTCTCTTTTGGACAGAACCCTCGATGAGTTAGGCCTCTCACCTTTGGAAGCAGGCCTCCCCCTCACACAACAGCCACTCTAGCAGTGGGACTCGGGCCTACACAGCCCTGAGGGGTTGGCGGACATGTTCTCTTAAACCACACCATTACAGTGTTAAGGAAGAGATCATGCGTAGGTCCCGCTCTGCTTCCAAACTGACATTCCAAGGCCATGACATCCAAATCTTTGCGGACCTCTCTCCAGCGACAATCCAGAAACGCAGATCCCTTAAACCACTCTGACAATACTGGCGGGTAGAGACTAGAGTTGAGTGGACACCTGGATGTTCGGGTTCGGCGAGTTCGGCCGAACTTCTTTAAAAAGTTTGTGTTCGGTACTGAACTTGACCCGAACTTGACCCCGGACCCCGAACCCCATTGAAGTCAATGGGAACCCGAAAAATGGCTGTAAAAAAGTCCGTATAGCACTAGGAGACGATTTTAGAATAATAATCTGTCCCTTACAGCACCAGCAGGAACCTCTCCCTATAGAACTAGGAGATGATTATAGAACAATAATCTGTCCCTTACATGAGCAGCAGGAACCTCTCCCTATATCACTAGGAGATGATTTTAGAACAATAATCTGTCCCTCACAGGAGCAGCAGGAACCTCTCCCTATAGAACTAGGAGATGATTTTAGAACAATAATCTGTCCCTCAAAACAGTAGACTCTACCTAGTCCAGTATCAGATCGTTCTGTAATGCAGGATGAGATGTTATTAGATCTGCAATCTGTCCCTCAAAGCAGTAGTAGTAGTAATCTCTACCTAGTCCAGAATCAGATCAGCAGCATCCTCTCCCTACACTAGCCTGAGAGCATGTGACATGCAGCACTACGTGACTCCAGCTTACACAGAGGCTGGGTCACATGATGCACTGGCCAATCACAGCCATGCCATTAGTAGGCATGGCTGTGATGGCTTCTAATGACAAACCAGTGAAACGCTTGTTGATTGGCTGCCCTGCAGCTATTCAACAGGCGGGATAAAATACCCGAACTCGAACCCGGACTTTTTTCAAATGTCCGGGTTCGGGTCCGGGTCACGGACACCCCATAGTTCGGTACGGACCCGAACTTTACAGTTCAGGTTCGCTCAACTCTTGTAGGGACATTAAATATTGGTGGCTCTTTCCATTCCAGCTCAAGTTTATCTACAAAGGCAAGTTTTTCACCTTTGCAACATTTACGGAGGGGGAACAAATTCTATTGCACTTGGGCTTGATACATCTAGACCCCCTACATACCTCCGCTACCAATAACACAGCTACAGCAAAACGCTAGCTTCCATCCAGTCCACTGAACCTGTTGTGGGAAAAGTCCAAATCTAAGAAACCGAAGGAAACAAACCCCACTTGAAGACCACTGCAGGGCTCTTGCTTTTCCTACCCCAGGCGGTTCCACCTCCCAGAGGCTATTGTACTTTTCTGGTTGCAGGCCTCGGTTCTCGTCCTGCCTGCCCGGACCGGGACCTTATTCTTGAACCCAATCAGGAGACGGCTATGGTCCTACGTCTTATTCACGATCCATTCATGTTCGAAGTTCTTTGTCTACAGGTTTCATCAGTTCTGGTTCCTTTTGATTTCCAGAGAGCAATTAACCATTGTTTCCAATGTTTGAACCTTTTTCCCATGCACGTGTATCCCTGATACACCTCATTAAGGGGACAGACCCTACCTTCTATGATTTGCAAGCCTCTGATCACATAACAGGTTCTCCGGACTACCAGCATTTAAGAGGTTTCTTGGTTTGCCTGACTTAATATGTCTTTATTAATGTTTGCCTCCTCTCTCCAGCTCCCCTCCCTACCTCCTCCCCACATCATATCTATTGCCTAAACCTGGTACTCACTTTGTGTTTAACCACTTCATCCCCGGAAGGATTTCTATTTTTGCTAATATTCAAATAAAAAAAATATAAAAAAACATTTTTTTCACCGGTTTTAGCGGATTTATATTCTTGCTCATATTTGTGATAAAAAAAATCACAATCTGCGTTTATTGATTGGCCGCGTTTACGGATGGTGAACATTCATTTCTGGGGTTTTTATTTTTTTTTATTTTTTACTAGTAATGGCGGCGGTCTGCGATTTTTAGCGGTACTGCGATATTGCAGCGGACATGTCGGACATTTTTGACACTTTTTTGGGATCAATGACATTTATACAGCGATCAGAAATTTAAATGTCCACTGATTACTGTATAAATGTAATTGGCAGTGAAGGGGTTAACCTGCAGGGGGAGATCTAGGGGTTAACTATGTTCCCTGGGTGTGTTCTTACTGTGGGGGGGTTAGGCTACCATGGGCATGAGAGATCTAACTGATCCCGGTGACAGGGATCAGTAGATCTCCCATGCCCCCACTAACAGAGCGTGGAACCGATGTAAATACGGCGGTTCCCCGCTCTTTGCCTGTGGCCACTCATCGCGGCTCGCCGGCGGACATCGGGTTCGCCCGAGCCACGGGCACACTCCTCAGGAGTGCGGCGGGCGCGCACGCTCCCTAGCGGCCATTCGCAGATCGCCGCCTTTTTACCGCGATTTGCGGCCAGCATCCACACTGCCGCCGTAAATAGACGGTAGGCAGTGTGGAACTGGTTAAACAATATTGATAGAGGTTATTACATGTTTGGTCTTTCCCTTGCACTTATAAAGGTGGTGTTGTATAAGGACTGAGTTCTCCCCATAAGTCCTTTTTTTCTTATCATAGCTGCACCTGGGTGCTTCACTGCTGGAGCGGCACTCATGCCCCTTCCCCCGCCCTGAGGTTATGGTATTTTACCTCCCTCACGTTGGACATGTTCCTCCCCTCGGGGTTGGGACACTGGTTAGACACCAAGGGGGACTGCAAGGTCCAGTCTCTCACCAAAGGGGGTTTCCTCCACATACCCCCTTCTCCTTCTTCTCTTCTCCTTCTCCTTCTGTGTCTATTTTTCTTTTCTCATTTTCTTCTACTAATGTTTAGAGTTGAGCGAACCTCTGGAAGTTCGGGTTCTGCTGGTCCGTCCGAACTTCGGGACAAAGTCCGGGTCCGGGTCCGGACGGAACCCGAACGATCGCACGGACAACGAACCCCATTGAAATCAATGGGGACCCGAACTGTTATGCACAAAAATGGCTGTAACAAAGTCCTAGAAAGCCCTAGAGGGCTGCAAAAGGAAGTAAAATGGGGGTAAGGGTAGGGCAAGTGCCCTACAAAAAAATGGGGACAGGGAAATAACTGTAAATATTTTTAAAAAAATAAAAACATAAAAAAAGCAAAAATGGAGGTGAATGTGGATCATCTTCAAACTGTGTCTGAAAATGATTAATTAACGGTAGAAGCCATATAACTGTTCTAAAATCATCTTCAAACTAGGGCAAGTGCCCTACAAATAAATTGGGATAGGGAAAATAAATTAAAATCAAGTAAAAAAACGGGAAGGGGGGTGGATGTGGAGTAGGAGCCTAGAGGTTGACTAGGCCATGACCGAGGCAGTGTAGGTGGAAGTGGCGGTGGTAGAGGAGTAGGAGGAGGTAGCC
>BLSH010215989.1:417322-432216 GCA_018402905.1 Glandirana rugosa | reverse complement strand
GACGTTCTAGAAAGAGGAGAATTAACCCCTTAAGTCAGGAACCTGTAACGCGCTCTGGTGGGAGTCAAACCCACCCCACACCACACCCAGTCGGTACCTTGGCCTTTCATCTTATCCTTTGTCGGTGTTCTCGTGAGTGGGGAACCTTGGAACTCAATCCCTTGGACTACTACCCGAGGTAGAGGACAAGGACTCCTGACTATATCGACGACGCCCTAGGGGGTGCTCAGCCGGAGACTTTGCTTCTCTTGTAATCATCACAACTCGCTTGGGCCTGACATTGCAAGCCCAGGCATGGCTTGAAAACCCACAACCGAACCCGAACGATTTTTGAAATGTCCGGGTCCGGGTCCGTGCCACGGACACCCAAAAGTTCGGTACGGACCCGAACGTTACAGTCCGGGTTCGCTCAACACTACTAATGTTCTCTTCGTTTCAGAGGCCGACTCGTGGGGGATCCCGCAGCAGCTATATCAGTCCTCAGGAACAGGAGATGGAGCCCATCATCAGGTTCCCTAACTCAAGGTTCCAAGGGGTGAGTGCTCTTGTGGCTGTTTCCTATTCTACTTTCCGGTTCCATGGCTGACCCACACCACACCCCACCCAAACTGAGGGTGGTCTCGCGCAATGTCCAAGGACTGAATTCCCCAATTAAGAGGAGAAAGATCTTGCAGCACCTTCACTCCCTGAAAACCGATGTGGCGCTGCTGCAAGAGACACATTTTCCCCAGGGCTATCGCCCATCGTTCCTCCACCCTGAATTCCTGACCTTTTTTTAGCTAATGCCGAAAACAAAACCAAGGGGATTGCCATACTATTCGATAAGCATTGTGACTTCTCACTGTTGTCGGAGCACAGGGACCCAGAGGGGAGGTTTCTACTTATCAAGGGCGAGATTAACAACCGAACATACTTGTTTGCTTCTTATTATGCACCGAACAGGGGGCAGGCGCCTTTCTTTCGCATGTTCCTGGAATCGCTGTCATTTGACCGGGGTCCAGACAAATCGTGTCCCCCCGGGGCGAGATCTGGTTAGGCCATATAGACAGAGCCTAGTCTAAGCCAGAACCATTTTCATTCATGGGCTGGTGGACATCTGGAGGGAGACCAACCCAACAATGCGGGATTACACTCACTACTCTAGCCCCCACAACTCCTTTGCGAGGATTGACCACATTTTTATCTCCTCATCCTTGATTCCTCTCGTGGCCAAATCGTATATTCAGGATTCTGTCTGGTCCAACCACTCCATGGTCTTTCTTACCCTGAACCAAAGCTTTGGGCTTAAGAGGGACTTCCATTGGAGACTTAACGAGTCCATTCTTAACAATCCTGTCCATGGGACTCTAATTGAAAACTCAATTAAAGACTACTTCCAGACCAATGATACTCCCGAGATCTCCCCAGTCACCCTCTGGGCGGCTCATAAAGCTACGCTAAGGGGCAAGCTGATTCAATTAGCTTCACAAATTAACAAAGCCAGACGTACTGACATAGAAAAACTGGAAAAAGAGTTTAATACCCTCTCCAAACAACACAAAACCAAACCCAGCCCTTCTTCCCTTGCAGATCTCGATAAAGCCCGGCTAGCACTTAACCTAGCGATTACCTCCAGGGCAGAAAAATGGCTTTAATGGAACAAGGCTAAACACTACCATCAAGGTGACAAAATGGGTTCTAGACTTGCCCACAGATTAGCCCCCCGATTTAGGTCCCAGGCGTTACCCAAAATAAGAATAAGTGGGGGCACATTGTCCAAAAATCCACAGCGTATCATGGGAGAATTGAATTGCTTCTACCAGAAAATCTATAGCGAGGACTCAGTCCTAAGGCAGCATGAGCTGGACCAATTCATAGATAAAATAAACATCCCCAAACTAGAATCCCACCATCACCAGGTTATGGAATCTCCAATCTTGCCTGAAGAAACAATCGTGGTAATCAAAACCTAAAATCTCACTCAGCCCCAGGCCCAGACGACTTTTCCAATCCATACTACAAAGCGTTCTCACATATCCTTGCCCCATATTTAGCCAGATTCTTCAATGCTGATAGACAGGGTGTGCCCTTAGAGAAATCCCTCAATGCCGCCTTCATTTCCGTAATTCCCAAACTGGGTAAGGACCCTAGTGTAGTAAGCAACTACAGGGCCATATCACTGTTAAACAACGACCTGAAAATTATGACGAAAGTGTTAGCCGACCGCCTGTCCACCTTTATTGGGTGCTACATCCATAAAGATCAGGTAGGCTTTAAAGCTGGGAGACAGGGACTAGATCAAATACGGAGGGCAATAGATACCATCTCTCTTTTAAACATGAATTGGGAGGGAGGACCCCCACAAGAAGGGTTCCTACTCTCCCTTGACCTTCATAAAGCATTTGACGCGGTCCAATGGCAATATATATTTGACATTATTTGCAGATGGAACTTTGGGGAACACTTCACTAATATCCACCGTGCTCTTTATTCGCTTCCAGAAGCCCCAGTCCGCCTTCAAGGACATCTCTCTGAACCCTTTGGAATTAGGAGGGGTACTAGGCAGGGCTGTCCGCTCTCTCCTATAATTTTTGCGATTGCAATTGAAACTTTGGCGGTGGCTATCAGAGAGAGTCCCAACATACATAGTATATGATGCGGCCCAACTTCCCACAAATGCGCCCTCTTTGTAGATGACATACTTCTCTTTCTATCATCACCCTTGGTCTCCCTCCCGAATGTCTGCCGGCTCCTGGATGATTTTAACAAAATATCTGGACTTAAAGTCAACTAAGAAAAATCCCAAGCCCTGAATATAAATCTCCCTAACGCTGCCCTTTCCGGACTCTCTGACAGTTTCTGATTTACCTGGAATAAAGCGCATCTCCCATACCTAGGGGTCACCTTGACTTAAAAATTTGAACTGCTATATGGGGCCAATTCCCCCCCCCGTACCAAAAACTTGAAAAGGACCTTCAAAAATGCTCCTCCCTAAATCTGTCCTAGATGGGTAAGATTAACGCAGTGAAAATTACGTTCTTACCTCGGATCCTATATCTCTTCAGGGCCCTTCCCATCCCCGTAGTGAAATCCCATTTATCCCGATTTCAAGCTAAAGTCATAAAATTTGTTTGGGGGAAGAAGGGACACTGCCTCCCTAAGTCTACCCTGTTCAGGACTAGGGATTAGGCCTTCCCAATCTGGAGTGGTATCTCCGGGCAGCCCAAATCTCCCAACTCACGGTTGTCTATTTCAAGGGGGAACTCCCAGATTGGGTCAGCATTGAACGACTAGCAGTACCCAGGCACACATTAGACTTCTTTCTCTGGAGCAATCCCAAGGAGAAACCCCCCGATACTCTCACCCACACTTTCACACTCCTTTGTCATGTGGGACAGGTTGCGAGACCACCCCCACATAACGTCCAAGATCAGACCCTTGAGACACATTTTTCATAATCCAGATTTCCCCCCCGGCCTAGACATCAAAGCCTTTGGGTGGTGGCTAGATAAAGGGCTATACAGAATCGGACACTTTCTCAGACCTCTAGGCCCAATCACCAAGGCTATTGCATTAGCAAGCTCGATATGCCTCCCTCAGAACATTTTCGTTTTATTCAAATCCACAACTTTTTACACAAACTCTGGTCCTCCCTCCGAGAGGACGCCAGCATTGCAGGCTACGAACAATGGTGTGGTCAAGCCATGGAGAGAAGAGGGGGAATCTCAATAGTCTACAGAGCACTCTCCGAACCCCAGGTAAAAACCAGCTATATGCTAGCATGGGAGTCTGATCTTAACCACTTCGGTCGCCCGAAACCTGGCACTTTTTCAGATCCTACAAAGGGATTTTTTTTTTTTCCTTTAATGATTTTTATTGATTTTTTCAAAAGTATACAATACGTGTTATTTCAATTGGGTTACCAAATTAACCCTTCCATACAACACATCCGGTAAGAATAACAATCGTACAGGCTTATAAACGTTAAAAGTAGGTCAGTAGGCTCAACTTCACCGACAAGATATTATCCTGTCGGCTCAGATCGTCCGATTGAAAGTTCAACGTCCAAAATTAATTGTATAATATCCACAACATTGAATATTGGTAAATTGTCAAACTTTTTGAATTGTTGTCCAGGGAGACCAGGCTCTAGTGTATTTATTGAGTGTGTTATTTTGTAGGGCTAGAGAATATTCCAGATCGTTGGTCAGATTCAGCTGGAATTTAACCTCAGATATGTTGGGTGTCAGCGAACCTCTCCATTTTCTCATTATGAGTAGCCTGGCAGCAAATAGTGTGTGCATTACTATAGGTCTGTGATCCTGAGGGAAGTTTTCTATCCCAATGCTAAGAAGAGCCAGTGCTGGGGATGGCGTAGTTATCACTCCCGTCAACTCTGCTATAAAGGAGAATATTTTTCTCCAAAAGGATTGTATGTGGGGACAGTCCCATAAAATATGTAGTAATGATCCCGGTTGAGAACAACCTCTCCAGCACCGATCATCCTCTATGTTTGTGTATTTTGATAATTGTACAGGTGTGAGGTACCATCTATGGTGTATTTTTTGTGACATCTCCCAGTTACTGCATTTGGAAGAGATCTGGTTATATCTAATGGCTATTTGCCATTGATAGTCAGTGAAGACTGTTTTTAGATCTCTTTCCCATCTAATATGTGTGGGTAGCTTATGGAAGGTTAGTTTGTTATGGATGGTGTTATACAGTAATGCTATCCCCTTGTCTTTTATGGAGTCAGACGACAAAAATGCCCAGGCTTTACTAGGTAATGAGATGAAAATGACAGGGTTCTTTGCTAGGTATGATGCTATTTGTCTGTATGTGTGCAAGCCTTGAACAGAAATATGATATTTGTTTTTCAATTCTTCAAAAGACAGTAATTGGCCCTTTTCCAGTAGTGATCCTAGTGATTGCATTTTAATATGAGACCAATGTTTGAGAGAGATTTCTGGAAGAAGAAATTTCAGTGTTTCTATAGGAATAGGTATCCTGTGCTGTCCTGTTGAGGATGAGGTGTTGAGGGAGAAGAATCTCCAGGCTGTTAGGGCCGCTGATATAGTGGGGTGGTTGTAATTGTTGGGTATTTCGGAGATTGATTGAGCTATAAGGAGTATACTTAGGTTTCCCACTGGTACATGTTCTTGTTCGAGGTAACTCCATTGTTTTTTAAGAGACGGAGTGAACCAGATTCTAAGCTGGTCTAGAATCACTGCCATATAGTAGTGTTTCATGTCTGGAAGGCTCATGCCTCCTGCAGATTTATGTTTAACTGTTATTGCGTATGTACATCTTGGTTTACTGTCTCTCCACACATGTTTTCTGATCATTACCTTTAAGGAGTTAAAAAAGGAGTCTGGGGCAGGTATGGGGAGGGCCCTAAATAAGTATAGCAATTTAGGGAGGACAATCATTTTGAAAGCCACCACTCTACCTGCCCAGGAGAGATAGTGTTTGCCTATTTGTTGGAGGTCTCTCTGACTCTGTGTAGAAAGGGCAAGTAATTTTTCACAAATAAGTTTGAGGGGTTGGCCGTGATCGATATGCCTATATAGGGCATGGAGTCAGAAATCCATTGGAAGTTGTGTTCAGCTATAAGGGATGTTTTAGTGGATGCTGGCACATTTACACTTAAAATATTGGATTTGTCATCATTGGCTTTATAATACGAACAACCATTGAAAGCTTTGAGTAGATCAACTACCTTGGTCAGGGAAAGATCTGGTCTTAATAGGGTTAAAATAATGTCGTCTGCGAAGAGGCTTATTTTAAATTCTGTATCTTTGATTTTAATGCCTGAAATATCAGAGGAATTGCGAATCATTTGGGCCAGCGGTTCCATCATTAATGTGAATATGAGAGGGGAAAGAGGGCAGCCTTGTCTCGTGCCATTTGTAATTGCAAATGGATCTGAAAAGGCTCAGTTCGCAAGAACTCGGGCATTGGGGTTGGAGTACAATGCGAGAATGGCTGAAAGAATATTACCTTGAAAGCCAAATTTTGATAAGGTCTGTTTCAGGTATCCCCAATGGATCCTGTCGAAGCCTTTTTCTGCGTCTAATGTCACAAAGATTGACTGAATATTTTTCATTTTTGCGTAATGTATGAGATTTAAAATTTCCTGGTGGCGTCTGGGGCTTGTCTATCATGAATGAAGCCGACCTGGTCTTGATGGATGATGTTAGGCATGATAGAGGCTAATCTCTGCGCCATTAGCTTAGCATACACTTTAAGATCAGTATTTAGTAGGGATATAGGATGGAAATTTGGAGGCGAGACCGGATCTTTCCCTGGTTTTGGAATAGTAACGATGTCAGCAGATAACATTTCATTCGGGAAGGTGCCGGAGGACACAGCAGCATCGAACATCTGTTTCATGTAGGGTACTAAAGTTTTTCTGAAAAGTTTATAATATTCGGCTGAGTAGCCGTCAGGTCCGGGAGCTTTGCCGTTGGGGAGAGAGAGTATAGTTTTCAGTATTTCAGCTTGAGATATTGGGGCATTTAAATCTGCTAGTTGATTGGGGGAAATTTTAGGGAGATCTACTGAGTCCAGGAATTCTAAAATCCTCGCCTTGTTGGGTTGAGATATTGAGTGATCGTTGTTAAGATTATATAGGTTGCTATAATATGAGCGGAATGCATTTGCTATGTCTTTCGGATGGTACATCTTTTCTTTTGAGCGGGGGTGTAAGATAAAGGGGATCTTTTGTTTGAATCTTTTTTGTTGTATCTGTGTTGCCAATAGTTTGCCCGCCTTATTACCTGAGGCGTAGCAGTTAGTTCGCCATTTAAATAGATTTCTGGCATATTTGGCATTGAGGAACGTTCTAAGGGCATCCCTCTCAGCAAATAGTTTGTCACTAGTAATTTGAGTTGGGTTTTCTTTGTTTAATTTTTCTAGGGATTTGATATTTGAGAGGAGTTGATTAAGCTGCTGTGTCCTTCGGCGTTTGGCTAGGGAGCTTAATTTAATTAGAATACCACGGGTATAGGCTTTGTGGGCTGTCCATACTATGGTAGGGTTGCTATCTGCAGTAGCATTAATTTCAAAATAGTCCTTGAAACTTTGGTCAATATTGGCCGTATTTTGTGGGATGGAAATCAGGTGTGTGTCATTTTTCCAGTGGAAGTTTAGGGAGTGTGTTGATTTGTCATTCAAATCCAGAGATATAGGTGCATGGTCCGACCATGTGATGGTATGGATTTCTGTGGCGATGGTGTCTTGTAATAGTTGACAGTCTCCTAAGAATAAGTCTATCCTTGAATATGTGCAATGTGGCTTGGAAAAGAAGGTAAAATCTTTCTCAGAGGAATGTTGGCATCTCCATATATTGAATATGTCATTCTTGTGTAGAAATTGTGACATGTCGGATTTCCTGGGTTTTTTCGGTGTTGGCCCTTTAATGTCCATGGAAGCGTCGGGTGCCAGATTAAAGTCTCCACAGACAATTGTGCGTCCCTGTTTGAGGCTGTTGATTTTCTTCCATAGTCTGTGTATAAAACGCATTTGTCCTGTGTTTGGCGCATAAACGTTAGCAATCGTGTATGTAGCATTGTTGAGTTCACATATTAGGATGTGATATCTTATTACCTGAGGCATAGCAGTTAGTTCGCCATTTAAATAGATTTCTGGCATATTTGGCATTGAGGAACGTTCTAAGGGCGTTCCTCTCAGCAAATAGTTTGTCACTAGTAATTTGAGTTGGGTTTTCTTTGTTTAATTTTTCTAGGGATTTGATATTTGAGAGGAGTTGATTAAGCTGCTGTGTCCTTCGGCGTTTGGCTAGGGAGCTTAATTTAATTAGAATACCACGGGTATAGGCTTTGTGGGCTGTCCATACTATGGTAGGGTTGCTATCTGCAGTAGCATTAATTTCAAAATAGTCCTTGAAACTTTGGTCAATATTGGCCGTATTTTGTGGGATGGAAATCAGGTGTGTGTCATTTTTCCAGTGGAAGTTTAGGGAGTGTGTTGATTTGTCATTCAAATCCAGAGATATAGGTGCATGGTCCGACCATGTGATGGTATGGATTTCTGTGGCGATGGTGTCTTGTAATAGTTGACAGTCTCCTAAGAATAAGTCTATCCTTGAATATGTGCAATGTGGCTTGGAAAAGAAGGTAAAATCTTTCTCAGAGGAATGTTGGCATCTCCATATATTGAATATGTCATTCTTGTGTAGAAATTGTGACATGTCGGATTTCCTGGGTTTTTTCGGTGTTGGCCCTTTAATGTCCATGGAAGCGTCGGGTGCCAGATTAAAGTCTCCACAGACAATTGTGCGTCCCTGTTTGAGGCTGTTGATTTTCTTCCATAGTCTGTGTATAAAACGCATTTGTCCTGTGTTTGGCGCATAAACGTTAGCAATCGTGTATGTGGCATTGTTGAGTTCACATATTAGGATGTGATATCTTCCTTGTGGGTCTGAGATTGACGTGATCAGTTTAAAGGTCACTGAATGTTTGATGGCTGTGAGAACTCCTTTAGTTTTGTTTGGAGAGTTAGCGTAAAATATATTTGGGAAGGTTTTGTGAGTTACAGTGGGCGCTTTCCCCTGGCAAAGGTGCGTTTCCTGAACGCATAAAATGTTGCATTTAAGTTTGTGTGCTTTTGTCCAAAGGAAGTGCCTTTTGCTCAGATGATTTAAACCCTTAACATTAAGGGAGGAGAATCTTAGAGGCGTCTTTAATGTGCCTGTGTTTCTGCACCTGTTTGAGGTGAACTTTGAATTGTGCGGATTCTGTGGTAGGATGCAATAGTTGTATAAATATATATGCAAAAGACTTACAGTGTGACGTCTGAGCTTCAGAGAAGTCTTCAACAGATCGAGCCTATTGGAAAGACCTTGGTGTGTGGAACCTTGGGTGTTATGTTGATAAGCCGATTGTACTGTATGGAAAAGAGTAACAAGTGAACAAAACGATAGATAACCTTGTTAACTTAGTCTTGGATACATGTAAAGGTAGAGAGAAGTGAGCAACTGAAATGGTTAAGAAGAGAAGTGTATAACTTTGTGGGCAGAGTTAACCGCGACAACTATTGGGGATATAAGGCGGATAAGCCTGGCATGAGCGGCTGATCCAGGGCTTATTTGCGTGCCTTGTGTAATTTAAATGGAATCAAGTGGTCATGTCATCTGGAGGGCCAAAGTCTTCCCATTCTCTATTTTGTTGATGTCGATGATGGCGGCTTTGTTGGCGTTGTTCTATCAGTTCAACTATGTTCCATTGACAAAGTAGGGTCAGGCCCTCATCCAGTGTGCGAATGGAGTATGATCTATTCTCTTTCGTAATTATCAGTTTGACTGGGTGGCCCCATTTATATTGAATTTGGTGGTTCCGAAGGGGTTTTGTGATGGTGGAGAGATTTTTGCTTTCAGCATGGTGCATTTTGATAGATCTGCATAGAAGGATAGGTTGTTATAGTTTTGTGGGTAAGCTTCTGGATTTCTTGTGGCCCGTAACAGGTTCTCTTTTATGTGGTAGAAGTGGATGCGGACAACGGTGTCTCTCGGTATAGAGTCAGGAAGATGTGGAGGTTTTGGTAGCCGATGAATCCGGTCTATGATCAGCTCACCAGGATGTGTTCCAGGCAGGAAGGTCGCCATCAGTTGGACAAAGTAATCCTTCAGGGCAGATGGTAGAATGGATTCAGGTATGCCTCTTATTTTTAAATTGTTCCTTCTGGAACGGTCCTCTAAGTCTGCAATTTTCCCTTTCATCCATTCAATGTCTTCTGCCTCATCATTCTGTGCGTCCACCATTTCGTTGAAGGAAATTGTGACCTCCTCCATCTTATTTTCTATAGTGGCCACCCTGTCTCCAAGGAGGGATACTTCAGAGGTAAAATGTCGTAGCATATTGGTATATCAGAGTGGATAGAGTTCTGGAGTGTCATCAACATATCTCTCAATGTGGTGTCAAGCACAGGCTGATTGGAGGTAGGGTATGCAGCCATAGAATTTGAAAAGGATATCTGCTCATGGGGAAGTTGCGGTAGAGGGTTTCCCTCATTCTGTGCTTCAGCCTCCGGTGTCAATTTCATCTTGGATTTGGCAGGACTGGATGAGGGTGTGGATGTTGCCGAGCGAGTTTCGGGGATCTGTTGTCCCCCGCTTCCTCCTCCTTGCATTGAACCACCTTGGCGTGGTTGTCTGGGGTTGACCTTAGTTGCCGCTTCATGGCCTCTAGCGCCATCTTGGAGTGGCTGTCGGTGAGGCGTCAGAAAGAATTCTGTAAGTTTACGCAGTGCGGCTCTCTCGTCTTCTTTTTGACATTTTTAAGAGTTGGAAGTTTGTTTTATTTTGGGTTGAATTAGGGACAACTGATTCCGTCGTTGCTTCTGCCCTGGATCCCCGCTATAGCTGGGATTGGTTTCAGCAAGTGATCATATCTGACAACTGCAGGCTCTGTCCTGGGTCAGGGAACATTAATTGGTTGGAGCCGGATTGAGGTTCGATTGAGGTTGCGTTTCTCGATTTCTATTTGTTTAGTTCCAGATATGACGCCTAGAGAAAATGGTGGCCTTACTGGTAGGTGGAGAGATACTGGCTTCGAAGTAGAGTATACAGATATGTCTGCAAGGTGTATGCCCCGAGATTCTCAGGTCAATCAAATATTAGGGTACAAGCCCTTGGCCTGCCCTTTCTTAGGCTTAAAGCTGGAGCTAGGTAGTTATATACGGGTTCTATGCTTCACAGGGTGTACCAAGATGGCCGCTGTACTAGGTGTGCCAATATGGCTGCTGCTAGTAGGCCTCGGAGCTCCGGATTGAAAGGAGAACAGCAGGCTGGAATCCTGAAATTCACCCTCTAGAGCACTGTGGGGGGGACTCTGTGTGTCAGGGGATGTGATGAATCAGAATCACAACTCCCCTCAGGACAATTTCTGTTGTACTGGAGCGGCCGGGTGTCCCAAGATGTCGGCTTCGCTAGGCCGCAACTGAAGCCACGGGCTAAATTTTGCCTCCGGTCCGGCAATACCACCCCAGAGATCCGAACGCTGGGTGGAATCCACAGGGGCGTCCCCTGGGTGCTTATCAGGGTGGATTCCTTTAGGCTTGAATGGATGGCTTGTCCGGTAGGTGTAAAAGAACCGGGAGGCATGTGTGAATTATAGGCCTAGTGCAGCCGCGGGAGCGAGCCTCTCCGCCGCTCAATTTTTGTCCTGTATAGCAGGATGGTGTGTGGTGAGGGGAATCAGGTGGAATCTGTCTCTCATCAATATTTCCAGGGCTCAGATTATGCTGGATTAGAGTGGATGTCTACGGAGCTCACAGTAAACGCGTCCGCTCTCGTTCCCCGTCAGGCCACGCCCCCCTACAAAGGGATTTTAAATACTGCCCTGATCGAAAGCAAACATCAAAGTAATGTCCAGGTGGTACCTAACCCCATCCAAACTCTCCATTATGTATCAGGGTTGCTCACCCCTGTGCTTCAGAGGCTGTGGTATTAGGGGAAATATGCTGCACATATGGTGGGAGTGCCCCAAAATTAGGGGCTTCTGGAACAAAATCTATGCTCTAATTAGCAAGATTTCCCAAATACGGGTTATGAAGTCCACACATCATGCTCTCCTCAATTTCCCAGTGGAATCTGCCCCTAGGAACATGCAACGCCTTTGACGTTCATTTTGCTAGGGGCAAAAATTACAATAGCAAGGTCCTGGAAAAAATACTGCTGTTTCAATATCAATGGCTAAGAGGAAAATCTCTTGGATCATGGCCTAGGAGAAGATAGCCAGCATTATTTTGGACTCCTCTGGGAAATTGGGCACCGTGGGCCTCCTACATGAAGATACCACTGCGTTCTTAAGTCTTCCTGCATTAGACATCCTCTAGATTTCTGCTAGTGTGCTTCATCTTTTTCTTTTTCTCTCTTCTATTTCTAATCCTTTCCTCTTTGGTACTTGCTTTTTCCTTATGCCCCCTCTCGATTGAAGGGTCTTATTTTTGAGTATTTGGCATCTTATAATCTTTTCATAAACATGCGTGACTTTGAACCAAGAGATGGACCACCTCCCCCAGTACAGTGTGTTCCCAAATGAGGTACGGGGGTCGAGGCCCATTCTCTAACTTTGGTACTGGTCAGCCCTGAGGGCTATAAGTTTTACACTGATGCCTGTTGTCCCTTTTGACAGTTTTGATTGCATTGTTATATGTATATAACTAATATCAAACAATGTATTTCTTGTCTCAACAACGATATGTACTTCTCATTTTGTAACCACCTCAATAAAAATCTATTGAAGAGTAGATAGATACGAGTTCAGAGACGGGTAACAAAAATGGTGAAAGGTCTGGGGGATAAAACATATCAAGAGCGACTTCAGGAACCTAACCACTTCAGCCCCGGAAGGATTTCCCACTTTAGGACCAGAGCACTTTTTGCGATTCGGCACTGCGTCGCTTTAACTGACAATTGCGCAGTCGTGCGGCGTTGTACCCAAACAAAATTTGCGTCCCTTTTTTCCCACAAATAGAGCTTTCTTTTGGTGGTATTTCATCCCCTCTGCGTCATTTCTGATCGCCGCTATTAACAAAAGAAGAGCGACAATTTTGCAAAAAAAAACAAATTTCTTACTTTTTGCTAAAATACAAATCCAAAAAAAAAAATATAAAAAAAAACATTTTTTTCAATGGTTTTAGCCAATTTTATATTCTTCCTCATATTTGTGATAAAAAAAATCGCAATCGGCGTTTATTGATTGGTTTGCGCAAAAGTTGCCGTGTTTACGGATGATGAGAATTCATTTTTGGGTTTTTTATTTTTTTATTTTTTTTTTTACAAGTAATGGCGGTGATCTGTGATTTTTAGCAGTACTACGATATTGGGGCGGACATGTCGGACCATTTTGACACTTTTTTTTTTGGACCAATGACATTTATACAGCGATCAGTGCTATAAAAATGCACTGATTACTGTGTAAATGCCATTGGCAGTGAAGGGGTTAACCGGAGGGGGCGCTCTAAGGGTTAACTGTGTTCCCTGGTTGTGTTCTAACTGTGTGTGGACTGCCCTGGCAGGGGAAGGGGAGTGATCATGGCTTCCAAATAGAGGAAGGCTGTGATCACCACCCTTCCCCCTCTCACAGAACGGAGATCCATGTTTAAATGCACGGACCTCCGTTCTTTCACTCCGGGGTGGCATCGCGGGTAGCCGGCGGAGATCGAGTCTGCCACACCCGCTCCCTGGCCCCCCCCCCAGACACAGTGAGTGCGCGAGCGCGCCTCCGGCGGCGCGCATGCGCTCACAGTGCATGATATCGCAGCCACCGTCGTATGACGGCGGTTTGCGATATCGAACCACCTTGTCGCCCTCAACCTGCAGTTGGCGGTCGGCAAGTGGTTAATATGTACAGTCTGGAGGAAAGAAGAGAGAGGGGAGACATGATTGAAACCTTTAAATACATCAAGGGGGTGAATAAGGTTCAGGAGGACAGTCTTTTCAATATGAAACCAAAATCAAGAACACAGGGACATGGCCTCAAACTAATTGGAGGGAAGGTCAAAACTAATCTTAGAAAGTATTATTTTACTGAAAGGATGGTTGATGATTGGAATAAACTACCAACAGAGGTTGTGAGACCATCAACAGTAAATGGCTTCAAACATGCTTGGGATAAACATAAATCTATAGTCAGACAACAAGGTTAATGTGAAAACAAAATAAATAAATAAATAAATAAATAAATAAAAAGGGGTAGACTCGATGGACTACTCAGTCTTTTTCTGCTGTCACTTTTCTATGTTTATATCATTATGTTGAGGGCATGTTAAGGGCATGTGGGCTGATATGGTACAGTAGGGAACATCACGCACTACAGCGAAAGGGTCCGTACCAGTCTACAGAAAAATTGACACGTACAAAGAAAAAAAAATGACACAGGTTAAATTGCCTGCAAATAAGTCTTCATTGCTGACTTCTTTAAAAAAAAAAAGGCCCCTCCAAAGGTCCACTACAAGACATTGCCAATCATTTGAAAAACAAGATAGGTGCAATTTGTAATGAGATCTCCAGTACCAAGATATCTCCCCCACTTAATATACCATGTCTATCACCACATTCAATAGTTTTCTGTTTTGACCCTGCTACTACAGAGAAGGTTGCCAAACTTTTCTCTGGTGCCCACCTAAACACCTGTCCCTGAACTCCATCTCCTCGTAACTACTCCTCGTAAGTCACCCTCCAACCAATGCCTTTATTGTCTCCTTCTCTACTGGCATATTCCCCTCCCTTCTAAAACTAGCACTGGTCACCCCATACTTAAAGAGGAGCTCCAGACTCCACCCCAAAAAAAAACTGGGGAAATTACCTGTACAGGCATCCAGCGGTGTCCTCATCTGAGCCGATCCTTCAATCACTTATCAGGTGCCAGCGCTGCCATCCTGACTAAGATAAACCGGCAGTGAAGCCTTGTAAACCTGCACCCATGTTCTGCAGTAGATATATTGAAATGAGGCTGGCGGCACTCCAGGCTTGATGCAAAATAAAAATTTATTTGAATTCCAAGAAGATCATCCAAAAAGTGTACATGGAGCTGGGTACAATTAGATAGGTAACGCGTTTCACACGTCTAGCGTGCTTCGTCACAACCATAATGGTAATCACAATCAACCATACTTATATACAAAAACATCTCTATTATTCTCATAGCGATCACAGGTGTTTTCTTTCCTTGATTGAAAGTGATTCCTTGCTAAAGACTTCATTCAGCTGTGCAAACAGAATTTACTCATGTTGATTTTCACCTGTTTTTTGAGGGCCAGTCGATGGTGTTGAGCCCTGGTATTAGTATTAACCCTTCAGGGAAAATCAACAAATATATAAAACTTCTTTACATTGGTGTGTATAATTTCTATGAATATACATCACTTTTGCACCGCTAAAATTTATGACT
>BLSH010215989.1:406363-416883 GCA_018402905.1 Glandirana rugosa | reverse complement strand
CGTGTCAAAGAAGTTTTGTTCAAGGATAAATAACATAGACAAAATAAATAACATATGGTGATGAGTAAAATTTGTCTTTTTTCCGAGACGTTCTGATTACAACCTCGTGACTTACTCATACATGGACGTTGTTTGACGTGTAATCTGTTTACGGTAACTACAAAGATATACCCAAGTAAGTGTGTAAAAATGTATGTAGACCAAAGTGAACCTTACAAAAATGATGACGTCTTGTACGTTTATGACAAATCGACGAGGTCCTCTTAGTTTGTGACAATCACCATTTAACGACAGTGGACCCACGAAGCGGGACGACGACGAATTGTACCCAGCTCCATGTACACTTTTTGGATGATCTTCTTGGAATTCAAATAAATTTTTATTTTGCATCAAGCCTGGAGTGCCGCCAGCCTCATTTCAATATATCTACTTGTATCTGCCGCAGCAGCAGGGCGAAGCACCCAGGTGACAGCAATTTACCACTAACAGTGTTTGATTCTCCTGGAGCAGCTAAACAGTATTTGCATGTTCTGCAGTAGTAAAAACATTCCAAGTGAAACCAGATGTATGTAAAAATGTGTGAATGAACCCATATAGAAACATCAATGGCATTTGTCTAATGTGCAGTTTGTTGCAGGTACATACTCATTCAGTGCTCCAACATTAGTCTTGCAGAGCCTTTTTTCTGTTTAAAATGAGTAGTGGTATACAATAAATAAAACAGATACAATAAATAGGAACTTGTTTTGAAGAAACTGTGCTCACATTAAATATCCAATCACATGTTATTATCTTTCACATGATTGGGTACTTAGATTGAACACAGTTTCTCATTATTTACCAACATTTACGCTGCAAAGTAAATTTTGCAACTATACAATGTGTTAGGTGAACAGCCTCACTATTTGTATAGACAAAGAACTGGAGGAACCACAGGAATTGAAGATTAATCCTGGATGATACTGATAAACAATGACACAGACCTTCTGTAGAGTAAAAGATAATGGCATTGTCAGGGGGAGTATTGTGTCTCTGTGAGAGGCACGTAAGTCCCACATAAATCCCACTTACACAGAGAGTTTTTGTTGTTCAACCAGTGGATTGAATGAAAAAAACTCATAGATCTCCGCATAAACACTAGCAACGTGGATGAAGGGATATCCCCCATTGCACTATTGTAGTTTGACAGCGTGGACTCCCTTCCCCCCTCCCTCGTCATAATACCCACTGATCAGTGCTGCAGAAATTGCCTGCAGTAGCTGATCAAATGCTGGTTTTCCAGCAAGACTGTTCAACAGAAGCTTGTCTAATGATCAGCTTCTGTTGAACAGAGAGCAGTGCACATTGAAATTCACCCTGTTACTGCTGATCCAGCCAAATTTTGATTCTTGTGTACCCAACTTTATATATTAACTAGCTTGCATCCATGGACAATGTCTGATGCTAGGTCTACTTATTGAGTGAAAACACCACACAAATGTCAGTTGCAGAAGGCTGCCCAAAGCGCCATGATAATGAGCCACCAGGACATGGTCTTAACAATCAAAAAATATATTAAGTATAAAAATGTATATAATTTTTTTAATTCATGAAAATGTCAAGGAATCAAACACAGACAATGGGGTAGCACAAAATCCCTCCACCATATATAACTAACAGCGTTGTCAAAATACCAATTAAAAGAATTGTCCGGACACCATCTGCCCTCTCATGCACCCACACACCATACAATTCATAAGGGAACCATTAATAAACATGGGTGTTGGAAGTCTGTGGCTGAATAGATGAAAGGAATAGCTACTGTGTTGATCAATAAAAAAAGTGATAGATGACCCACATGTGGAATAAAGTCTTATCAAGTAGCTAGGTAAGCCAATGTTCACTCAGAGCAGACAGACATCAGCAGGATCAGGCACCACACCTGTGGATCCCTACACAGGGATGGGTGACACTTCTGGGAGTCTAAATGAGCATCTCAGTTCTGGAGGTACAGAGGGAAGTATAGGCAATAACAACCAGAATGATCTCACCCAGTGTGGTAAAGTCTCAGCCTTCCCTCCGTGTGCACTCAAACGGATCCAATCATTCACCCTGCCCTTTCCTGGCCAGCTCCCTAACCACGTCAAAGTAAATTGGCATATCACACAAGGAGCAGAAAAAAATGGGACGGTACTTACATTTGATGCAAAGCATCCTTCCCTTGTGCTGCTAACTGCTGTTCGGGTTGAAATTTAAAGTCCTCTGCCCCCTGTGACAGGTCCCTTAACCTTATTGAAGATCACAGCTGTGGGCTTATATGCAAACAGTATATAGACAGATTCACTATATTACCAAAAGTATTGGGATGCCTGCCTTTACATGCACATGAACTTTGATTGTCCCACCCCTTGCAGCTACAACAGCTTCAACTCTTCTGGGAAGGCTGTTCACAAGGTTTAGGAGTGTGTTTATGTAAATGTTTGACCATTCTTCCAGAAGCACATTTGTGAAGTCAGGCACTAATATGAACGAGAAGGCCTGGCTCACATTCTCAACTCTAATTAATCCCAAAGGTGTTCTATTGAGTTGAGGTCAGTACTCTGTGCAGGCCAGTCAAGTTCTTCCACCCCAGACTCACTCATCCGTCTTTATGGATCTTGCTTTGTTCACTGGTGTGCAGTCATGTTGGAACAGGAAGAGCCAGCCCCAATCTGTTCCCATAAAGTTGGGAGCATGAAATTGTCCAAAATGTCTTGGTATGCTGATGCCTTAAGAGTTCCCTTCACTGGAACAAAGGGGCCAAGCCCAACCCCTGAAAAACAGCCCCACACCATAATCACCCCATCCATCAAATGATTTGGACCAGTGCACAAAGCAAGGTCCATAAAACATGGAATAAGTCTGGGGTGGAGGAATTTGACTGGCCTCCACAGAGTCCTGACCTCAACCTGATAGAACACCTTTGGGATTAATTAGAGTGGAGACTGCGTGCCAGGCCACATCAGTGCCTGACCTGATAAATGCACTTCTGGAAGAATGGTCAAACATTTCCATAGACACACTCCTAAACCTTGTGGACAGCCTTCCCAAAAGAGTTGAAGCTGTTATAGCTGCAAAGGGTGGGCCAACTCAAAATTGAACCCTATGGACTAAGACTGGGATGCCATTAAAGTTCATGTGTGTGTAAAGGCCAGCGTCCCAATATGTTTACATACATAGGGCCCCTATCCATTCACCAAAAAGTGCCAAAAAGAAATAAAAACACACACAGTTTTTGACAATTCCTTTTTTAAAAATGTCCTCGATGTAGATCCATCATCAATCACGATGCCTCCTCCACCGCCGGACCCAAAAAAAGAAAAAAAAAAAAAGCTCCACCCATGACGAAGGCTAAACTACCAACTGCAGGCTCCACCGTTTAACAATTCTTTCATAGTTAAGGGGTGGGGCCACCTGGTGATGTCACCAGTTGTCACCGCCCCATGTGACATCACCGACCTGGAGTTTTTTGAAGTTATAATTTTTTGTCACGGTATTTGGGAAAATTAAAAAGTTTACTTTTTTTACAATTTTTTTTTCTTTTATTCTTTTGTCACTAGTGCAGTACGGTGTCATCATATACTGTAACTGTATACACATATATATTTGACATTTTTTCTTTGTTACCATTTTTTTTTTTTTTTTTTACATATTGTGCACCAAGCAATATAGTGTTAGTATAGTAAAACAAAACAACTCTACACTAAAATACACTATGATTGCTTTTAAGAGTGAATATCACTCTTATAAGCAATCATTTTTTATGAAAGACTATTGTGATTAACTGCAATTGGCCACAATGAATCACATGGTACAGATAGGCTGTGGTTGACTGTGTCTGTACCATGTGATGACTATAACGGATCACAAGATCAACACAATAGTACACAGTATATGGCATGAATCAAAGCCATTCATTGTGTACAGTGGCCCAGTACACTGATCTGTCATCTGCTGTGTACAGCGGGGGACAGATCACACCAGAGTACATCTGGTGGGGTGTGAATGAGTCACGATCCTGGGAGGACATCATATGATGTCCATTCACAATAACAGAGCTACCATCCGGCTGCCATTTGTCTATAGGCCTGGCAGGAAGGAGTTAAAATCATTGAAATTATTGGGATAAAAATAAGTATGGTTATTTTCATTTATTACATAGCTGCATTAATTGGTGTTCTTTATATCACCCTGGAGTTCAGGTCTAAGCTTTTCGTCTTTCACTAATATATACATTGCTTGGAATTACAGTATAATGCTTTTTCTCACAATTTAACCACTTCAGCCCCGGACAGTTTTACTTCCTTCATGATCAGGCCGTTTTTTGTAATGCCGTACTGCGATGCTTTAACTGACAATTGTGCGGACGTGTGATGCTGTACCCAAACAATATGTACGTCCTTTTTTCCTACAAATAGAGCTTTCTTTTGGTGGTATTTGATCACCTCTGCATTTTTTATTTTTTGCGCTATAAACAAAAATTTTGAAAAAAAAACACATATCTTTCACTTTCTGCAATAAAACACATCCAATAAAAAAATGTAAATAAATCAAATTTCTTCATCAATTTAGGCCAATATGTATTCTGGTACATGTTTTTGGTAAAAGAAATCCCAATAAGTGTATATTGATTGGTTTGCGCAAAAGTTATCACGTCTACAAACTATGGCATATTTTTATTAATATCTTTACTAGTAAAGGCAGCAATAAGTGATTTTTAGTGGTGGACAAATCGGACACTAAGTGACACTTTTTGGCTACCAGTGACATTAATACAGTAATCAGTGCTAAGAAAAATGCACTCTCACTGTACTAATGGCACTGGCAGGGAAGGGGGTTAACACCAAGGCAATCAAAGGTTAAGTGTGCTCCTAGGGAGTGATCATTAACTGTATGAGGGATGGCTTAACTGCTTAGCATAAACACAAGATCTCTATTTACCTCTGTGACAGCCTCTCCTGTCAACAATCTGCAGGTCCCGAGGACATTGTGCCCGCCGACCCTCTGATTGGCTCCCCCTGTGTCCAATCGCAGCAGGAGTGGGTCGCCGGCGGCACTCATTTCAGACTCGGGAGAAAGGAACAACGTATAGGCATGTTGTTTCACGCAGCCTTGCTGCCCTGCCACAGTACATGTGTGGTTGGCAGTCCGGAAGCATTAACTAAATTCCTAGTTTGCAGAATCTCAAGATAGTGAAGCCTACACATCTAACATTAAACATAACTTATAAATGTAATACAGTGTATATCTCTGCTAAAACATTTATGACAATGATGTCTGTGTTGAAAAGTTTTTTTTTATATAATATTAGGGTTCAAAAACATAAACTATAATATACTTCTTAGCACAGCTGAAGACAATGCAAGGTTGTGCTGTATTAAAAAGCTTAGTTCACTACATTTTAATATTTGATTAGTTAAATCACTTACTAGCTTTCATTAACTAACAGACATTACCGTTTGTTGAATTGGAACAAGACTTCACTATTTTGATAGTAATGTTTTTAAAAAGCAGAGAATATAGAGTCTTTGCAATTGTCTGTAATTCTAAATGCGCTCCCTGATAGGATCTAGATCAGTGTTTCTCAACTCCAGTTCTCAAGGCGCCCCAACAGGTCATGTTTTCAGGCTCTCCATTATTTTGCACAGGTGATTTGATAAGTTTCACTGCCTTAGTAATTATCACAGCCATTTCATCTGAGGGAAATCCTGAAAACATGGCCTGTTGGGGCACCTTGAGGACTGGAGTTGAGAAACACTGATCTAGATAACCCACAGATGGCACTTATTTCTTTCATAGAAACAGTGATATTTACTTGCACTGATCACACTAGTCACCTGGCTAGATAGCTGGCTAAAGAATATTCGGAAACTAACACTTCCAGAAATGATAATTTCCTGGGCAATGGATTCATTGTGTTAGTATATATAAATCTGCCAGTACATCTAGAACCCCCTCCCCCTAAACTAACAATACAGTATAAACTAACAATACTGCTGTCTAAATGTGCCCCATATGCTCCTTCATCCAGATTGGGGACACTTTAATACAGGAGATGTGTTACTGGCCAGATCACTAGGTGAAAAAAGACAAAAAAAAAGCCTAATGATTGTCAAACTGCAATATATTACATTTTTAATTTTGGGTTTAATACTGCTTTAACCACTTGCTGTCCGCCCCCGTCAAATGACGGCGGAGCGGTACGGCTCTCGTTCTGGGACAACGTCATATGACGTTGCCCCTCTAAGCCAGGATTGCGCGCGATCGGGCCCCGCATCCCGGCTCTGTCGGTGGCGGCGTGTCCCCAGGACACACCACATCACCGACGGGGGTGAGCAGCCATTGGTCATGGCTGTTTACCACGTGATCATAAATGGTACTGCCCCCATTTGCACGGCGCATGCACGCGATCGGAAGAATGCTGCGCGTGTGCGTCATTGGCGGCATGTTCCGAGGGAACACTGTCTGTCATCGACACTTGTATCAGCCGCCAGCTGACAGCTGTTACCTTGTTATTGGCTGTGATCTACTCACAGCCGATCACATCTAATGTAAACAGAGTGGTAACTCACTGTTACCAGCTCTTCTCTCCTCACACAGTTTCCAGTGTGAGGAGAGAAGAGCTAGGATCAGTGAGTTATTGATCTGTGCAAAACACCAACACACCTCTCACATTACCCCTGCCCCCCCCAATGCACCTGTCACCCAACAGTCACCACATCTGCCCCCATAAAGTGCACCTGTCATCATAAAGTGCACCTGTCACCCATCAGTGAACGTGGCATGTCACCCGTCACCCATCAGTAACCGTGGCACGTCACCCATCAGTGATCGTGGCATGTCACTCGTCACCCATCAGTGACCATGGCATGTCACCCATCACCCATCAGTGACCGTGGCTTGTCACCCGTCACCCATCAGTGACCGTGGCCTGTCACCCATCACTGACTGTGGCCTGTCACCCATCACTGACCGTGGCGTGTCACCCATCAGTGACTGTGGGGTGTCACCCATCACCCATCAGTGACTATGGCATACCACCCGTCACCCATCACTGACCATGGCATGTCACCCGTTACCCATCACTGACTGTGGTGTGTCACCCATCAGTGACCATGGTGTGTCACCCGTCATCCATCAGTGACCGTGGCGTGTCACCCGTCCCACATCAGTGACTGTGGCCTGTCACCCATCACTGACCTTGGCCTGTTACCCATCACCCATCAGTGACCACCGCCAGTCACCCATGGCCTGTCTCCCGTCACCAATCAGTGACCGTGTCCAGTCACCCATCAGTGACCAGCACCAGACACCAGTCACCCATCAGTGACCACCACCAGTCACCCATCAGTGACCACTGTCATCACCCATCACCCATCAGTGACCACCGCCAGTCACCCATCACCCATCAGTGACCACTGCCAGACACCCGTCACCCATCAGTGACCACTGCCAGACACCAGTCACCCATCAGTGACCACCGCCAGACACCCATCACCCATCAGTGACCACTGCCAGACACCCGGCACCCATCAGTGACCACTGCCAGACACCCGGCACCCATCAGTGACCACCGCCAGACACCCAGCACCCATCAGTGACCACCGCCAGTCACCCATCAGTGACCACCACCAGTCACCCATCACCCATCAGTGACCACCACCAGACACCGCCACCCATCAGTGACCACCGCCAGACACCCGTCACCCATCAGTGACCACCACCAGTCACCCGTCACCCATCAGTGACCACCACCAGTCACCCCTCACCCATCAGTGACCACTGCCAGTCACCCATCACCCATCAGTGACCACCACCCGTCCCCCATCAGTGACCACCACCAGATATCCGTCACCCATCAGTGACCTCCACCAGTCACCCATCAGTGACCATCGCCAATCACCTATCAGAGACCGTCATCACCTATCAGTAAACATCACCTGTAAAAGTCTCACACATTTGGTATTGCCATACTCAGGAGGAGTAGTAGCATGAATTTTGGGGTGTCATTTTTGCTAGGTACATGTTATGTGTAAATATCATATAAATGGACAACGTTGTGTAAAAATAAAAGCGTTTCAATTTTTTTCCCACATTTTCCAAAAACTTTCAAAAAAAAAGACTCATTATGCCTCATAGATTATACGTTGGGGTGTTTGCTTTCCAAAATGCGGTCATTTTGTGGGCAATTCCATTGTCCTGGTGCTCCAGGGCCTTCAAAAATGTGATAGGTCATCATGGCATTAGATGTGTAATTTATGTCCCTAGAATACCTGACGGCGCTCCCTGCATGTTGGGCCTCTGTATGTGGCCAGGCTGTGAAAAAGTCTCAGACATGTGATATCACCATACTCAGGAGGAGTAGCAGAATGTTTTGGGGTGTAATTTGTGGTATGCATATGCTGGGTGTGAGAAATAACCCCGTAGAATGACAATTTTGTGAAAAAAAATTGCAAAGAATTGTGGGAAAAAATTACAACTTCAAAAAATTCACCATGCCTCTTACTAAGTACTTTGGACTGTCTACATTCCAAAAAGGGGCCATTTGGGGGCTATTTGTACTTCCCTGGCTTATTAGGGTCTCAAGAATTGAGATAGGCTGTCAGTACATCAGGTGTGATCAGGTGTGATCAATTTTCAATGATTGGCACCATAGCTTGTAGACACTATAACTTACACAAAGACCAAATAATATACACTTATTTGGGTTATTTTTACCAAAGATATGTAGCAGTATAAATTTTGGCCAAAATCTATGAAGAAAAATTACTAATTTGCTAAATTTTATGACAGAAACAAAGAAAATGCATTTTTCACAAAATTTTCAAACTTTTTTTATTTATAGCACAAAAAATAAATAACCCACTAGTGATTAAATACCACCAAAAGAAAGATCTATTTGTGTAAAAAAAAAAAAAGGACGCAAAGTTCATATGGGTACAGTGTTGCATGACTGAGTAATTGTTATTCAAATGTGATAGCGCTGAAAAATGGCCTGGACAGGAAGGGGGTTTTCGTGCCCAGTACTCATGTGGTTAAATTGTGCCCTCCCTGTTGATTACAATGTTTGCCAAGATTTCAGAAAAGTAAAAATTTTCAATTTTGCTAATTTCTTCTGCCCATCATTGAGTGTGCTTAGACCTACTGTTGTTTATCTTATAATCCACCCAGTCTACACAAAAGCCTTTATTATTTCCTTTTATCTAGAGAAGGAATTAAAAAAAGTTGGACATTTTGTGTTGTATGATATCAGAAACACTTTAAACCATGGCTACTGAAAAGGCACTGGAAAAGGGGCAGCATCACCAATGAGTAGCTTTCAAGTTACTTTTGTCTGCCCAAAAATTGGTAATGTTTTAGTCCAAAAGCCTTTCCTGACACAAGCACGACAGCATATACGCATGGGCTGGCTCCGCCCCCACGCCCAGTTCCAGGAACCGGTTACACTATAAAATCAAACACCTCCCACCAGGCAGCATTCTCCTTTTTTTCTCACTGCTCAGCTGGTTATACTGATGCCGAAAGGCAGAAATATTTTTTCCCTCACCTTGCCGGATTCATCTGGCCAACTGCGCAGGTTCAGCCTCTCCTGCTAGCGACGCTCCCCACTGTACAGGGGGTAAATCTTCCTAGATGGGGGAGGCCTCCCCCCCATGTTCCAGGGATTGGGGGGTGGCAGGGCGGCTGGTCTCTAAGGATTGCTCCCTCATCATATCTCCATGGATGGACTTTCAGTGGACTTCCTGTCGGCCATAAAGCATGGAGTTGGTAAGGGACCACATGGTGCACAAATCGATAGTATGCAGCTACAGTTATGTGATTAGAAGTCTGCAGGTATATGCGATTAACCTGCACCACTAAGCAGAGACCACAAAGTGAAGATTGCTGTTTGTCCATGGTGTCAGTTCAGGCTGTGGTTGTGTCTGCAGGACTGCTAATGATTAGGCTGATAACAGGTGTTGCTGTGCTGTGCTGAGCTGAACCTTTTCCATGAACTGAGCAAGGCTTGTCCCTGCAGGCTCGATGCAATGTGTTTATGATCTAATGCTTGGTTGTGATAATATTCTCTACAGTACATTGTCTAAGGTAGGTAACCTACTAGTGCCAATTGTATGGGGTCTGTTAACCCTTACTGCTTTCCATGTGACTTATAAATGATGCAGCATCTACAGAAATAGGCAATTTTATTAAGGAGTACTTTCTCCTCAACGATAAGGAGGGGACCTCGGCCGAAGTTCTCTGGGCTGCGCATAAGGCGTGTGTCAGGGGAAAGATGATACATTTAGCTACTCAAATCAAAAAAGAGAGGGCATCAGAGCTTACTAAGCTGGAACGCTCATATGCGTCTTTAACCGTGATCATCCAATGGATGGAATCTGTTACATGACATCTCTTATAATAGTGTTGGTTCGTAATCTAGTATTTGTGTAACGTAGCTCGGACGTCCCTGTTCGGAACGAGTCAAGTACCTTTTCCAAGTCGAGTCGTGTCGTGTCGTTGTG
>BLSH010215989.1:378600-388658 GCA_018402905.1 Glandirana rugosa | reverse complement strand
AGCCGAACCATGGACACCGCTGGTAGTGCCAACGCAGAGCCCTGGGTCCTCTCGGCTACCCTCGCCACTCTCCGTCATAGCCGCCAGGTCGATGACAAATCTACCGGAGTTCAGAGGATCGACGCGACTCGAGATTTCGCCGTACTGGCAGCGCCACTCGAAGCGCGTACGCGAGACTTGTCCGTGTTTAAAATTCGGTGATACCTATTGAAACTTGAAACGTTTTTTCATTGACCTGTTGAAATTTGTTGTGACGTGTATGACACCACCTTATTAAAAAAAAAAAAAAAAAGTTTATAAAATAACTTCGTATACTTTCTATTGTAACGACAGCTAGCTTGACTACTTCTGTATTGAATGTAATAAACTTTATCTCCATCAGTCACTATGTAAATTACATGTATCGACAGCAATGTTATCTTTCATATGCTTCAATAAAATATTTGAAAAAAAAAAAAAAAAATTATTCCACCACAGTATGTGCAGTGTTGTTTAAAGTTGTCCAGTTACTTTTTTGCAAAGTTCAAAGTTATCCATAGTGGCTTAAAATTTGTGCCTGTTCAGAGCGCATGCGCGAAGCTCACCGCGACGGTCATGCCGCTTTAGAGCTCAGCGCAGCTAGGAGACTTGAGGCCATCTAAACAGTAGCTGGACCGCCGATACTGCCTCTCACCGCTCCCATCGGCTCTCCTGGGTCCCGAGACGCAACCGTGATGGTCGCCACAGGTACCAAGCCGAAGCTGCGGACCAAAAATATATACAAGGTTCTGGCTCGGGGCTCTCTGTCAAGAGTTGGCCCCGTCCATCCCCATTGAAAGCCTGGAAATAGACCGAGTACACAGGGCACTGGCCCCCCACAAGCAAAATGGTCCACCTTGCGACATCATTGCCAAGCTGCATTAGGATCCTGTTGACACTCGGCCTCCTGCTCACCCTAGAAAGTGGCTCCCACTCCTTCGTCTTCCTCAAAGAGAAGCAGGATCGCTGTCAACCACCAAGACCCCTCTGACTCAATGGACTGAAGGTAAACGTTATCCTTATTGATATCCACCATTCGCCTCCACTAGGCGACTAATTCCCTCTCCAGAATGACTGTTGGTGAACCACCTCCACGTTATTCCCGGTTACTACAACAGGACACATCATACCACCAGAGAATTTCTGGCATTTTTTGGTCCTTTCCCCTGTTATATACTTTTTTTTCCCCCTTTTTTTGTTTTCTCTATTTAACTGTTTTGTTATGGACACCAGAGACTTATCCCACATTGGGAACAGGAAGTACACCACTCTCTCCGGTCCCCCATCTGCAGGGCTCCAGAGAGACTGGTCCTTCTATTTATGCCCAGACAGGGCTCAATATTTCTGAGCTAATTAGCAAAAGGTTTAATGTTTGTCTTTGCATTCTTTTTACTAGTAAGTGTACGTGATTCCCCAGACTGCTCTCCCATGCATAGACCACTTTCGGTCTACCCTCATATAACTAGGTCTACCACGGTAGTACCTGTATGCTTCCCTCCCTATAACATGTCAAGTTAACCTAAGTCTCGGGACTCATGCCCACAAGCTTCAGATGTAATGTACTTTGCTCTATGTACTTGCAAATTTAGGCTACACATATTTTACCTTAGCCCGCCCTAACATATCCCACCCACGAACCCCAAACTGTAGCTTTTTACATGTCACATACTGTAGGCGACCCATACCCTATCTGTTTGTCACTGCTGCCCCCTCCTTTTTGTCCAATGACTCCCCTTATTAGGGACTCCTTGGGCAACATGACTCCCTCTATGCAGGTCAGTTTGACCTACCTAGACGGCACGAAACCCTACCGCCATCCCCTCTTCTACACTTCTAAACTTCCTTCCCCCTCTTCAACTTTCTTTTTCTCCTTTCCTGTCACTGTCTATTCTATCTTCCCACGCCTCACCCAGCCACTATAACAACATTTGCTTTAATCAACATATCTTCCCATGGCTGCGCTGAACATTCTTTCCCTTAATGTACAGGGGTTGAACTCCCCCTGCAAGAGACGTAAAGCTCTTTGCACATTCGTCTCCCTTAAAGCCCATATTATTTGTCTCCAGGAGACCTATTTTACTGCGCAATTTACCTCCAAATACCTAAAGGCCGCCAACCCCCAATTCTATGCTGCCTTTGCTGACACCAAGCAAAGAGGGGTCATAATAGCGTTTCACAAATCGGCTCCCTAAAATCCGAAATACGAGACCCAGAAGGCAGGTAGTTAATTCTGGTTGGCCATCTAATGGATACACTTGTCACTGTAGCCTCATATTATGCCCCTAATCGTAACCCCTCTTCGTTTCTTTCCCATCTTTTCCAAGTGGTGGATATCCACAAACAAGGCACTTTACTGATGGGGGGGACTCTAACCAGGTCCTTTTTTTCCCTTTCTGGACAAATCACCCTATGCCCCCTTCGCTAACTCCCATAAGCTCACATTTTAGCAGATCTTACAACAGCGCTCACAAGTAGACACATGGAGGGAACACAATCCTGCTAAAAAACAATACACATATTACGCTCATTTGCACAAAACATTCTCTTGAATCGACCATGTCCTTACTTCGGTATGTTCCTTACCATCGCTTCGGTCTTCCCTCATAATTCCCATCCCCTGGTCTGACCATGACGCAATCCTAACCTCCCTATCGTCCCTCAACCCTCCCCAACACAATAGAGCCTGGACCCTCAATGACACCCTCTTAGCTCACCCATCCAACATCCATGATGTGGAAATGGCCCTCAAAGACTACATATCCCTGAATACCATGGGTGACGTTTCACCGCTGGTAATCTGGGAAGCACACAAACCAGTTATCCACGGAACTCTGATCAGCTTAGCCTCTCAAAGTCAGGCTAGGTTCCAGACCCTAGAGCAGGCCTTTGCCCAGGCACACACTGCTTTTCAAAATTCTCCTACTCCCACCAACAAGGGCGAATTAGACAAACCTAAAACAGAACTAGACCTCTTCTTGATTGAATCAGCCAAAAAATCCCTTTGACGCACAAGCCACCGGGTATATTTTAAAGCCAAAAAACCTGACACTTTCTTGGCTCTTTCCCTTCGTAATCTTGAAAAACCACAAAAACCCATACGCTTAAAAACGGCCCCAGACTCCTATACCAGTAACCCCGTGAAACATCTCTGGGAACTATACTCTGCTCCAGCCTCTACAGATAATACAACCCAAATTTCTGACTTCTTAGACTCCCTCAATTTACCTGCACTCGCAGCGGAACAGCAAACACAATTAGACAAACCCATATCGGAATCGGAAATTCGGGCAGCGATTAAAACGTTTAAAAATAGCAAACGCCCTGGCCCTGATGGCTTCACTGCAGCCTACTATAAACGCTTCATAGATGTTTTGACCCCACCTCTGACAGACGCCCTCAATTTGATCCTTCAGGGTAATTCCTTCACCTCTGACTCACTTCGAGCTACAATATCGATGACACCTAAATCTCAAACAGATGACACCTCATGGACCAACTTCTGCCCTATATCCATACTTAACAACAACATAAAACTACTTGCGAAAGTTCTTTCCTCCCAGCTCAACTTGCTCATAGGCTCCCTTGTCCATAGGGACCAGGTGGGCTTAATGCCCTCAAGACAAGCAGGGGACAATGTATGTAGAGTTGTCCTCTTGACTCACATTTCCCACATACACCGAATTCCCACATGCTTCCTTTCCTTGGACATAAAAAGGCCTTTGGCAGCCTCTCCTGGCCATACCTTCACTCTGTTTTGCAGAAGTGGGGTTTCGGCGCGCAATTCCTAAAATGGACCCTTTCCCTTTATTCGGACCCCTCAGTACACATTACCTATGCAGGTCACCGATTGGACCCATTCCCGGTGAAACGAGGTACGTGACAAGGATGCCCACTTTCCCCACTTATATTTGCCCTGGCCATTGAACCACTAGCCCAGAAAATACTCAATGACCCAAATATAAATGGCCTAGAAGCAGGTGGTCATACCCACAAACTTTGCCTATTTGCTGATGATGTCTTAATATTCCTTACGTCTCCATTGACATCTACTCTGAATCTCCTGTCTACTCTGACGAGCTTCGCCAACATTTCTGGGCTGGTGGTCAGTGCGCAAAAATCCGAAGCCCTCAATATATCCTTGCCCTCCTTCATACACTCCCACTTACAATCAGTCCTCCCAATTACATGGGCATCCTGTATCCTAACATACCTGTGAATCAAGCGGACCACTGACCCCTCAAACTTATTCTCAGGCAATTACCCCCCAATGTTAGTCCACCTTACAAAGCTCATGTCATCCTGGGCTACTCTCTCACTGTCTTGGTTAGGCCGAATCACTGTGGTGAATATGGTCATATTACCAAAGATTCTTTACCTGTTTAGGGTGCTCCCCATATTTGTCCCCACCTACTACCTACGAATCCTACAGTGCAGGGTTTCCACCTTTATCTGGGGCAAGACCAGACCCCGAGTCCCCAGAGCCCTACTGTATCTCACAAAATCCCACAGGGGCCTAGGCCTCCCATTTTTCATTAAGTACTACCAAGCAGCCCAGTTAGCCACCCTCACAAAGTACCATGCCACTAAAGAGACTCCCCCTATGGGTTGCCCTAGAGTCAGTTGACTGTGACCCTTTATCAGCTGCCAACCTACTATGGCTACAGTCCAAGGATCGTAGAACGGTCCGTAATCCAGTCACCTGTCACTCTCTCTGACTATAGAACAGCCTCGAGTCTAAATATAAGTTACAGTCACCCCATAATCCTCTCCTCTCTTATCTTTGTAACCCTTCATTTTACCCAGCCCGGACGTCTCCTCTTTTTATATATGGTCAGCTGCAGGCCTCCTTCGAACTTTACTCGTTTACCAATCCTGATGCACACATTTCGTTCCCAACCTTATTGGCTACACATGACCTCCCAGGCGTGGAATTGTTCCGTTACCTTCAGCTCAAACATTTCTTCACCCCCTGCATATGCTCGGACCCCTCTCTGCCACACAAAAGCATTTATGAGCAAGCATGCGACCGGGACCCCCATATGCGCAGACTCCTTTCCCAATTAGACCCTCCCCTGCATACTTCCATTCCTTATGTTAAAAATGGGAGTCTGCCATGAATGAACACTTAGAAGCCAATGACTGGGAAGATATTTGGCTTGCCACCAAAACAGCTACACAAAATATAATAGCCTCTGAGGCAAATTATATAGTACTTTTTCGATGGTGCCTAGTCCCGACTCAGATACCCAAACATCAAACAACATACCCCCCTGTTTGCTTCAGAGGCTGCCCTGATAATGGTTCTCACATTCACATCTGGCAGGAGTGCCCTCTAGTTTGCAAATTCTGTGATGAAGTATTCTCCATCATCTCCACACTTATAGACCAATCCCTTCAGCCAATGCCCACCGTCGCCTTACTTAACTACAAACCCCCAGAGATCACTCGCATACAATTCAAACTCTTGCTGCAAGTAACAGCTGCGGCAAAACAGACAATAGCAAAAGCCTGGAAGACCCCATCACTTCCAATTGTAGAGACTAAACACAGAATTACTAAAGCCATGATACATGCTAAAGTAGAGGCAATTATCCTAGGCTCAATCCCTAAATTTGAACGTCTGTGGCAACCTTGGGTTCGTCATTTCCTCCCACCAGATTTAGATGAAAATCTGATGCTTCCCTGAAACCTCATACACCATGAACAAATGTTACAGGAAATTTTCCACCTTGGCTGGATCATCCCCCCTTCCGACGGCCTCTCGTCTTCATTTCTCTCCCCTTCTATATTGCCTTCTCTATTTCCACCCATTCTTTGTTTTTCCCCCTAACAGAGTCTGTTTCAGTTTGATAGGATGGGGATCCCCCTTTTTTTTATGACGCACACTCAAGGCAGGAATTTCATGGCTGCCTAACTCCAGTTAGGCTTCACTACTTTTAGTATCACTAGACATGGATACACTCTGAGCTATGTTGTCCAATAAGGGACATATTGTCTCATCATCACTGTAACACTATCGTTTCTGCAAGAAAATATATTATTAAGAAAGCTTCAATGCACTTCTAATGTCTTTTTGTATTCAATACCCTGCTTGTTAAACAGTTGTCATTCCTTGCTATGATAAGGGGACACCCCCATCTTTGTACTCTATTCTTGTATGACTCTGTAAATTGTTTGGCCCTCCGGTCATTCTTGTTCTACCAATAAAATGTTTGAACAAGAAAAAATTTGTGCCTGGTTTTCTGACCAATCTTTAGCTCTGCAACCAGTAAGTGCTATGTGCCTGGACATTTCCACTATAAAATAACCTCTACAGTACACTGAGCATGTTCCCATTTTGTGCAACTTTCTATATATGATCACGTATAGTACAAGTTCACAAAAGATAACTTTATGATTTTTTTTTTCTGCTTTCTATCAGTTTTTCAACAGTTTGCTATCAACTTACATGTATCCAACTCTGATTATCCATTCACTTATTAGAAAAAAAGTATAACAATGACACGTTAAAAAAAAATCATCACAGTTAAAAAGCTCCTAAAATTATAAAAAGTATATACTGTACATGTAAGTCAAGAAAACCTTATGGTCACCACATGTAAATAATCATGCAAGGAAACAACACAACACACAACGGTGGTGGATTTTTTTTTTTTTCCTAATTAGGATATCACTGGGGATTATTATTTTGCACACATATTGTTGGCCAAAGAGGACTGTTATTGTGATTTTTCTCTTTTTTTTTTTTTTTTTTATATTTTCATTTTACACAAAGTATTCTTATATATTTTCTATTACGTTCATTTTTGTATTGAGCGTTGAATTAATTAGGTGTTATTGTTGCACTACTATGAAATCACATATATGCATTTCAGCAATTACATCAGCACGCTTTATATTTTCACAAGTTCACTTTAAGTTCTCTGTGATTACACATTGTACAGCAGAGTTCAAAAAGGGAGAATGAGAAGCAGCACAAAGAGCCAGCTTAGTCAGTCAGTTGAGCTGTAGTGCTAATTTGCTAACAAGAAAAATGTTGTAAGGAGAAGACAGAGGTGCGAGCTCATCAATCTGCTGCCTATATATCTGTCCATTCATAAGATAGGTAAGTGTTACTTAAAGCAGTAGTAAAGTCTAAATTTCTTCCTGCAAGGCAATATCATAATGTGCTAGTATGCACCGCATACTAGCACATTATGAAAGACTTACCTTGAAACAAAGCTCTCCAGCAGCACACTGTCTCTGCTGCAGAAGATTCCATCTTCAGCCAGTCTTCCTTTCGGGTTTGCAAGCTGTGGCTGCTTGAATGGCCGAGTCATGATAATGTCTCTCCTGCGCATGCATGCAGGAGTGCAGGTATTCAGTTTCTTCAGAGCACATGTGTCAGTGATGTCCCCAGCTGCCACTCGCTAGAATATCTCCTAAACAGTGCATGTTTAAGAGATGTTAATTTTACCGGCAGGTAAGCTTTACTATTAGCTTACCTGTAGGGAAAAATCAAAAGGGGGGGGGGTTTACTACCACTTTAACCACTTGCTGCCCGTGTAACTGTAAATGTATATCATGATTTTGACATTAAATACCAGAGTTATGGCTGCAGTTAAATGCGATTAACACTTTTTTTTTTTTAGGTGGCCGGCTTTCCAATAAAAGTGATCCCAGCGGATGCTGCAAGATCACTTTTATAAGCAGCGGGAGAGGAGCCCCCCTCCCGCCACTTCCCGGTGGTTCCCAGACTAATGTTACCATTCGCAGAGCTTGGGCACCTTCCAGCATTGGCAGTATGTTTGCAGAGAGATGAGTGATGGCTCACCTCTATGCCCTTGAAATACGGGAGAGATGTTAACGTCACTTCTGGTTCTCGAGCCATGTAAACATATTTATTTTTTCTTAAAGCAAAAGATACAATTTGTTTTGCTTTTAAGGCTAGAGGAGAGACCCCAAATCTCTCCATAAAGAGGACCTGTCATGCTGTATTGTTATCGCAAGGGATGTTTACATTCCTTGTGATAGCAAAAAAGTGATCAAAAATTATTTTTTAAAGAGACAGTGTAAACATAAAAAAAATAATAATAATAAAATGTTAACACACCCCTGTCCCCACGTGCTTGTGCGCAGTAGTGAATGCATACTTAGGTCACACCTCTATATGTAAACGTGCATATGAGGTAATGAAGCACTAGACCTCCTCTGTAACTCTAGATTGGTAACCTGTAGAAATTTTTATAGCGTCACCTATGGAGATTTTTAAGTACTGTAGTTTGGCGCCATTGCACAGGCGTGTTTGAAGCATGACTTGTTAGGTATCTATTTAATCATTGTAACATCATCTTTCATATTATAAAAAAAAATATACGCCTATTGCAATTTTTTGCATTTTTTTTTTACTAAAAATATGTAGAAGAATATATATCGGCCTAAACTGAGGAAGAAATTTTTTTTTTATATATATTTTTTTTGGGATATGTATTATAGCAAAAAGTTAAAGTGGTTGTCAACCTGTGACAAACACTTTAACCTACAGGTAAGCCTAGAATAAAGCTTACCTGTAGGTGCCCTGCATATCTCCCAAACCTGCACGGTTCAGGAGATATGCAGTGTTCTGCATGTGCCGACATCTCCACTGACACTGTGCCATTTCTCCACCGACACTGTGCCATGACTGGCGGCTGCCACCAGTCACAGTGCCGGAGTCATGGCCCTGGAAGGAAGAGGGCCTGAAGATGGACGTGGACATCACAGGGGACAGTGCTGGATGTCGCTGGCTTCGTTTGCAGGTAAGTGGCACATAATGGGCTACTATGCGATGCATAGTAGCCCATTATGCTTCTAATTTACAGGGTTTTTACAGGGCTTCTAATTTACAGGTTTACTTCCTTTTTAAAAAAAGCTGTTGTTTTTTTCAAAATGGGGGGTATATATTATGTTTAGTTTTTTTTTTAATTAAAGTGTATTTTTAAAAAAAAAATGTGTTTGAAAAACCACTGAGCAAAAACCACAAATCACCCATTGAATTAGCAGGTGAGTCAGTGCTCCACTGGCAGACAAATAGTCATTTAAAATCCATATAAGACATATGCAGAAGTGTGATAAGCTTGATAGGTGAAGCCTGAGGAAGGAGGCGGAGCCTCAGAAATATGTTGATGCCTGCCCACCACCTGTTCTCCCTGCCTGTGGACATACTGACAGTGGCGTGTGTTAGAGCTCCGTAAGCTCCTGGCATGTGCTATTGCGGCTACTCTCTGGTCCATCAAGACCATTGCTCCATTCTACCAGCCCAGTGTGCAGTTTATTTTTTGATGTAAGACATAAAAGACAATAGGGGTGAAAAAAAGTATTTTAAAAGTCCATAAAAAGTGCCAATGAGAGCAATCAGAAAGTGCATAAGGTTCACAAAGTAGTCCAAATAAAGGTGTTCACAAACTGTGAACTATCCCTCCACCAGCTATTATATGCGCTCACCTCCAACTCAGACCCCAGTTTTACTAGAGGGTCATAAGTAGTGTTGAGCGAACCCGGACTGTAACGTTCGGGTCCGTACCGAACTTTAGGGTGTCCGTGGCACGGACCCGGACCCGGACATTTCAAAAATCGTTCGGGTTCGGTCCGGGGTTCTGCTATTTTACTCCACGTGTTGAGAAGCTGCAGGGCAGCCAATCAACAAGCGTTTCACTGGTTTGCCCTTAGAAGCCATCACAGCCATGCCTACTAATGGCATGGCTGTGATTGGCCGGTGCATCATGTGACCCAGCCTCTTTATAAGCTGGAGTCACAGTGCTGCAGTCACATGCTCCTTGGGTTAGTATAGGGAAAGGTAGCTGACGGCGTGAGGGACAGATTTTAGCCATTTTAAGACCTGATCCTGCATCCTGAGATAGATTACTTTACTACTGCTGTCTGTGCTGTTGCTCTGAGGACAGATAGCAGAAATTAGAGATTTCACATACCGCTGCTTTGAGTTGCAGATCAAGCTCTGCATAGAACAACGATCGCTACGATCGTGCTCTACGATCAGATTGTTGGGGGAATTTGAGATTTCA
>BLSH010215989.1:319010-357263 GCA_018402905.1 Glandirana rugosa | reverse complement strand
GGAACGTTGGCCTCGAAGTCGTTTGGTGTTTGTCATCGTCGTGGTCGTCGTGGTGCTGGTGCAGGGAATAAACTGCGAGAGGAGTCTGCATTAGGGAGAGGTTCCTGTCGGTGCTGTGAGGGGGAGATTATTGTTCTAAAATCATCTCATACTGCAGTAGGGACAGGTTTCTGTCGGTGCTGTGAAAGACAGATTAACATTCTAAAATCATCTCATACTAGTGTAGGGAGAGGTTCCTGCTGCTGGTGTGAGCGGTGGAGAGGTTCCTGCTGCTGGTGTGAGCGGTGCATTTCTTGCACAAAAATAAAAAGTGCATCTACAATTTTCTTTTTTTAAAACGAAAAAATAAATAATTTATTATTCTTTTTTTTTTAGTATTAATAAATAGTGCTACATAGTACATTTGTGTCCAGAATGAGGAGAGCGTCAAATAAGGGACGTGGTCGTGGTGCTGCTGGTGCTGCTACTGTTTGTGGTTTGCTGAAGCTCCGGTTGCAAGGAGAGGACGTGGTCGATCTGTGCCAGCTACATGCATAAGTGAAACTCCTTCCTCAGGTAACCGTCAGAACCTTCAACATTATATGGTAGGCCCGAATGCCGCTCAATGAATGGTGAGGCCAGAACAAGAACAGGCGATAGTAGATTGTGTGGCTGACAATTCCTCCAGTTCCTTCACATTGTCTCCCGCCCGGTCCCTTAATGAAAGCTCAGAGTTGGCACCTGAACCCCATGGCCATCTGTCTTTCACCTCAGCCCCTTATAAATCAGGCAAGCAGTCTGGGCCCCAAGTCATGCAGCAGTCTCTTATGCTTTTTGATTACTCTGCTTTCCGTGGGCCATCCACATAGCCCTGCCCCAGAAGTGGAAGACATTGAGTGCACCGATGCCCAACCACTTCTGTTGCAGGATGAGGATATGGAAACACCACAGCAGCACGTCTCTGATGATGACGAAACACAGGTGCCAACTGCTGCGGTTTTCCTCAGTGTGCAGACTGACAAGGAGAGCAGTGGTGAAGGGTGGGTGGAAGATGATGTAAAGGATGATGAGGTCCTAGACCCCACATGGAATGAAGGTCATGCGAGTGATGTGTGCAGTTTGGAGGAAGAGGTGGTGGTCGCACAGAGGCACCAGCACAGCAAAACAGGAAGCAGGTTGCAAAAGCGGAACGATCGTCCCCTAGACAGTATGCCTGCTACTACCCACCTCACCCAGGGACCTAGCACACCAAAGGCAGCTCAAAGGCGTTCCCTGGCATGGCAGTTCTTCAGACAATGTGCTGACTACAAGACACAAGTGGTTTGTACACTGTGCAATCAGAACCTGAAGCGAGGCACAAATGTTCTAAACCTGAGCACAACCTCCATGACTAGGCATCTAAATTCAAAACACTTGCTGCAGTGGAATACGTTTCCAGGTGAGCCATCCCTTCCCTGCACAAACAAGTCGGGGACGAGATCAAGTGTGTACTGCACAACGCCATCTGTGGCAAGGTCCACATAACCACTGATACGCGGACCAGTATGCACGGGCAGGGACTCTATATCTCGCTAACTGCACACTGGGCAAATGTAGTGGTGGGTTGGTCTGAGGTGGCTAGCCGTTTGGCGGATGTCCTTCCGCCACCGAGGATTGCATGGCAATTCTCTTTGCCTCCTGTTGTCTCCTCCTCCTACTGCGCTTCCTCCTCCTCCTCCTCTACCACCTCATCCGCTCAGTGTAACACCTTCACCACCAACTTCAGCACATCCAGGGGGAAATGACAGCAGGCTGTTTTAAAACGGATATGTTTGGGGGATAAACCCGACACTGCGCAGCAGCTGTGGACCGGCATTGAACAACAGACCGATGAGTGGTTGTTTCCACTGAGCCTCAAGCCCAGCCTGGTGGTGTGCGATAATGGGCGAAATCTCATAGCAGCTCTGGGCCTAGCCGGTTTGACGCAGATCCCTTGCCTGGCGCATGTGCTGAATTTGGTGGTGCAGAAATTTCTAAAAAACTACCTGGATATGTCAGAGCTGCTGCAGAAAGTGCGGTCCGTCTGTGCGCACTTTCGGCGTTCTCACCCTGCTGCTGCTCGCCTGTCTGCGCTGCAGCGGAACTTCGGCCTTCCCGCTCACCGCCTCCTATGCAACGTGCCCACAAGGTGGAACTCCACCTTGCACATGCTGGAGAGACTGTGCGAGCAGCAGCAGGCAATAGTGGAGTTTCAGCTGCAGCACGCACGGGTCAGTCGCTCTGTGGAACAGCACCACTTCACCACCAATGAGTGGGTCTCCATGCGAGACCTGTGTACCATATTGCGGTGTTTCGAGTACTCCACCAACACGGCCAGTGCCGATGACGCTGTTCTCAGCGTTACTATCCCAATTCTATGTCTCCTTGAAAAAAAACATCAGGCAATGATGGAAGAGGATGTGGCACAGGAGGAAGAGGAGGAGGAAGAGGGTTCATTTCCATGGTTATCAGGCCAGTCATTCACAAGTGGCTCGGATAGTGGGTTCCTGCACCAGCATAGGCCAGGTTAAAATTTTTAAAGCCAGGCCACAGTTCTGGAGGATGAGGAGGACGAGGAAGATGATGAGGAGGAGGAGGAGGAGGAACCATGTTCACAGCAGGGTGGCACCCAACACAGCTCGTGGGCATCACTGGAGCGTGGCTGGGGGGATACGGAGGACACAGATGATACACCTCCCACAGAGGAGAGCTTGTCTTTGCCTCTGGGCAGCCTGGCACACATGAGCGACTACATGCTGCAGTGCCTGCTCAACAACAGGCCACATTTTAACTTGTGCCGATTACTGGGTGGCCACCCTGCTGGATCCCCGTTACAAGGACAACATGCCGTCCTTAATTCCCTCACTGCAGCATGATCGGAAGATGCGCGACTACAAGCACACGCTGATAGATGCGCTGCTGAGGGCATTCCCAAATGACAGAGGGCTCTGTGGAAGCACAAGGCGAAGGCGGAGGAGGAGGAAGAGGTCGCCAACGCAGCTGTGGCACAGCCAGCACCTAAGAAGGCAGGGTTAGCATGGTCAAAATGTGGAAAAGCTTTGTCAACAGCCCGCCACAACAAACAGCACCACCAGTTGATAGGCAATGTCTTAGCAGGGGGCAGCATTTCAGCAACGCTGTGGAACAGTATGTGTGCACACACCTACACGTACTGACTGATGGGTCTGCCCTATTCAACTTCTGTGTCTCCAAATTGGGCACATGGCCTGAGCTTGCCCTTTATGCCTTGGAGGTGCTGGCCTGCCCTGCAGCCAGTGTTTTGTCTGAACGTGTGTTTAGCATGGCAGGGGGCGTTATCACAGACAAGCTTAGCACCTGTCCACAGCCAACGCGGACAAGCTAACGTCTATTAAAATGAACCAGGCATGGATCCCACAAGACTTGTCTGTACCTTGTGCAGAATAGACATTTAGACCGGCCTCACACAGCCATTGGTATACTTGTTTTTTTTTAATATGTCTCAATATTTTGAGGGCTACCCCAATTAGAAAAAAAAACAAACAAACATATAACAGTGTTGGCTACCTCCTCCTCCTCCACCACTGCCACTTCCACCTACACTGCCACGGTCACGGCCTAGTCAACCTCTAGGCTCCTACTCCACATCCACCTCCTCCCATTTTTATTTATTTTTTATGTGATTTTAAGTTATTTCTCTATCCACATTTGTTTGTAGGGCACTTGTACTACTCCTTACCCCAATTTTGCTTCCTTTTGCAGCCCTTTAGCCCTTTCCAGGACTTTTTTACAGCCATTTTTGTGCCCAAAAGTTCGGGTCACTATTGAATTCAATGGGGTTCGGAGTCCAGGGTCAAGTTCGAGTCAAGTTCGGTACCGAACCCAAACTTTTCCGTGAAGTTCTGCCGAACCAGACGAACCCGAACATCCAGGTGTCCGCTCAACTCTATTCTCCATATTTTATTCAAAAGTTAAAACAAAACTTTTTTGAGCTGAGAAAAAGCATTATATTTCCTCATTTTTTTTTAAAATGACTAAGTTAAATCAAAGTATGTTTGTGGGGAAGTTGGGCAAACATTTCTAAATGTCTTGTGGTTCTCTGTCAAGTAGGTTCTGGCCTCAGCAGTAATACAGAAACAAAAATATTGTACATTTTAATAGAACATGACTAGACAGAGGAAACCAAACAGTGAAAACATATAAGCATCTTGATAAATTCTACAGCTGTTAGATTGGGTCTTTAAAACTATATAGCAGAACCAGTTGTAGCTTATACAGGAAAATAAGGAAATAACTTGAAATAAATTACAAAGAACATACAAAGTTAGAACACTAAAGTGTTTGAATTTTTCACTGTTAGCATAATGTGCACTTGGAATTCCCTGTTGCTTTATATGTTATAAGCAAAGCATAATTTTAATAGAATGATCATATGCTCTTTATGTTGTAGATATCAAGACATAAAGTTATATCTAGACACTATCTGGTGCAGTTTTACAAATGCCAGTTACACACATCACTTGAAGCTGTCAGTTTGTGCAAAGAGAAAATACATATCTATGCAGCAGCTTTGAGTTTTTTTTTTCCTTGGGTGTAACAGCTTTTCTTTAAATACAGTGTACTATAGTTGCCAGTCTAAATTATATTAAGCATGCATACAAAAATATGTTCGTACTGTGAAACAAATTTATAGTCTTGTCAGATTTAATTTAACATACGAGACATGCTTCTTTTCTTTTTTCATATTGCACATGTATTAGGTGATGTGTATCACTGATATATTTATATGATTGGTCCTTATTCTTAGCGTTAAGAGTTGCTACTGAAAATAGAGAAAGCTGCAATGTAAGAATCCAAATTTAACATACATAGCCTCAGGTGTAAAAGTGCCTGGTCCTTTAACTCAAGCGGTTAATATAACAGATGGCTCAATGCAAAAACACATGAATATATCCTAAGTAGAACATGTCTATAGTATCCTGGATTTCGTAGTGTAACTACACTACCTATCACAAACGAATATCATTCAATCATATCCTAGAGGTCCACTGAAGAAAATGTTTGCATCTTCCCCAGGAAGCTCTATTTTCTCAGGATGCCCTGAGTAGCTGGTATAGAAAACTTTACAACCACTTTACATATGAAGAAAAAGTGTATGAACTGCAATTAAAGTCCATAGGAAGGGTTCACGTAAAAGCTAGACTGGTAAACTTGGTTTGGTACTAATTTACAACCTATAAGAGCACAATTTCAGTAAAAATCAGTGAATTCTGAAAGTAAAGGACCCCTAAATAATTATGTTTCTTAACCAGTGCTGTCATACATATCAGCCTTTTTTTAAAAAAAAAATTGCAGTGCGCATGTGCGAGGCTTCCGGGATGGCCGCTGATCCCGGAGCTCCGACTCGCTCCGCTACTGCAGCCCGCATTAAGCCTCCGTCCGAGACGCCAACCCCCGCACTTGCTAGCCCCTGGCAGCAGCTAACAGCAGGCACTTCAGCCAGTGCCCGGACACTTCATTTTCCTCTGCTCTGACCCCGCAGGTCACGGCCCTTAGGCAAGGCCGCGGCTGCAGCCTTCTCCCACGAGGCAGCGCTTACCCACCTCTGGAGCCATTCGCACAGCAGAACCCCCAGCACAGGTGTGGAGACATCCCTGGACTGTTCTTGGGAGGAATTTGGGCCTCTTCTGGGTCCCCCCTGTTCCCACGGAGGAGCGGGGTGCTGGCTGACAGCCATTGTGGGCACCAGATGATCCACAAATATACAGCCCCATCCAGATTCCCCCGCTGGAGACCGGGCACTGGGGCGTCCAGCCAAGGTCAGTAACCCTTTGGGGTCTCACTCGAGCAGCAGCCATACGCACTAAAGTGGAAGGGGGGCCAAGAATAGTTTGAGACCTATACAGGTCTGAAGAAGCCTGGGACTGGCCATCCACTCCTGGCCCAAGCCACAGAGCTCCTATACAAACTCCCCCTATACCTTGAGGGGAGGGGAGTTTGACATATTTCAGTGACATTATTACTCAATCAACCTCCTGGATTCTGCCTAGCACCCACTGTTTCTCGGGCCCTCTGCCACCTTTCATTTTGGCCCCTGGCCCTCCCTGGACCCCCTTTTCTCCACTCGGTTGGAGGTCCTTCAGCCAACCCTCTCCCATGGCCCCTGGGACCCAACCTTAACAAAAAAGACAGTCCTGAAGACATGGGCACAGTGGGGGAAGGGGGCTCGCAGATACTGCCAAGCCCGGGTCCCCCTAACCCAGATCTCATGGTTACTCAGGCCCTTTCTCCCACTTCCACAGTCTCCCTCCTGGAGAGGACCCTGGAAGAAATGCTCTCTTCCCCAAACACAGCCCGGGCCCTCAATCCGGACACACTTTGGGATCCCCCTTCCCGTCCTTTCATTCAGAGCTAAAATTCCTGATGGAAACATTTTCCAAAATGCTATCCAAAGGGCTTGTCCAAACTGCATCTCAAATGACCTGTACTATCCAAGCAGACCTTCAAAACCTGGGGTCCAGTATTGAGGCCATAGAACAAAAGACTGACCAAATGATCGCCAGAGCGAACCAAAATACCTCACGCATCCAAGATCTTCAGGATCAGCTGGATACAATGCTCTCCAAAATTGAGGACCTCGAAAATCGCTTTCGGAGGTATAACTTTCGAATTCGGGGGCTCCCGGAATCCATCACAAATGTCCCAGGAACTGTGCATTCTTTCCTTAAAGAAATCATCCCTAATATCCCGCATCACAGGTTGGAACTCCAAGCTCCCCGTTCTGACAGGTTGCCCAGGGATGTTGTGGTCAAACCTCACTTTTTCGTGATAAAGGAGGAAATTATGAAACTTACAAGGAACATACCCCAGCTGTTGTTTCCGGGCACCCCAATTCAAGTATTTTCCGATATATCCCCCACCACCATCCAAAAAAGGCAGTCCCTGAAACCCCTACTCGAGATTCTCACTCAAAAATCTATCAAGTACTGGTGGTCCTTCCCGTTTCGCCTATCCTTCTCACTCAAAGGCAAAAATCATGGCTTTTCCACCTTCCAGGAAGGAGAACATCTACTACACAAACTCAATCTGATTTCCCTGGATCCATTTTCTTCTCTTCAATCTAAACATGGCGCTATATCTTCCAAGTGTCCCTCTCCTCAAAGCCCCATCCCTCCGGTGTGGCGGAGACCCCGGACCCCTCTGTCCCTCTAAGTCAGTTTCTTGCAGACGCTCCTCTACCTACTTTAGACATTGCACACAGGAACGCTTTGGAGGACCCAATTTTGGAAGCTGAGATTTTGGCAGTGATTAAGCATCTCAACCCCGGGGGCCTGATGGATTATCCACGAGGTATTACAAACAGTTCGGCCCTATATTAGCTCCTCACTTAGTAAATTTTTTCAACTCCCTCTGGGAGGGTACTCTTGTCAGCGACGATCTCATCTCGGCCAACACCTCAAACCTGGTAAGGACCCCTCGGAAGTGGGTAACTATAGGCTCATCTCTCTAATTAATAATGATTTGAAAATCTTTACTAAAATAATGGCTAATAGATTGTCAGCTTTCATAGGGGAGTATATCCATAAGGACCAAGTGGGTTTTATCTCTGGGAGACAGGGGATCAGATTCGCAGGGCGGTGGATTTGATCTCACTCCTCAAATCTGGTTGGGACGGTGGGCTCTCACAGCAGGGGTTTGTATTGTCGATTGACCTTCAGAAAGTGTTCGACACGGTTGAGTGGCCCTACCTTTTTGGGGTCCTCGGTCGTTGGGGATTTGGGCCCCGATTTCTTCAGACCCTCAGAGCCTTATACACCAACCCCACAGCTTGCATTGGGCTACCAAACTACCTTTCTGATCCGTTCCCCATCTATAGGGGTACCAGACAGGGCTGCCCACTGTCCCCACTGATCTTTGCCATTGCCATTGAGCCCCTGGCGATCGCTATTAGGGAACACTCGGGCATCCGGAGGGATAGATGTGGCCCTCACATGCACAAATGCACCCTATTTGCTGATGATCTTCTTCTGTTCATCACCTCCCCGCTCGAATCGGTGCCTAATGTCACCCACCTTTTACAGAGGTCCAGTAGGGTCTCAGGCCTGAAAGTTAATATGGCAAAATCGGCTGCCCTTAATATTAATGTCCCAGAGCAGGTAGTCCAACAGCTTAAGGATAGATTCCTCTTCTCCTGGAGCCCTAATTATATGCCCTACCTTGGTGTTAATCTGGCGTCTAACATTGATCAATTATATACTGTCAACTTCCCCCCTATATATAAACAACTCTCGGAGGACCTCACCAATTGGGGGAAGCTAAACATTTAATGGTTGGGTAGGGTTAACGCGGTCAAGATGACCCTCCTGCCTAAAATCCTCTATTTGTTCAGATCCCTACCCATCCCGATCAAAAAATCACAATTGCTCAAATTCCAATCTCAGATTAACAAGTTTGTTTGGGGTAACAAAGGCTTTAGATGCCCAACAGAAGTTCTGATGAGACGCCGAAACCAGGGAGGTCTCGGACTCCCGAATCTATGGGGCTACTACCAGGCGGCTCAATTGGCACAATTTTCCATTATCCACACGTGGTCCAATAGACCGGATTGGGTTGGGATCGAAAGGCAGGCAGTATCGCTCAACACCTTAGACTTCCTGGTTTGGGCCCAACCCAAATCTAGACCTTCGATCCTGTCCCCCACCCTTTCCCACTCAGTAACCCTCTGCGACTCCCAGGTTACCAATCCTGGTCTCGTCTATTCGCCCACTGGAGCACGTTTTTAACAATCTCGCATCCCCCCTGGCCAAGATATCCATGCCTTTGCATGGTGGACTAAAAATCCTTTATAGAATTGGACATTTCCTCTCCTCCTCTGTTCCTTTAACTCTGGAACACTACATTAAGAAACTTGATATGCTCTCATCAGAAAGGTTCCACTTTCAACAGATTTACCATTTTATTGGGTCAGTTTGGAGATCTAAATCAGCGATAACAACCCCTACCTCCTTTGAACTTTGGTGTTCAGACATCTCCAATCAAAGAGGAGGCATCTCCAATATATATGCATCACTGTCGGAGCATCCAAAGAAACCCTCCTATGCCAAGTGCTGGGAAGGGGATTTGAATCTGTCCTGGGAACCAGATAAATGGTTTTCCCTCTTTCTGAGATCTTTCAAGGGTATTTTTAACGTCCCATTGATGGAAGCCAGCATCAAGGTGGTGTCTAGATGGTACCTGGCTCCCTTACGCCTCTCAGTAATGTTCCCAAATTCCTCTCTGTTATGCTTTAGGAGTTGTAATTAGAGTTGAGCGGACACCTGGATGTTCGAGTTTGTCGGGTTTGGCAGAACCTCGTGAAACCGTTCGGTTCAGTACAGAACTCGATCCGAACTTGACCCCAGACACTGAACCCCATTGAAGTCAATGGTGACCCGAACTTTTGGGCACAAAAATGGCTGTAAAAAAGTCATGGAAAGGGTTAGAAGGCTGCAAAAGGAAGCAAAATGGGGGTAAGAGTAGGGCAAGTGCCCTGCAAACAAATGTGGATAGGGAAATAACTTAAAATCAACTAAAAAAAATAAAAATGGGAGGAGGAGGTGGATGTGGAGTAGGAGCCTAGAGGTTGACTAGGCCGTGACCGTGGCAGTGTAGGCGGAAGTGGTGGTGGTGGAAGAGGAGGAGGAGGAGGAGGTAGCCAACACAGTTTTTTGTTTGTTTGTTTTTCTTTTAGAATTGGGGTAGCCCCCAAAATATTGAGACATATTCAAAAAAAAAAAAGGATACAAGTCTTGCACCTCCAAGACATAAAGGGCAAGCTCAGGCCATGTGGCCAATTTGGAGACCCAGAAGTTGAATGGGGCAGACCCATCAGTCAGTACGTGTAGGCATGTGCACACATACTGTTCCACCATGTTGCTGAAATGTTGCCTCCTGCTAAGACGTTGCCTATCAGCTGGTGGTGCTGTTTGAGGTGGTGTGCTGCTGACAAAGCTTTTCCACATTTCGACCATGTTAACCCTGCCTTCTGAGGTGCTGGCAGTGTCACAGCTGCATTAGTGACCTCTTCCTCCTCCTCCTCCTCTGCCTTCGCCTTGTGCTTCCACTGAGCCCCCGGTGTCATTTGGGAATGCCCTCAGCAGCATGTCTACCAGAGTGCGCTTGTAGTCACGCATCTATCGATCACGCTCCAGTGATCGAATTAAGGACGGCACGTTGTCCTTGTAACGGGCTCGGCTGTCATTGAGCAGGCACTGCAGCATGTAGTCGCTCATGTGTGCCAGGCTGCCAAGAGGCAAAGACAAGCTGTCCTCTGTGGGAGGTGTATCATCTGTGTCCTCCGAATCCCCCCAGCCACGCTCCAGTGATGCCCATGAGCTGCGTTGGGTGCCACTCTGCTGTGAGCACGGTTCCTCCTCCTCCTCATCATCCGCGTCCTCCTCATCCTCGCGAACTGTCCACTGGCTTGAAAATTTTTGACCTAGCCTATGCTGGTGCAGTAACCCACCCTCCGAGCCACTTGTGAATGACTGGCCTGATAACCGTGTAAATGACCCCTCTTCCTCCTCCTCCTGTGCCACATCCTCTGCCATCATTGCCCGAAGTGTTTTTTTCAAGGAGACATAGAAGTGGGATAGTAACGCTGAGAACAGCGTCATTGGCACTGGCCATGTTGGTGGAGTACTCGAAACACCGCAATATGATACACAGGTCTCACATGGAGGCCCACTCATTGGTGGTGAAGTGGTGCTGTTCCGCAGAGCGACTGACCCATGCATGCTGCAGCTGAAACTCCACTATTGCCTGCTGCTGCTCGCACAGTCTCTCCAGCATGTGCAAGGTGTAGTTCCACCTTGTGGGCACGTCGCACAGGAGGCGGTGAACGGGAAGGCCAAAGTTCCGCTGCAGTGCAGACAGGCGAGCAGCAGCAGGGTGAGAACGCCAAAAGCGCGCACAGGCAGCCCGCTTGTTGGCAAAAGGACATGCGCCAAACGGCTAGCCGCCTCAGGCCCACCCACCACTACATTTGCCCAGTGTGCAGTTAGCGAGATATAGCGCCCCTGCCCGTGCTTACTGGTCCACGTATCAGTGGTTGTGTGGACCTTGCCACAGATGGCGTTGCGCAGTGCACACTTGATCTCGTCCCCGACTTGTTTGTGCAGGGAAGGGATGGCTCGCCTGGAAATGTAGTCGTGGCTGGAAACCACGTACTCTGGGACAGCCACCGCCATCAGGTTTTTAAAACTGTCCGTGTCCACCAGATGGAATGACAGCATTTCAAAGGCCAGGAATTTTGAAATGCTGGCATTCAGGGCCAGGGATCGCGGGTGGTAAGGGGGGTACTTTCTCTTTCTCTCCAGTGTTTGGGAGATGGAGAGGTGTAAGCTTCCATGGGACAGTGTGGAAATGCTTGGGGACAGTGGCGGACATGGTGGCATTGCTGTCACATCGTCTGTTTGATGGGTGGCAGATGACATGGGCACTTTAGAGGTGGAGGAAGAGGCCGAGGCCTAGGCAGCAGCAGAAGAGGAAGCAGGAGGAGGCCGAGACCTTTCTTGGATTTTGAGGTACTTATTCCACTGCAGCAAGTGCTTTGCATTTAGATGCCTGGTCATGGAGGTTGTGCTCAGGTTTAGAATATTTGTGCCTCGCTTCAGGCTCTGATTGCACAGTGTGCAAATCACTTGTGTCTTGTAGTGAGCAGATTGTCTGAAGAACTGCCACACTGGGCTGGGGAATGCCTTTCAGCTTCCTTTGGTGTGCTAGGTCCCTGGGTGTGGTGGGTAGTAGCAGGCCTACTGTCTAGGGGACGCTCGCTCCGCTTTTGCAACCTGCTTCCTCTTTTGCTGTGCTGGTGCCTCTGTAAGACACCTCTTCCTCCAAACTGCACACGTCACTCGCATGACCTTCATTCCATGTGGGGTCTAGGACCTCATCATCCTCCACATCATCTTCCACCCACCCTTCACCACTGCCCTCCTTGTCAGTCTGCACACTGATGAAAGCCGCAGCAGTTGGCACCTGTGTTTCGTCATCATCATCACAGACGTGCTGCCGTGGTGTTTCCATGTCCTCATCCTGAACCAGAAGTGGTTGGGTATCAGTGCACTCAATGTCTTCCACTTCTGGGCCAGGGCTATGTGGATGGCCCACGGAAAGCACAGCAGCAGAGTCATCAAAAAGAATAAGAGACTGCTGTATGACTTGGGGCTCAGACTGCTTGGCTGATTTACAAGGGGCTGAGATGAAAGACAGATGGTCATGGGGTTAAGGTGCCAACTCTGAGCTTTCATCAAGGGACCAGGTGGGAGACAATGTGAAGGAACTGGCCTCACCATTTGTTGGGCGGCATTCGGGCCTACCATATAACGTTGAAGGTTCTGTCGGCTACCTGAGGAAGGTGTTTCACTTCTGCGTGTAGCTGGCACAGATTGACCATGTCCTCTCCTTGCAACAGGAGCTTCTGCAACACCACCAACACCAGCAGCACCACGACCACCACCACGTCCCTTATTTGATGCTCTCCTCATTCTGGACACAAATGTACTATGTAGCACTATTTATTAATACAAAAAAAAAAGGAATAATAAATTATTATTTTAATTTTTTTTAACAAAAGAAAATTGTAGATGCACTTTTTATTTTTGTGCAAGAAATACACCGCTCACACCAGCAGCAGGAACCTCTCTATACACCAGTATGAGATAATTTTAGAACGATAATCTGTCTTTCACAGCACCGACAGGAACCTGGCCCTATTGCAGTAGTAGTTGTTTTTAGAACGATAAACTCTCCCTCAAAGCACCAACAGGAACCTGGCCCTAATGCAGTTGTAGTTGTTTTTAGAACGATAAACTGCCCCTCAGAGCACAAACAGGAACCTGGCCCTATTGCAGTAGTAGGTGTTTTTAGATCGATAAACTCTCCCTCAGAGCACCAACCGAAACCTGGCCCTATTGCAGTAGTAGTCGTTTTTAGAAAGATAATCTCTCCCTCAGAGCACAAACAAGAACCTGGCCCTAATGCAGTTGTAGTTGTTTTTAAAACGATAAACTCTCCCTCAAAGCACCAACAGGAATCTGGCCCTAATGCAGTTGTAGTTGTTTTTAGAATGATAAACTGTCCCTCAGAGCACCCACAGGAACGTTTCCCTAATGCACTATAAGATGGTTCTGAATGCTAATGTCTCCCTCAGAGCAACAACAGGAACCTTTCCCTAATGCACAATAAGATGGTTCTGAACGCTAATGTGTCCCTCACAGGACCGCAATGAAGGTCTTCCTAATGCAGTCTGAGATGGTTGTGAACGCTAATCTTTCCCTCATAGCAGCGGCATGAAGTTCTGCCTATTCTAGTCTGAGACAATCTGACACGCGGCGCTACGTGACTCCAGCCCCGTAGGGAGGCTGGGTCTCATGATGCACTGGCCAATCACAGCCATGCCATTAGTAGGCATGGCTGTGATGGCTTCTAAGGGCAAACTAGTGAAAAGCTTGTTGATTGGCTGCCCAGCAGCTATAGAAAAGGCAGCAAAAATACCCGAATACCGAACCCGATCCCGGACATTTTTTTTATGTCCGGGATCGGGTTCGGGGCACGGACACCCCAAAGTCCGGTACGATCCCGAATTTTACAGTCCGCTCATCTCTAGTTGTAATCTTAGGGGTACGTACTACCATACTTGGTGGGAATGTCCCAGGATCAGGGGTTTCTGGAACAGGATTTTCTCTTTGCTGAGGAAGATTACCGGTCAGGCCATTCCACAAAACCCCGAGATAGCTCCACTAAATCAGAGACCAGACGGCCTCTCCAAACTACTATTTAAACTCACCCTCTTTATTTTATTGAGAGCCAAACTTACTTTGGCTAGGGCCTGGAAAAAGCCCTCTTTCTCTTTCCATGCAGCCAAGAGAAAAATCACTTGGATCATGATCCAAGAAAAATATGCCAATATCCTTCTAGACTCCTCGGTTAAATTTGACATTGTTTGGGAACCCTGGCTGAGATATTTTAATTAGAGTTGAGCGAACCCGGACTGTAAAGTTCGGGTCCGTACCGGACTTTGGGGTGTCCGTGCCCCGAACCCGGACATTTGAAAAAAAGCCCGGTTCGGGTTCAGTATTAGGGTATTTTTCGCACCTTTTCTATAGCTGCATGGCAGGCAATCAGCAAGCATTTTACTTGTTTGCCCTTGAAGCCTACTAATGGCATGGCTGTGATTGGCCAGTGCATCATGTGACCCAGACTATTTGTGGCGCCTGTTAAATAGCTGCAGGGCAGCCAATCAACAAGCATTTCACTCGTTTGCCCTTAGAAGCCATCACAGCCATGCCTACTAATGGCATGGCTGTGATAGGCTAGTGCATCATGTGACCCAGCTTCTATATGAGCTAGAGTTACGTATGCCACATGTCACATCGTCTCACGCTAGTGTAGGGAGAGCATGCTGCCGGCGCTGTGAGGGATAGATTAACAATCTAATATCATCTCATCCTGCATTACAGACAGGTTCCTGGCGGTGTTGTGAGGGGAAAGCTTAGCGTTCTAAAACCATCTGATACTGGACTAGGTACAGTTTACTGGTGCTGTGAGGGACAGATTATTGTTCTAAAATCATCTCCTAGTGCTATAGGGAGAGGTTCCTGCTGGTGCTGTGAGGGACAGATTATTGTTCTAAAATCATCTCCTAGTGCTATAGGTAGGAGGTTCCTGCTGCTCCTGTGAGGGAATGATTATTGTTCTAAAATCATCACATACTGCTAGAGGGAGAGGTTCCTGCTGCTCCTGTGAGGGACAGATTATTGTTCTAAAATTATCTCATCATAGTGCTACAGGGAGAGGTTCCTGCTGCTCCTGTGAGGGACAGATTATTGTACTAAAATCATCTCATCCTAGTGCTACAGGGAGAGGTTCCTGCTGCTCCTGTGAGGGGCAGATTATTGTTCTAAAATCATCTCAACATAGTGCTACAGGGAGAGGTTCCTGCTGCTCCTGTGAGGGGCAGATTATTGTTCTAAAATCATCTCAACATAGTGCTACAGGGAGAGGTTCCTGCTGCTCCTGTGAGGGACAGATTATTGTTCTAAAATCATATCATACTGGTGTAGGGAGAGGTTCCTGCTGCTGGTGTGAGCGGTGCATTTCTTGCACAAAAAAAGTGCGTCTACGTTGCTGTTTTCCAAAAAAAGAAGAATTTATTATTCTTTTTTTGTATTAATAAATAGTGCTACATAGTACATTTGCGGCCAGAATGAGGAGAGCGTCAAATAAGGGACATGGTCGTGGTGCTGCTGGTGCTGCTGGTGCTGCTGGTGCTGCTGGTGTTGGTGGTGTTGGTGGTATTGGTGCAGTTATTGTTGCAAGAAGAGGACATGGTCGATTTGTGTCAGCTACACGCACAAGTGAAACACCTTCTTCGGGTATGAGTAGCCGACAGAACCTTCAACGTTATATGGTAGGCCCGAATGCCACTCAATGAATTGTGAGGCCAGAACAAGTACAGGCATTAGTAGATTGGGTGGCTGACAATGCCTCCAGTTCCTTCGCACCCGGTCCCTTGATGAAAGCTCAGAATTGGCACCTGAACACCATGGCCATCTGTCTTTCACCTCAGCAAATTGTAAATCAGCCAAGCAGTCTGAGCCCCAAGTCATGCAAGAGCCTCTTATGCTTTTTGACATTGAGTGCACCGATGCCCAACCACTTCTGTTGCAGGATGAGGACATGGAAACACCAGAGCAGCACGTCTCTGATGATGACAAAACACAGGTGCCAACTGCTGCGGCTTTCCACAGTGTCTAGACTGACAAGGAGGGCAGTGGTGAAGGGTGGGTGGATAATGATATGGAGGAGGATGATGAGGTCCTAGACCCCACATGGAATGAAGGTCATGCGAGTGATGTGTGCAGTTTGGAGGAAGAGGTGATGGTCGCACAGAGGCACCAGCACAGCAAAAGAGGAAGCAGGTTGCAAAAGCGGAGCGAGCGTCCCCTAGACAGTATGCCTGCTACTACCCACCGCACCCAGGGACCTAGCACACCAAAGGCAGCTCAAAGGCGTTCCCCGGCGTGGCAGTTCTTCAGACAATGTGCTGACGACAAGACACGAGTGGTTTGCAAGCTGTGCAATGCGAGCCTGAAGCGAGGCATAAATGTTCTAAACCTGAGCACAACCTGCATGACCAGGCATCTAAATTCAAAGCACGAGCTGCAGTGGAAGAGGTACCTCAAAATCCAAGAAATGTCTCGGCTTCCTCCTGCTTCCTCTTCTGCTGCTGCCTCGGCCTCTTCCTCCACCTCTACAGTGCCAGTGTCACCTGCCACCCAGCAAACAGACGATGTGACAGCAACGCCACCATGTCCGCCACCGTCCCCAAGCATTTTCACACGGTCCCATGGAAGCTTACAGCTCTCCATCTCCCAAACACTGGAGAGAAAGAGGAAGTACCCCCCTACCCACTCGCGATCCCTGGCCCTGAATGCCAGCATTTCAAAATTCCTGGCCTTTGAAATGCTGTCATTCCGTCTGGTGGACATGGACAGTTTTAAAAACCTGATGGCGGTGTCTGTCCCACAGTACTTGGTTCCCAGCCGCCATTACTTTTCCAGACGAGCCATCCCTTTCCTGCACAAACAAGTCGGGGACAAGATCAAGTGTGCACTGTGCAATGCCATCTGTGGCAAGGTCCACATAACCACTGATACATGGACCAGTAAGCACGGGCAGGGACGCTATATCTCGGTAATTGCACACTGGGCAAATGTAGTGGCGGGTGTCCTTCCGTCACTGAGGACTGCAGGGCATTTCTCTTTGCCTCCTGTTGCCTCCTCCTCCTACTGCGCTTCCTCCTCCTCCTCCTCTACCACCTCCTCATCCGCTCAGCTTAACACCTTCACCAACAACTTTAGTACATCCAGGGGGAAACAACAGCATGCTGTTTTAAAATTGATATGTTTGGGGGATAAACCCCACACTGCGCAGCAGCTGTGGATGGGCATTGAACAACAGACTGATGAGTGGTTGTTGCCACTGAGCCTCAAGCCCGGCCTGGTGGTGTGCAACAATGGGCGAAATCTCGTAGCAGCTCTGGGCCTTGCCGATTTAACGCACATCCCTTGCCTGGCGCATGTGCTGAATTTGGTGGTGCAGAAATTTCTAAAAAACTACCCGGATATGTCAGAGCTGCTGCAGAAAGTGTGGGCCGTCTGTGTGCACTTTTGGTGTTCTCACCCTGCTGCTGCTTGCCTGTCTGCTCTACAGAGGAACTTCGGCCTTCCCACTAAACTCCTTCTATGCGACGTGCCCACAAGGTGGAGCTCCACCTTGCACATGCTGGAGAGACTGTGCGAGCAGCAGCAGGCAATAGTGGAGTTTCAGCTGCAGCACGCACGGGTCAGTCGCTCTGTGGAACAGCACCACTTCACCACCAACGAGTGGTCTTCCATGCGAGACCTGTGTACCATATTGTGGTGTTTCAAGTACTCCACCAACATGGCCAGTGCCCATGACGCTGTTCTCATTGTTACTATCCCACTTCTATGTCTCCTTGAAAAACACTTTGGGCGATGATGGAAAAGGATGTGGAACAGAAGGAAGAGGGGTAATTTCCATGGTTATCAGGCCAGTCATTCACAAGTGGCTCGGAGGGTGGGTTCCTGCACCAGCATAGGCCAGGTAAAAAATTTTCAAGCCAGGGCACAGTTCTGGAGCATGAGGTGGACGAGGAAGATGATGATGAGGAGGAGGAGGAGGTGGAAGTGTCTTCATAGCAGGGTGGCACCCAACAAAGCTTGTGGGCATCACTGGAGCATGGCTGGGGGGATACGGAGGACACAGAGGATACACCTCCCATGGAGGACAGCTTGTCTTTGCCTCTGGGCAGCCTGGCACACATGAGCAACTACATGCTGCAGTGCCTGCTCAATGACAGCCGAGTTGCCCACATTTTAACTTGTGCTGATTACTGGGTGGCCACCCTGCTGGATCCCCGTTACAAGGACAATGTGCCGTCCTTAATTCCCTCACTGGAGCGTGATCGGAAGATGCGTGACTACAAGCGCACGCTGGTAGACGCTTTGCCGAGGGCATTCCCAAATGACACTGGGGGCTCAGTGGAAGCACAAGGCGAAGGCGGAGGAGGAGGAAGAGGTCGCCAACGCAGCTGTGGCTCCGCCTGCACCTCAGAAGGCAGGGTTAGCATGGCCGCAATGTTGAAAAGCTTTGTCAGCAGCACGCCACAACAAACAGCACTACCAGCTGATAGGCAACATCTTAGCAGGAGGCAGCATTTCAGCAACATTTTGGAATAGTATGTGTGCATACGCCTACACGTACTGACTGATGGATCTGCCCCATTCAACTTCTGGGTCTCCAAATTGGGCACATGACCTGAGCTTGCCCTTTATGTCTTGGAGATGCTGGCTTGCCCTGCAGCCAGTGTATTGTCTGAACGTGTATTTAGCATGGCAGGGGGCATTATCACAGACAAGCGCAGCCGCCTGTGCACAGCCAACGTGGACAAGCTAACGTTTATTAAAATGAACCAAAAATGGATCCCACAAGACTTGTCTGTACCTTGTGCAGAATAGACATTTAGACCGGCCTCACACAGCCATTGGTATACTTGTTTTTTTTTAATATGTCTCAATATTTTGGGGGCTACCCCAATTAGAAAAAAAAAAAAAAAACAGTGTTGGCTACCTCCTCCTCCACCGCCACTTCCACCTACACCGCCACGGTCACGACCTAGTCAACCTCTAGGCTCCTACCCCACATCCACCTCCTCCCATTTTTATTTTTTTTATGTGATTTTAAGTTATTTCCCTATCCACATTTGTTTGCAGGGCGCTTGTCCTTCTCTTACCCACATTTTGCTTCCTTTTTCAGCCCTCTAGCCCTTTCCAGGACTTTTTTACAGCCATTTGTTTGCCCAAAAGTTTGGGTCACCATTGACTTCAATGGGGTTCGGGGTCCGGGTCAAGTTCGGTACCGAACCCGAACTTTTCTGTGAAGTTCGGCAGAACCCGACGAACCCGAACATCCAGGTGTCCGCTCAACTCTAATCTTAATCTACCCACCTGACCAGGTCCCTCCTTCTCCTCTAAAGGATTCTCTTCCCTGGTGCCCTTCCCCCCCCTTTCTTTTTTCTCTTTGTCCTTTTTTCTTTCTGCTATGTCTTATCTTTCCCATCTGTCCTGTCTGTATTCCCTATAAGGTCTTTTCGGGCCTGCTGGTGCCTAAAGTTTTTTATGTCTCAATAGTTCCATTTGATATATTATCAAAATGCAAAATTATATCTCTCTCTCTCTGGAGTCCATACCTCTCAATACAAGAAAGGACTTTGCTTGCTTTAGAAACCGCAGCTTGGCATTGCATGCTATTATTAAGCTTATGATCTACCAAAACCCCCAGATCCTTCTCCACTATGGATCCCCCCAGTTGTACTCCCCCTAGTATGTATGAAGCATGCATATTCTTAGCCCCCCAATGCATAACTTTACATTTATCTACATTAAACCTCATCTGCCAAATAGTTGCCCAATTAAACAGTTGAAACCATTGAGGTCTGCTTGTAAGTTGGAGACATCCTGTAACGACGTTATTCCACTGCATAGCTTGGTGTCACCCGCAAACAATGAAATTGTGCTTTTAATCCTAGACCCTATATCATTTAGAAAGGTATTAAAAAGTAAGGGTCCCAAAACTGAACCTTGGGATACACCACTCATAACCTTAGAGCATTCAGAGTATGAATCATTAACTACTACTCTCTGAATTCTGTCTTTTAGCCAGTTTTCTATACATTTACAAACTGATCTTTCCAAACCTGTAAACTTTGCCTTACACATTAGCCGTGTGTGGGGAACTGTGTCAAATGCTACTGCAAAATCCAACTATACAACATTCACAGCCACTCCTTTGTCTAAGGTTTGTCTGACAAATTCTGTCTTTCACAAATCCATGCTGTTTTTGCTTAAAATATTTTTTTCCAACAAGAACTCATCTATGTGGTATTTTATTAAACTCTCCAATATCTTCCCAACTATAGAGGTTAACTTAACAGGCCTATAGTTACTTGGTAAAGACTTTGATGCCTTTTTAAATATAGGCACCACATTGGCCCTACACCAATCCAGTGGTACTATTCCAGTTATTAATGAGTCCCTAAAATTAGATACAATGGCTTTGAAATGACAGAGCTCAATTCTTTTAGGATACATGGATGGATGCCATCTGGTCCAGGTGCTTTATCCACCTTTTTTCTGTCTAAATATTCTGGACCATATCACTTTTGAGCCCATGTGGATCATTTGGGGCTGTGTCACCACCCCCAATATGGACATGAGCTCCCCCATGCTCGTTTGTATACACAGAGCTGAAGAAGGCTTTAATAAATCTGCATTCTCTTTGTCCCCAGTCACCCACTTGATCAATTTTTTGGGGTTTGGCCTACTATCTTTCACAATCTGTCATTCATTTTGAATGTTTGTGTCCTTGATTTCCTTTTTACATATTCTGTTATATTCTTTGTAACATTTAAATTAGGGGGAGGCAACCTCGGCCCTCCAGCTGTGGTAAAAACTACAAGTCCCATGAGACATTGAAAGACCCTGACAATCACAGGCATAACTCTTAGAGGGAGAGGCATGATGGGATTTGTAGTTTCACCACAGCTGGAGTGCCAAGGTTGCCTACCATTGATTTAAATGATGATTGTGGTCCTTCCTGTTTATATTTTTTAAAGACTATTTTCTTACTATTTGTAGCTTTTTTTACTTTGGCCGTGAGCCACATAGATTTTATTTTTAGCCTTTTAAAGTTATTGCCCCATGGGAATATACTTTGCAGTGAGTTCACATACAGTTTTTTTGAAGAATTCCCACACCTAGGCATTGGAGCTTTCAGGCAATGTTCATTTGTTTGCTGTGCCAAGTTGATCAGCAGCTGCTTTGCAATTGCATAGTGATGATAATTAAAGAAGGCCCCCTGGACTGGTATCAGCCTTTCTTGATGACTTCCCTGTCTGGCTATCCTACTCTCTCTCTTCTGAAATCCCCACAATCATTCTCCATGATTTCAGCATCCCTGTTAATGGTAACACTCCTGCTACTTTCAAACATCACAGTCTAGCCTCCTCCATTGACCTGAAGCAAAGAATACATGCTTCTACTCACTCCATACAACCTCTCCAACAATCTTTCTACCCAGTTTCCAGATGTTTGCAGAACAGTTTGTCCCAGTTTTAGCTAAAGTGTTACACACAGTTTCCAGATGTTTGCAGAACAGTAGTTCAGTTTGTCCTGGTTTTAGTTAAAGTGTTACACACAGTTTCCAGATGTTTGCAGAACAGTAGTTCAGTTTGTCCCGGTTTTAGTTAAAGTGTTACACACAGTTTCCAGATGTTTGCAGAACAGCTTGTGCCGGTTTTAGTTGAAGTGTCACACACAGTTTCCAGATGTTTGCAGAACAGTAGTTCAGTTTGTCCCGGTTTTAGTTAAAGTGTTACACACAGTTTCCAGATGTTTGCAGAACAGCTTGTGCCGGTTTTAGTTAAAGTGTCACACACAGTTTCCAGATGTTTGCAGAACAGTAGTTCAGTTTGTCCCGGTTTTAGTTAAAGTGTTACACACAGTTTCCAGATGTTTGCAGAACAATGATATGGGTTCGTCCGGTTTTAGTTAAAGTGTTACACACAGTTTCCAGATGTTTGCAGAACAGTTTGTCCCGGTTTTAGTTAAAGTGTCACACACAGTTTCCAGATGTTTGCAGAACAGTGATATGGGTTCGCCCGGTTTTAGTTAAAGTGTTACACACAGTTTCCAGATGTTTGCAGAACAGTGATATGGGTTCTCCCGATTTATTTATACTTTTTTGACACAGTTTGAAGATGATTTTAGAACAGTGATATGGCTTCTACCGTCAATTAATACTTTTCAGACACAGTTTGAAGATGGTCCACATCCACCTCCATTTTTGATTTTTTTATGAAATTATTTTTTTAAAAATGCTTTTAGTTATTTCCCTGTCCCCATTTCTTTGTAGGGCACTTGTCCCACCCTTACCCCCATTTCCCTTCCTTTTGCAGACCTCTAGGACTTTCCTGGAATTTTTTACAGCAATTTTCAGAACTTTTAGTAACATTACCAGAACCCCGGACCTGAACCCGGACTTTTTTTGAAAAGTCCGGGTTCGGGTCCGGGTCCCGGACACCCCAAAGTTCGGTACGGACCCGAACTTTACAGTCCGGGTTCGCTCAACACTACCAGGGAACATACCAGACAGGTCAGGAATAAAGTTGTGGAGAAGTTTAAAGCAGGGTTAGGTTATAAAAAAATATCTGAAGCTTTGAACATCTCATGGAGCACTGTTCAATCCTATACTGAGTCCTAACTAAAGTGTTGAAACATTAACCCCTCTATTATCTACTCTCTTGCTCCTGCCTTCTTCTCTTCTCTTTCTCCTCCATCTTCTTGATCTTACCATACCTCCTTAACCCCCCCTTCTATGGGATTCGAAAACCAGATACTGAAAGTTTTCTGAGATCCGTTTGCAGAGTTTTCATCAGCTGAGATCCCCTCCTGGCCTCCAGATTGCGTACTCTTCACTGGGAAAATGCCCCATGGTGATCTCTCATAGCACAAAAGGTCTGAACATACCAGAGAAGTGAATCACCCTCTTGAGGGAACTAAAGAAAGGTAGGCCACATTTTGTTTTCCTCCAGGAAATCCATTTCAAAATGAACCAGATTCCTAGGATCACGGACTTCTTCATTGAGGCATACCATTCCACTAATCACACCACTAAGTCAAAAGGTGTTTCGATCTTAGTGAGCAAAGAGGCCCCCTTTAACATAACAGATAGACTGGTGGACACAGGCGGGCGGCACATTTCATAAAAGGCACATGCAGCGGCTCCCCATCATGTTAGCAAACGTATATTTCCCGAACTCCTCTCATGTAACCTTTTGCCAACATGTAGTGAGGGAACTGAAAGGTTTCACATCGTGCTGCCTTATACTGGGGGATGATTTCAACAGACGAAACCTCCACAGGGAAATCCTGTATCACCTATAGGGCCCTCGAGAAAATTAAAACAATCCTTCACTCACTTCAATTAATTACACTTGGAGATTTGCCTATCCGACTGGAAGAGATTGCACTTTTCATTCCATTCCACATGCTCGATTCTCTCACATAGACTACCTGTTTATCTCCCAAAGAGATTTGTCAGCAGCCTCAGGAGCCCATATCAGCATCCTATCAATCTCTGACCATGCTCCGATTTCCCTGGAGGTCAATCTACACACACCCACGCCCAAAGCTAACACTTGCAGACTAAATTCCTCCTTGCTGACAGACCCCGTGTTGTTTCACACAATCTCAAATAAACAAAATTAATTTTTCAAACTCAATGACACCCCAGAGATGGATCCCTTGATGATATGGGAAGTCCATAAATGCACCCTTAGGGGCGATTTGATCAAAATGGGGTCTCAACGCAAGTGGGAAAGGGACAAAGAAATTAAACAATTGACAGAGAAGATTTCTGGGTTGAAAGCCTTACACAAACACTCCCTCTCCACCAGATCAGCTACTGAGTTACTGGAGAGTAGGAAAGCTCTACAGCAATTGTTTGAAGCCACAACCAAGAGATTCTTGTTTTTCAATATAAAATATATTACGAGGCTGATGACAAATCAGGTAGACTCCTGGCTAGAGCCCTGAAAGAATCAAATTCCACCAAGACCATTACAGGCATTAGAAGATCTGGTGGTAAGCAGAGTTGATTGAACCTCTGGAAGTCCGGGTTCGGCAGGTTCGGCCAAACTTATGGACAAAGTCCGGGTTCAGGTCCGGACTTGACCCGAACTTTGACCCGGACCCCGAACCCCATTGAAATCAATGGGGACCTGAACTTTTAGGCGCAAAAATGGCTCTAACAAAGTCCTGGCAAGTCCTAGAGGTCTGCAAAAGGAATGAAAATGGGGGTAAGAGTTGGACAAGTGCCCTACAAATAAATGGGGATAGGGAAATAACTTAAAATAATTTTTAAGCTAAAATCACATAAAAAAATCAAAAATGGAGGTGGATGTGGAGTTGGAGGTTGAGGAGGCGGTGAAAGTGGCGGTGGAGGAGGAGGTAGCCAACACAGTTTTTTTTATTTTTGTGCAAGAAATGCACCGCTGGCCGCAAATGTAGTTTTTAGATTTTTTTTTTTTTTTAAACCAGCTATGTAGATGCACTTTTTAATTTTGTGCAAGAAACAATAATCTGTCCCTTTAAGAAACAGTATTAACCTCTCCCTATAGAACTTGGAGATGATTTTAGATTCTAAAATCATCTTCAAGTTATACAGGGAAAGTTTCCAGCTGTTGCTTTAAGAGAAAGATTATTGTTCTAAAATCATCTCCAAGTTCTATAGGAAAAAGTCTATTGCAGCCTCATAGAGCCATATTATTGTTCTAAAATCTAAAATCTTAAAGCAACAGACTCTACCTAGTCCAGTCAGATTGTTCTGTGCAGCAGGATGAGGTCTGCAATCTGTCCCTCAAAGCAGCAGTACTAGTATCTCTCCCTAGTCCACAATCAGATCGTTCAGTAATGCAGGATGAGATGTTCTGCAATCTGTCCCTCACAGAGCCAGCAGCATCCTCTCCCTAAACTATCCTGAGAGCATATGACATGCAGCACGGTGACTCCAGCCCCATATAGAGGCTGGGTCACATGATGCACTGGCCAATCACAGCCATGCCATTAGTAGGCATGGCTGTGATGGCTTCTAGGGAAAACCATTGAAACACTTGTTGATTGGCTGCCCGTGGCAGCTGTTCAACACGTGGAATAAAAAACCAGAACCCCGGACCCAAACCCGGACTTTTTTTGAAAAGTCCGGGTTCGGGTCTGGGTCCCGGACACCCCAAAGTTCGGTATGGACCCGAACTTTACAGTCCAGGTTCGCTCAACTCTAGTGGTAAGCTACATGTTACTATGGAAGCCATAGCATCACACTTCCATCAATTCTACTCCAAACTGTACAATTTTCCCCAATAACACAGACCACCCGACACATCAGGGGACAGAGCCCACATAATCAAAGACTACTTGCACAAAAGTGCCCATCCCAAAATGGAAGACTCAGAAGCTTCTCCACTTGAGCAGAATTCCAACAGGCATTTAGTGAGCTCAAACCAGGGAAAAGCCCGGTTTGGCGGTTTTTCCTCTATATACTACAAAACATTAATTGACACCCTGACTGACCCCATTACCAAAGCTCTGAACTCTCTGTCGGCACCACACATGGTCCCACATGTGGTGCCCCCCGGACTCTTTATCTGCTTATATAACCGTAATACTCAAACCTAATAAATACCCAGCTGAGTGCTCCAACTATAGACCTATCTCTCTGTTAAACTTGGACCTTAAACTGTTGGAAAAAGTAGTGGCCAACAGACTGAGACCACTCTTGTCTTCCCTGATAGGCCCAGAACAGGTGAGCTCAATGCCTGGCTGGGAAGTGAGAGACAAAGTGATTAAGGCACTCCTCTGGACCCACGGAGCTTACACATGGAATGTCCAGGGCCTTCTCCTTTCAACTGATGCGGAGAAGGCCTTCGATAGTGTCTCATGGGACTTCTTGTTGGCCACTTGTCGCCCCGACCCCACATGATGGCATGGATCTCTGTCTTGTATCAGGGCCCCTCAGCTAAATTAAAAATAAATGGCACACTGTCAGACAGGGTCCTAATAACGAATGGCACCAGACAAGGGTGCCCTCTCTCCCCACTCCTATTCATCCTGCCCCTGGAACCTTTTGTAAGAATGCTTAATAAAGATGCAGCAATCCTGGGTTTCAAGGTAGCCAACAAAAAGTTCAAAGTTGCCGTCTATGCAGATGATTTGTTGTTTTTTGACTAAGCCACATACCACCATACCTAATCTAGTTAAAGCATTTACTTACTTTGGTTACCTTTCTAACCTCAAAATAAACCTTTCAAAGTCAAAAGCTCTGATTATATCTGCCCTTTTAGGTGGGAGACTACAGCCCTCAAATACCTAGGTGTCTGGCTGACACCAAAGGTAGCCAACATCTATGAACGCAACTTCCCTCAATTGTTAAAGATGATAGGGAAGGACCTGAAAGCCTGGCACTCAGGATACTTTTCCTGATTTGGGAGGGCTGGTTTTCTTAAAATGACCATTCTCCCCAGGCTACTATATCTCCTGTGCACGCTCCCCATGACAATTCCCCAATTCTTTTTCAAAGCCATACACTCCATTCTCTTAAAAATTCTTTGGGGCCACAAGAAACCCAGAATTAAGTTTGACTAGACCCAAAGAATGTGGAGGAATGGGCCTACCGGATTTTAAAAATTATTTCTTTGCCTCTCACCTGACAAGGGTGATTGATTGGCACTGCCATGATGACTGAAAAAACTGGGCTGCCTTGGAGACAGCCCTGGGACCCATACTTCTACATTTATCTCCATGGATTCCGTGTATTAGACAGAACCAACACATTAAACAGCACCCACTGACAGGAGCCACTTTAAAAGATTTTCAAACTATAGTGAAAAAAGTACAAAATCACCAACATCCATGGCCCCCTAATGCCTCTGAAAGGCAATCCTGCCTTCACTCTAGAAGTGGGAAACTAGGGGTGGGGCGTGAGCTAAGATGGCTGCTTAACCTCTTCTCTGCTGCAGCCCAAGGGGAATGATCGCAGCTCACAGAGGCCACCAGCCGCCCGACACCTTACAAGATCAACACACAGGGACACCCAGGTATGTTGCGGAAGAATAAACAGCCGCCAGAACCCCGCAAGTTAACAGAGTTCTTCCCCGGAGCACAGGCCCAAAAATTTCAAGATGGCGCACGCTCCAGATGCAGAACGGAGCCTGCAGATTACCACAGAGCTGCCTCACTGTCCCCAGCTCATTCCTCGTCACCCCTGATGGACTGCACTATGCCCCCTGAGAAGAGATCCTCGGCTCCTCAGAAGAGGGCTGCATCATCCCCTTTTCATCACCCTCACAACCAGCACAGGTGAGTAAAAAGCACCTCACCTATAAACAACATAATGACGCTGACACTGTGACAGAGCAGGATGAGGAACAAAATGCCTCCCTAGCAGCATTGCCCACGACTGATAATCCGGTCTCAGAAAACACACTGAAACAAATGCTGCTATCACTACAAAGAGATCTTAAGAAAGATCTGAACAAATCACAATCACATATCCAGAACCAGATTGATGAACTAGGATACCGCACTGATACTATGGAAAATCAGCTCCACACATACGCCACAGCATATAATGACCTGGTGGACACACATCAAGCCCAAAAAGAACAAATACAATGCATGTCTGCTAAAATAATAAACCTTGAGGACTGTTCCCGAAGGAACAACCTCAAAATCAGGGGCATCTCAGAAAATATTTCCCCAGCAGATCTTCCGGCATTCCTCCACCAACTCTTCTCGGCCCTAGACCCAGCACTTACAAAACTGGATCTGGCCATAGACAGAGCACATAGGATCCCCAAACCTTCACATGTCCCTGAGGACAAACCAAGAGATGTGCTCACCCCCCTTACCCTTTACCAAGCCTAAAAGTGCATACTGCAAGCTGCTAGACGAAACCCTGCTCTGCCCAATCCATACAAAAATTAGAAAATTTATGCAGATATATCTGCAGCCACTGCGCAAAAGAAAAAATAATTTTCCCCTTTCACTACAGTCCTAAGGGATCACAACATCCCATACAGGTGGGGCTTCGCTGCAAAAATAACTCAAATGACGCCCCTGCACACTGCCTCCCTGAACCATGGCAATCGGTAAATACCACTTGATCGATCAGCTGCTTACTTCCAATTGTACCTGGCACTTAGCGGCCTAACAATTTGTTACAGACTCAGCACTTGTTCCCCCCGTGCTGCAACCTTATTCACAGTTATTGGGTGAAATTTTATACTCTCGTTTCACACCTTGGTTTTACATTCTTTTACCACCCGAAGTAAAAATTGTGCTATGCACACTGCCTACTCTTATCTCTTCTCTCTTCCTCTCTCTCTCTCCTCTCGTCCCTACCCATTCCTACCCCAATCCTTCCCCTTGCAATGACAAACGACCTCTCTGTTGGATGGGTCCACCAATGTTCCACAACATAACCCCCTTGGTGCCTAACTGTAGAACCCAAATGATTCTCAATGCCTTAAGTCAATATGGGTGTGAACTTCTCGTGCCACCTGATGAATCCCTAACAACGCAAACCTACCCTACATGATACCATGTCCCTTAAAATACTTTCTGTAAACGCTACAGGGCTTAACAGCCATTCAAGCACTCACTAATGTGGAAAGAAGCCCTAGCTTCTAAAAATGACATCATATGCATAAAAGAAATCCATTTTACGCATAATAAAGCCCCTAAATGCTCCCAACCAAAATTCCCCAATTCCTTCTTCGCACATTCTGACTCTAAACGTAAAGGTTTACTGATAGTCATCCACAACACAGTTGCATTTCAGCTGCACTCTCACGTGACAGACCCATATGGATGGTACATAATTATTTCTGCGACCATCAATAGTCACAAAATTACCTCAATCAACATTTATGCCTCCGAACTCCTCCAGGAAGAGATTTTTCAAAACCATTGAAGCTAAAATGCAACCGTACACGTCAAATTCAATTATCCTGTCTGGAGTTTTCAATAAAATTATTGACCCTTCACTAGACTCCACTAACAATTTACATAGATCTTGAACCTCACTCTCCTCATTCTTAAAACAAGAAAATCTATATGACTCATGGAGATGCATCAATGGTAACGAGAAGGATTACACCTTCTACTCTCCAGCCCATCAGGTGCAATCTAGGATTGACTTATTCCTAACTGACAAATACACACTCCAACATATCACCTCCGCCAGGATTGGCTTAATTACATGGTCTGACCACACCCCTATATACCTACACCTTAATCTCTCCCCACAACTGACCCACCTACCACCATGGAGACTCAACGCCTCCATCCTAACCTCCACTGCCACCCAGGAACACATCAAGGCAGAAATTGGTAACTTCTTCCAAACCAACTTTGGATCAACATCTGACCCCACGCTTTTATGGAATGCCCATAAAGCGTACATTAGAGGAATACTAACAAAATTAGCAGCCCATGAGAAAAGAAAAGGGACTAACACCATCACCGCCCTTTTGCCCCAAATCCAAAACTTAGAACAATCCAATAAAGAGAAGGTGGAACCATCTACAGTAGCAGAACTAAAAACTTTAAGAACCCAGCTCAGCACAACACTTAGATATTCATTTGATTATTACATCAAAAGACTCCACCTCTCCTTCTACTCCTCAGGCAACAGACCAGGAGCCCTCTTAGCTAAACAGTAGAAGATAAAAGTTAGCAATACAAAAATCCCTTTTCTTAAAGATGAAGCAGGACAAAAAATCTAAAACCCAGCCAAAATTGGAGAACAATTCTGCCAATTTTACTCCTCCCTATACAACCTACAACAACCTTCCTCACCCCCACCTCTCAATAAAGAACTAATTAAAGTGGTTGTCAACTTGTGACAACCACTTTAACCTACAGGTAAGCCTATGATAAGGCTTACCTGTAGGTGCACTGCATATCTCCTAAACCTGTACGGTTCAGGAGATATGCAGTGTTGAAGTTGTGCCGACGTCATGTCGGCACATGCGCAGTGAAGGAACGGCCTGCGTGCCGTTCCTCCACTGCAACCGTGCCGTGACTGACGGCTCCCGCGCGCAAGCCCGGGGGTAACGTCATGCGACTCCGGCCAGTCACAGCGCCAGAGTAGCGGCCCCGGAAGGAAGAGGGGCAGAAGATGGACGCTGCCAGCAGAGGGGACAGCGCTGGACATCGCAGGCTTCATTTGCAGGTAAGTGGCACATAATGGGCTACTATGCGATGCATAGTAGCCCATTATGTTTCTACTTTACAGGGGAACATAGAGGAAGTAAACCCCATATGGGTTTACTTCCTCTTTTAAAGTGTTCTGAATGCTATCAATCTCCCATCCCTATCAGCAGATCACCTTAGCGCACTTTCAGCCCCCATCTCCACAACCAAAATTGAAAAAATCATACACAACTTCCATCTACACAAATCACCTGGATCCGATGGATACATTAACAAGTACTACAAACAATATACCAAACTCCTTACTCCCCGCCTAACCAATGCTTTGAATAACATCATAGATACAGCCTCTTTCCCCCAAAGAATTTATTGAATCCCGCATTTTTACTATCCCTAAACCTGGAAAACCCTCAGACACACCTGTTAACTTCCGCCCCATTTCCCTTTTAAACACGGATACCAAGATTTATGCTAAAATTCTAGTCAACAGAATTGCTAAAGTAGTCCCTCTCCTGGTCCACCCGGACCAAGTGGGGTTTGTCTCAGGTCACCAAACATCGGATGGGACTAAGATATTTATTAACTTGGGCAGAACACCACCACACCCCATCCCTACTAATTTCCCTAGATGCCGAAAAGGACTTTTATAGGGTGCGGTGGTCTTACATGTCAAAAATCCTTCAAAAGTTTGGATTTTCAGGGAAAATACTAGCAGCCATAAACACACTATACTCCTGCCCCTATGCCAAAGTCTGGACCTCGGGCTTCCTGTCAGAACCATTTGAAATCCACAACGGTACTAGACAAGGCTGCCCCCTATCCCCTATAATATTCTCCCTTGTAATAGAACCTCTAGCGGAACCTATCATATCAGATCTCACCCCAAAATTACTGGAATAACCATTGATAATACGCAACACAAGATTGGGCTCTACACCGATGATGTGATCCTTTCCATAACCGACTCCTTACAATCCCTTCCCCACCTCAACCAATTGTTTTGATCTTTTTTGCACACTCTCACTATATAAACTCAACAACTCCAAATGCCAAATATTAGCCATAAACCTTAACCCACATCTTAAATCTCAAATCTCACAGATGGTTCCTTTCTCATTGGCTCCACTATCCACCATACAGTACCTAGGTATCCAACTAACATCCCCTAGTCCTAAAATCCTACACAATAATCTCTCTTCCCTCATAACCAAACTCAGACAAACAATCACAAGCATGCATACTCTTACACCCTCTTGGGTTGGACGAATAGCTCTTGCAAAAATGTTTCTACTCCCACAGGTACTCTACGTGTTCAGGACTTTACCAGTTCCATTCTTAGCAGCAAATCTTAAGAAACTTCAATTTATTATAAACAATTTTATTTGGTGCGGAAGAAAACCACGAATAAAGGATAGTTCTCTAACAAGACCCACTACATCCATGGGCCTAGGAGCCACAAATATAACTATATATTATAAAGCTATGGCCAATGACACACCTACCAAGTACACAAAAACCTGGGCTGATTGGATTTCTTTTAAATTCTCAGAGGAATACATTAACACAACAGATGCCTAATTTGTTCTTCAACTGAGCTAGGACCAAGTCCCCCATCACAACACAGAAAACGCAGATAAAGAGCTCCCCCTATACCTCCTCCCCGCACCCTCGCAGTCCCCCCTTTCCCCCCCTCCTACGCTCTCTTCCTTCCTAACACATCACCTGACAGCGCTGGTTGCTTGTAGGGGTTAGGAAGGTCAAAAGAGTGGCACTAAGTCCCAAATCACAGCTACGAGATGCAGAATCCTCCAAGTATACATACTACACCCATAATCACACTACATCCCTTACAGAGTTCAACGTACACAATTATTGAACCTTAGCGCAACCCATGTCCTAAGAGAATCACAGGTGTACCACTTTCTTCCTTACACACACCTCTAACTCCCTCACCGCCTCCTACTCCCACACCACATATGCCCTGCAGGTCTCCATCCTCTAACTTAAGAACGCAGGTAATGCTGATGCATATAAAAACGTAGTAGGAGCAGTGGAAACTTTACGCAAAGATAACATGGAACACTCTCGATGCTGATGTACTAGGCATCTAAACTGATGCGCTTGTGCTACTCGTAATCCCCCCGGACGTAATTGTACACTGTATCCTGGTGAGCTCCCAATAAAATTCTTTTTTTTTATGGAAAATAGAATAAAAACAATATTAAAAAATAACAATAATAAAAAAAAAAACACACTTTCCCCCCACAACTGGTGGTCTCCAGCCCTTAAAGAGGGTTCCCTGGCCCATATGTCAGGAAGCCGAGGACCCTCCAAAAGGCCCCTGTTACCACAACCCGACTCCTGGAGATCTACTAGTTTTCTGGGGGAAAAGGGGGGTTTCTCCCGGGGGGTGTGGGATCCGCTAGACAGGGACACCATTCTACTCTTCTCATATGTCTCCCCTCTTTCCACCCCTCCCTTCTCTTCTTCCCCTTTCTCTTCTCTTTCCAGGTTTCCCACCTCATCAATTTTTCTTTATTTTTTCTTTTATTCAAATATAAGAAATCACCGGTTCTGCTTAAATAATCTCCACATATTTGCATTTGCTTACCAGTAGGCTTGTCATGCATAAGTTCCATGTATCTTGAGATTATGCTTTCTCCGCTTTAAGTTTTCTTTGTATTCCAAAGTAAATACATGCAGCAACATGCCATCACTATGTTTGCCACTCCTTTCTCAATGATGTGGACCTCACTTGCCTTATCATTTATCTACCCAAATACTCTGTAAACTCACTATGATCTTTTCACTTGTACAAAGATATCTGTAGTACCATTCATATTACCGGTTGTACTCACTTGTTATGACGATTTTCAAATAAAACTTTATGAGAAAAAAAAATAAATAAATAAAGCGACAATCCTTTCCCAATCCAAGACTAGCTGGAATCAAACCCAAAATTGCCCCTGGTCACAAATAGAGAAAATGGCATGCAAATCAGATATGGGATCCATCATTGGGGCAACCATTCTAAGACCTCACTCAATAACACTTCTCATAGATACAACCAAAGCAACCATTAAGACCTGGACCTCCATAACAAGCTCAACAGGGACAATCTCCATGAAATCCCTACAGAAAATACCCCTCTCCTCATTGGAACTAATAATACCAGATCTACACTTAACCAAGTGGAAATCTGAAGGAATCACCCACGTTGCCCAATTATGCTCAGAGTCTACCTTTAAATCCTTCCAAGACATCCACCAAATATACTCATTGTCTAAAACATCCTTCTTTCAATATCTCCAAATATGCCACACAATGCAACAAATAAAAATCGGACAATCTCCATATACTGACCGACTCCTGGAACTCATTGACTCTCCCAAGAATGTAAACACTGAAATCCCACCTTTCTATAATCTTATGGCCATACCCAACTCTGCTGGAAAAACTACTACCATCCAACAATGGGAACACACTCTGAACTTTGAGTACTCCATTATAACTTGGCAACATGCTGCAAACATACCACTCAAGCACGCACAGTGCATATCTCACTGGGAATCATCCCAAAAATCCTACATAACTGGTACTATATGCCCTACAAATTAGCCAAAACCTACCAAGACCATTCACCATTATGTTGGAGACAATGCGGAGAAACAGACACTTCAATCCATATATGGTGGCAATGTCCCAAACTACAAACCTTTTGGCAACACATATTTAGACTCATAAATCAACTCACTGGAAGCAGCAGCCCACCTAACCCAAAGGCCGCACTATTGAACCTTGATATGGACACCTGGCAGAACACTTTTGTCCCCATAATATCCCACATATTCATTGCTGCATGTCTCACAATCACAAGGAACTGAAAATCATCGAACCCCCAGAATACAACAATTCAATAAAAATCCTCAATGAAAATGCTGTCAACGAACCAGCCTACGCTAAGGCCCATTTACAAACCCATAATGGGCCTTTTGGATCAAAACCTCCAGATATAACATTTCTACCCGCTATTACACAATTACTAACTGCTCCATGATACACTATAAACTACCACAAAACCACTACAACCTACAATAACAGGATGCAACCAACATAAAGACTGCTCATCAAGTTCCACCTCAGGAACCGTAAATGTCTGAAAAAATGTGATAAACTACTAAATCCTCATCCAACACACTGGTCACCAACATCTACCTCTCCTGACCCACTACCCTTCCCTCTTCTTCCTCTCTTTCCCCTCCATATGTGCCCTTTAGGCACAACACGTCAGAGACATACACCATTGCAAAATTATAATATGTTATAAACATAATACATGTTAATATGATCAAAACAAAGTTAAACATGATGGCATTCCCCACTGTGATATTAGACTCACCTGCCACTCATATTCTCTACTACCTACTTGCCCTGCCACACAGCATGATCCCCAGGAGGTGCGGCGGGCCAAGCGGTCAATGACTATGGAATGAGTCTACACATCCAGTAAACAGATCGGTTAATACTGGGTAATGCACAGAATTTTGATACCTTAAAGCTGTAAATTAACCTGTCACACCAGAAGTTGACTTGATGTGTACCTATTACTACTATTTTCTTTGTACTGTTCAAAAATTTCAATAAAAAGTATTGGAAATAAAGAAGTGGGAAACTACTTGACCCCTTGACCCAAACAAAAACCTCACAGCTGGAGACTGTTTCAATAAAGGCAAAGAGGTGAATTCTCCAGATCCCCAACAGACTTAGAATAGATCTGCGCCAAAGGCGAGCAATTTGAGCAACATCAGATGGAAAATGGAAAACCAGTGGAAACAGGCTTGTATCCTTTCTCATAAATGCTCTATCAGCACCAAAATGCAGGAAACTGCCTATTAACTTCTGATGGACTGTTAAATAACCCCAGTAAAGCCTAAAAGAAGGTACCCACAGACCACTGACATCTGCTGGAGATGCGGGGGAGAGAAAGGTACACTCCTACACATATGGTGGCACTGCCCGACTCCATACTTCATACTGGGACAAGGTCAGAGATACACTCCGTAAAAGCACTGACACAAGCCTCACACTCAATGTGGCATGCTGTCTGCTCCATATTACCACATTTCCATTTAAACGCTAGAAGAAATCTTTAACTAAGCATCTTTTAAATGCTGCCAAAGCTTTGATCCCAACCCTCTGGAAAACCTCCAAGGTGCCGTCCATTCAGGAAGAGTCTTGGAGGTTTGTTCAATGGAAGAGACCCTAGCTTAGTCTAATGACAAAGTAGAAGAATTCCACAAGACCTGGTTTCCCTGGTTTATCTTCCAATACGCAAAAGACTTTGACAACCAAATGTCCCCTCAAACTTAGATCTAAGATGTAAAAGGCAGATAGGCTCCTCCCCAGGAACATGGATCACATCTCCTTTGCCTTTTTAAGAAACCTGATGGTCAAATGCTCATTAAAGCTGTTAACTGCTCCACAACCATCACAATGTTGGAACTCAAATGTTATACCTTGCACTTTTCTGATTAGTAATACTGTCATACCAGCATCTGGTTACCACCCCATAACCTGTTTCCTCACTACTTTCCCTTTTTCTACCTATAAATCACTCCGATTGAATTATCTCTTTCTTACCGAACTACATAGTGAAAATGTTTAACATCCACCAATTGTGACATTCCACACTAGCTGTAAGATTGGGTAACTGCTTATCTTAATTAAATCTTATATTGTACCTAGCATACCACTTTTATGAGAGTTATTTTAAGACATTTTGTTTGTTGTCATGTACACTATTGCACTGTGCAACATAATATTGGAGAAACTTCTGCGTGACAAGTCTTTGTATTATCACATCTACTATTATGTGTTATGTGATATGTTTTCCTTGTCATAAGTTCAATAAACTTTTAATGTTCAAAAAAGAATACCCAATCAGGTGCAGGAAAAAAAAAACTGCATTTTTGTTTCCTCATGATTGGATGAGGGAAATCGTCAGAGCCATTTGTAGCTACAAGACAACTTCTTCAGAAATAGATTTAGTGGAAAATGACATTGCACTACATGTATTTTTCTATGTTCTTCTGAATGTGTTTTAAGCGGTTGTGGACCACCCGACATAAATTTACTGTTGTAGAGGGGCCACTGTGCACTGGATCATGTACCTAGTGCATGATTGACACTCCTGAGTCGGTAGCACGTGTGCAAGCCTGCCCGGGTGTGCTGTGATTCGGAATAGCTCTGATCAGTCATCAGGTCTAGGCCAATGATTTTGTGATTGGCTGTACTGAATCAGCGATCAGCCTGTGTTAGTGTTTTGTAGTGTGAGTAAAAGCAGCACTTACACTGTCTGAGCACTTAGTTAGGCACATTTAACCCACATTTAACCCCTTGCCCCAAATTAACCCTTTCACTGCCCTGTCACTGTGTCATTAGTACAGTGTACAGATTTTTTTTTACTGATCACTGTATTAGTGTCACTAGCGACTTTAGATAGCATTCGCATCAGTTAGTGTCCCTCCCAGATAGTGTCAAACTGCCCGCCACTCTATCCCCTCCACAGTTAACCCCTTGATTGCCAGCAATACTATCACAGTCACACTATAACTGTCATTACTAGTATAGTGGCTGAACAAATTAGTATCTTTGATCAGATCAGAACTATACTACTGTCCCCAAAAACACAGTGTTAGCAGGATCAGCCCTGTACCCTACCAGCACTTGCATTTAGCCCCTCCCCCAAACAAGTACAGTGTCAGTAGATCACTGTCACTTCTGATACATAGTACACAAAAGTGCAGTGTTAGAAACATGCCTGATCTCTGCTAGCACTAGCAGGTAAATTTTAATGTACATAGTTACGCAGTTACAAAATCGGTAAGGCTGAAAACAGACACCAGTCGATCCAGTTCAACCTGTGTGTGTGTGTGTCTTTAACACTAGTGAAGAGGCCTACAGGATTCAGAATATGTCAGATGCGAGCAAAGGGGAGTTCTCACTGACAGAATCAGGCTCAGAATACTAACCTATAGAAAGAAGTGACATCCGTCAGGGAGCTCAGATAATGTAGAAGAGGTTCCTGCTAAGGTCAGGCGTACCTGACCCCATTTCCAGGTTGCTGAGGTGATAGAAATGCATGATTATTCTCATATGTAGCAGAGTGCCATTACTAGTGCTGCACTACCTTTTGATGAGCCGTTGAGCACCAGCAGCCTAGTGCATCCTGGCCTTTTATACCCAAGCACTGCGGTATCACTTGGGGACGTGGAGAGCCCCATAAGTGCAGTTCAAGCTGTTGAGGTGGCTAGCATTAGTAGTGTCCCACAGCCACCAATAATTCAAACACAGGCCTGTACAGCTCATAGTGTCCATCTGGATGTGCTTGCAAATACTAATTATCAGCCCACAGATTTAGCAGCACCAGTTATCCCCCATTCACAACACAGAATTCAGGTGGAAACAGCTAATTTAACAACTTCCCTTGATTTGTTTGAGCTGTTTTTCAAGGAAGACCTGTATCAATTGATTGTAAACTAGTACCGAACTTTCGGGTGTCCGGGACCTGGACCCGAACACGGACATTTCAAAAAACGTTCGGGTTTGGTCCGGGGTTCTGGTATTTTACTCCACGTGTTGAGAAGCTGCAGGGCAGCCAATCAACAAGCGTTTCACTGGTTTGCCCTCAGAAGCCATCAAAGCCATGCCTACTAATGGCATGGCTGTGATTGGCCAGTGCATCATGTGACCCAGCCTCTTTATAAGCTGTAGTCACTTGATGCTGCAGTCACATGCTCTTGGGTTAGCTGTAGGGAGAGGTAGCTGACGGCGTCAGGGAGAGATTAGAGACATTTTAACCAAATATTATCCTGCATCCTGAGATAGATTACTTTACTACTGCTGTGCTGCTGCTCTGAGGACAGATAGCAGAAATTTGAGATTTCACATACCGCTGCTTTGAGTTGCAGATCAAACTCTGCATAAAACAACGATCGCTACGATCGTGCTCAATGATCAGATTGTTGGAGGAATTTGAGATTTCAAATACTGCTGCTTAGAGTTGGAGATTGCAGAATAAACTCTGCCTAACGCAACAATCGTTACGATCGTACACAACGATCAGATTGTTGGAGTAATTTGAGATTTCACATACTGCTGCTTTGAGTGACACATTGCAGATCAAACCCTGCCTAACACAACAATCATTACGTTCGTACAAAACGATCAGATTGTGGGATCGTACACAACGATCAGATTGTGGGAGTAATTTGAGATTTCACATACTGCTGCTTTGAGCGATCTGACTTCACTAGGTAGAGGCTTCTGCTTAGAGGGACAGATTCTTTAGCGAGTTTCGTCGTCATACACTTTAGAGTTT
>BLSH010215989.1:302958-316163 GCA_018402905.1 Glandirana rugosa | reverse complement strand
GCCTGTCTTGGGCTTGCTAGCGTGCCTGGGGTTTGGGGTAACTTTAGTTACCCCTGGGCTTGAAAATCCGTGTTTTTACCGACACTGTTTCAGGACCTTTCGAGATCTCCCGACGTTTTCCTTCATTTTGCCCCCATTCCCATCCCGTTCACGGGATGTTTTTTTACCCCTATCCCTTTTATTTAATTTTAGTTTATTTTTTTAACCTTCCCCCACCTACACCTCATCCTCGGATCTCCAACTGATCCGGCACTGGCACCGTCACATCCACCTTCACCGCCACCATCTCCTAGACTTGTCTGTACCTTGTGCAGAATAAACATTTAGACCGGACTCACACAGCCATTCATATACTTCTTTTTTTGAATAGGCCTCAATACAAAAAAAAAATACCATGTTGCCCACCTCCTCCTACTCCTCTACCACCGCCACTTCCACCTACACTGCCACGGTCACGGCCTAGTCAACCTCTAGGCTCCTACTCCACATCCACCCCCTTCCAATTTTTTTATTTGATTTTAATTTATTTTCCCTATCCCCATTTTTTTGTAGGGCACTTGCCCTACCCTTACCCCCGTTTTACTTCCTTTTGCAGCCCTCTAGAGCTTTCCAGGACTTTGTCACAGCCATTTTTGTGCCTAAAAGTTCGGGTCCCCATTGATTTCAATGGGGTTTGGGGTCCGTGCGATCGTTCGGGTTCTGTCCGGACCCGAACCCGGACTTTGTCCCGTAGTTCGGCCGGACCAGCAGAACCCAAACTTCCAGAGGTTCGCTCAACTCTATTGTAAACCAAAGCCATTTATATGCTGAGCAGTACATCGCCGCCAACCAAATTCATACCTTGTCAGACCATTCAAATGAAAAGGTTTCTGAGGTTGAATTTTTTTAGGCGTAACCCTTAACATGGGCATTACAAAAAAGAATGAATTACGGTCATATTGGTCCACAGATCCTATTAATCACATGCCCATGTTCTCTGCTGCAGTGGTCAGGCGTAGATATGAGAATATAGTGCAGCTTCATACATTTCAATGACAATACACTCTGTTGTTCTCGGGGTGACACTGAATATGATTGACTTTACATAAATCGCCTTTCCCACAAATTCACAGATGTGTATGCATCCCAACAAATCATCTATGTAGATTAGCCCCTCATCAATTTTTCTGGCTGCCTTGAATTCAAGCAGTATCTCCCCATCAAGCGTGCCAGATCTGGGGTCAAAATGTATAAGCTCTGTGAGAGGGCAATGGGCTATACATAGGCTTTTAGGATTAAAGAGAGAACAGAGAGTCATGTGGAGCCCCAAGGATGCCCAGATTACATGGGAGCAGTGGTAAGATAGCATATGACTTGGTGTCCCTTTTTTCTTTATGGGATACCACTTGTACATGGACAACTATTATGCAAGCCTACCACTTTTAGACACTTATCTAATCATGGAATTGGCTGCTGTGGTACTGTACAACCAAATCATAGGGCTTCCCCAAAAACTTGAAAACTCCTGACTTAGAAATGGAGGGAAAGCCTGTTTGGGCAATGAAGAACTTCTCTCAGTGAAGTTGAAGGACACACAGAATGTTTTCACCCTGTCTTCAATTCACGCAGACAAGACAGTCCAAATGTGCATGGCATATGGTATTGTTGTCCACAACTATAACCTTAACATGGGAGGGGTGGACTTCAATTGGACTTCAATGACCAAATGATGAAGCTGTACTTCTGAGTTTCCCACAAAGCCAGATGCTGGTACAAAAAAGTGTCTGTATATTTATTTCAATTGGCTCTGTACAAAGCTTTTCTGCTTTACAAAGTAACAGGAAGAAGCAGATCCTTCCTAAAATTTCAGGAAGAGATCATCATGGCCCTTTTGTACCCAGAAGGTGCTGTGGCCCAAGCTCCAAATCCAGATGCACTGAGCCAGCTGTATGAGATGCATTTTCCTGATGTCCATCCTGGTGCCCCAACCCAAAATTTACTGCAAAAAAGATGTGATGCGGAATTAGGCATGAGACCTTTATTTCTATCACTCCTGTCTTCGCTAACCTGGTCTCTGCTTCAAGGACTGCTTTCTTCACTACCCCACACTAGTGGAGTTCTAGTTTAAGGTACAGCATGGAACAGTTTAGGGTACACATTTTATACACAAGGGTCTCAAAAAGATATTAAGTAGTCAGGAAACTGTCCATCCCAAATTGAGAGACCAGTTTCAAAAAAGTTACAAAAGTAAAATAAAAGTTACAAAAGTAAAAAATAAATAAATACATTAAAAAATGTATTTTTATTGAGGTAATGTTATATTGTTACTGTATGTTATTATTAACCATTGTTGTTTGCTTTGCAGAAACGCCAGTCAGCTTCAGCATTGATCTGTTTATTCTGGCAGCAGCAGGGTGCTGCTCTGAGATTTTGGTGGCATGTACATGGCTAGGCTACCAAAAAGTCTTTCACATGTGGTATCCCCATACTCAGGAGAAGCAGCGACATGTGGTTTGGGATGTAATTCCACATATACCCATGGCATGTGTGAGAAATATCTAATTAAAGTGACAACTTTGTGGTAAAAAAAAAAATGTTTTTTTTGTAATTTTCCAAAAACTTGTGTCAAAAAATAAAATCTTTCACGCACTCAATATGCCTCTCAACAAATACCTTATGGTATCTACTTTCCAAAAAGGGGTAATTTTGGGGGTGTTTGTACTATCCTGGTATTTCAGGGCCTCCAAAACTGTGATAGGTAGCCAGGAAATGAAGTGAGGGAATTTTGAAAGCCTTAAGGTGGTTATTGGTTTTCTGTCCCCGTACATGGCTACACTCCCAAAAAGTCTCTCACATGTGGCACTGCTGAACTCCGGAGAAGCAGCAGAATGTGTTATGGTGTGTAATTACACATACCCATGGCATGTGTGAGAAATACCTCATTAAAGTGACAACTATATATAATAAAACATTTTTTTTGTCAATTTCCAAATACTTGTGGCAAAAAATTAAATCCTCCATGCACTTGAAATGCCTCTCAGAAAATAGCTTGGGATGTCTATTTTCCAAAAAGGGGTCATTTGGGAAGGAGGTGTTTGTACCATCCTAGCATTTCTGGGCCTAGAAAACTGTGATAGGTCGTGAGGAAGTAACATGAAGAAAATACAGCTTTTAAAAGCTTGAAGGTGGTCATTGGTTTTTGACCCTGTATGCAGCTAGGCCCCCAAAAAATGTCATACATGTGATATCCCAAAACTTGGGAGTAGTAGCAAAATGTGTTATGGGGTGTAATTCCCCATATACTTGTGTGAGAAATATCTCATTAAACTGACAACTTTGTTTAAAAAAAAAATAATTTTCCAAAAGCTTGTGGCAAAAAAAATCTTCCATGCAGTCAACATGCCTCTCAGCAAATACCTTGGGGTATCTATTTTCTAAAAAGGGGTAATTTGGGGGTGTTTGTACTGACCTGGCATTTTAGCAAGTAAAAGCTGTGTAAATTCCAGTATACATATAATAGTTTGTACACGCTATAATTTTCGCACAAACCAATTAATGTATACTTCTTGTAGCATGTAGCAGAATACATGTTGCTCTAAATATATGACAAAATTTGATTTTATTGGATTTTTTTTATAACAGAGCAAAAATATTTTTTTTTTCAAGATTAAAAAATAAAAAACAAGGGGGGGCGTGGCGACCGGCGGAGAAGATGGACGCTTAGCCCAGGAGCTCCGCTCGGCCACCCGGGACAACGCACTACAGCGGGTACCTCCGCAACAACAAACGACCGCATCTGGCTCAGGAATCCCCCCGGAGAACAGGCGTCATGACCCGCAAAAAGAAAGAAAGCTCGCAGGTTAAAAAACTTGCGAGCTTCTTCACACAGATCGCAGGGAGACTCCACCAAAATGGCACCGGACAGCAGCACACACGTGGCACGGGAGCAGACAGCAGGAAGAAAAGCAGCGAACCGCGACCCACACAACAGGTGGGGAACCCGGATAGTGGGGACTCCTCGGGGCAGTCGTCACCTTCCACCCAGAGTCCTGCAAAATCCAAGCCCCGGAGAGACATACAGGATGGCGATCTAGGCATGGAGGTAGGCCGCACACAGCACACAGCCAGCCCTGCACCAGAGGCCGCATCAGACCTTACAGACACTTTCCCAGCCATAGGCCAACCAATCTCTGGTATAACCCTCAAGGGGATGCTAATATCACTACGATCGTCCCTTCAGTCAGACATCAGAGAATGCATGTACCAGTTCAAACAAGAAATACATGATCTAGGTAACAGAGTGGCCCACACAGAGGAATCAATAGAAGAGATTACCTCCTCCTTTAACTCAATGGTGGATGCTCACAACGACCAGGCAGAAGAGATTAAATGGCTGAAGGATAAGCTTTCAGACGTAGAAGACCAAACAAGAAGGAGCAACTTGAAAATAAGAGGCATACCAGAAAGTGTACAGCCAGACCAACTACTAAATTATGTAACAGAACTGCTTACCAAGCTGGCCCCAGCCTTAACCACAGCAGAGATGACAATTGACAGAATACATAGGCTTCCCAAGCCCTCATTCCTTGCTTCTAAAATACCAAGAGACGTCATAATGAAACTACACTACTACAAAACCAAGGAGATGATCATATCAGCATTCAAAAAAAAACCCACTCTACCAGCAGAATACATGAATTTACAAATGCTTCCAGACCTATCCAGGCATACACTGCAGAAAAGAAAAAATCTAGCCACAATTACAAAAGCCCTATGGAACCATAATATTCCACATCGCTGGAAATATCCTGCAACCCTGTCTGCAACGCACAACGGCAACACGGTCACATTAACATCTTTGGAGGAAGGAATCCAAACTCTACGCAAGTGGGGTATTTTACCCCCTCCAACACACATCGTGCAACAAAATACCAACATTCCACCACCAATAGAAGAAGAATGGCAAATTGTTTCACGCAAATGCCCTGCCAAGTCCAAACCTACCATTAGAGGTACCTGATAATGACATTCAAATCATCACCATCATTAAGTCCCAGGCCAAAAGAGGATTATCAAAGCCATCTGGCCCTCACAGATAAAAAAAACAGTTCTAGCTGTTTTCGGATCAATGTTCAGATCCCCTTTTTATCCTTTCCCCTTGTTTTTTCAAAGTTCAGGTTATTATACCCGAAAACCAAGACTTGTTATGCCTACTGAGCTACCAGCACCTTTGCGCCGGATCAATACACCAACTAAGAACTCTTTAACAACTCATCTAATTTCTTATTACATAACAATGACTATTACATATTTTTCGATCAATGCTAATGGACTCAACCATCCAGCCAAAAGGTTCTCCTTATGGAAGGAAGCCACAACACACAAGGCAGACATAGTGTGTGTACAGGAAACCCACTTCCAGCAACAGAATCATCCCAACTGTAATCATAAGGACTATCCTCATACCTTTCTGGCCAACAGTCCTTACAAGAACAGAGGGGTAATGATAGCATTTAAACACACGCTAGACTTTATCCTGAAACAGTCCAAAGTGGACCCAGAAGAAAGGTTCATTATAATCACCTGTGACATCAACAACATAATGATGACTGTGGTAACACTGTACGCACCTAACACGCACCAAAGGAGGTTTCTCTGCAGACTTTTAAAGGTGGTATCTGCTTGCAGATATGGTCAAGTACCTATTTTTGGTGATTTTAACTTAGTTAATGACCTGGTGATGGACTCCTCCTCCAAGACAAAGAGGGGGGACCCTCGCTAGGGACATTGCTTCACAGGGAGGGGATGTACGATGTCTGGAGGTGCCAACACGCAATTGAAAGGGACTACACATTCTTCTCCTCCAGACACCGTTCATACTCCCATATATATCCATATAATCATGGATATGTGGCTCTTACAAAGAACATCTTCTTCTAATATATTAGACATCACATGGTCAGACCATGCGGCAACACTGGTATCCTTAAAAGAACAAGATAATAAAGGTAGAGCTCCAATATGGAGATGCAACGTTAAGACACTGCAAACCCCAAGTTGCAACACACGTATATCTCAACATCTCCAGGAATATTTCCAAATCAATGACCCCTCAGTAGAAAATCCCTGGACCCTATGGAATGCCCATAAGGCATTTATAAGGGGGATATGCATCCAGCAGAACTCTAGGGTAAAGAAAGAATACAACCAAAAGTTAAACAACATACTTTCAGAGATTTACTTATTAGAATCCCAAAACAAACTTTCCCCCAACCCTCTAACTTCTGATAAACTTCTCAACCTGAGAGACCCTCACTGTGCTCACTGCTCTTAGAACAATCTGACCATCAACTAAGAAAACTTAAAATCACGTATTACTCCCAAGCCAACAAAATGGGAAAATGTCTAGCTAACAGAATACAAATCAAACAAGCGAAAGCAAGAATACCATTCCTGATCCACCCCCTTCATAACCACAAAATCAGCCATCCTCAGGACATAGCCAATGAGGTTGCAAAGTACTACGGTGCTTTGTACAACCTTAGAGAGGATAAAGATACTCACCAACCTTCCACGGCACAGATACAAGCATTCCTAGAGAAGATCTCACTACCTAGATTAACAGATGAGCAAATTCAAGACCTAAATGCACCTATTACTCCCCACGAGATTTCCAAGATTATCAAATCTCTCCTGAATGGAAAATCCCCAGGCCCTGATGGCATTCCCAATGAACACTATAAATTACACCTTGAAATTTTAGCACCTTACCTCTCCAGGGTTTTTGATTTGGCAACCAATACATCCTCTCTCCCCCCGGAGACGTTGAGAGCTTACGTGATAACACTTCCCAAACCAGGGAAAGAACCTACAACGCCTTCCAATTTTCGACCAATCTCGTTGCTAAATTGTGATGTTAAGATTTATGCCAAATTGCTAGCCAAAAGGTTAATGTTGGTGTTGCCGTCTCGAATCAAGAGAGACCAAACAGGGTTTGTAAGTGGACGTCAGACATCAGACGCAACTAGAAGGGTAATCAATGTGATAAATCAGGCTGAACGTACTCGAATGCCTTCTCTGCTTCTAGCATTGGACGCAGAGAAGGCGTTCGACAGGGTGCATTGGGGTTACATGTCCCAAGTATTGAATAAATTCGGGTTTTCTGGACACATCAAATCTGCAATCTCTTCTCTATATTCACACCCTTCAGCACAAGTATACACATCAGGAGTACTATCAATCCCTTTCAACATATCCAATGGCACTAGGCAAGGCTGCTCCCTTTCACCTTCAATTTTCAATTTAATAATAGAACCTTTGGCAGAAACCATTAGGTCCCACCCACTAATAAAAGGTTTTAAGATTCAGAACCACCACCATAAGATAAATTTGTTCGCAGACGATATAATTTTAATGTTCACAGATCCCAAACAATCTCTAATTAATGCCCACCAAACTTTACAACAATTCAGTGACATATCTTACTACAGAATTAATACATCCAAATCCATTATACTGGACCTTGGAATTCGAGCGACATATACAATCACTGCTCCCCTACCCCTGGAGTACTGATGGGTTGCATTACTTGGGCATAGCCCTAACCTCTAAAATGTCCCAGTTAATCACCGCTAATATCCAAAATAACAACTGAAATGGAAAGAATATCCAAAATAGAACTCGCATGGAGAGGTAGGATAGCTACTTTCAAGATGAGCATTCTTCCCCAACTGCTATACATCTTTAGGAACCTACCCATCATGATCCCCAACAAATACTTTTTAAAGATCAACGCCATTGTCACAAAATTTATCTGGCAGGGAAAGAGGCCAAGATATACGAAACAAATTTTATACCGCCATAGATCGTTGGGGGGAGCAGGCATCCCAAACATCCCAAATTACTACAAAGCAGCTCAAATAGTTTATCATCAATATGGTTTATCATCACAGACCACTGGGTACCTTGGGAACTTACCTCCCTCCCTATCACACTACAATCTACACTCAAGGCTTGGAGATCTTTAGATCATAAAATAAACACATGCAATATTTCTCATAACCTTAATCCTCCCCTAAAAATTCTGAGCGTCATAATCCCTGTGCTCCAAACCGCCCATTTAGTTTCAAAAGGGATAACAACAACCCACCAGCTATACGATAATAAAAAACTAAAAACAACAAATATTGGAAGAATTCAATCTCCCACTCACAGAATCATTTACCATCACCAGAATTTTAACTTATCTATCTAAACACCCCTGGAACAAGGTTCTTATAAACTCCAAAATTTGGTCCCACCTACAGTCCTCCAATAAAACAAAGAAAGACATGTCTACAATCTACGGGTATCTCCAAGATAATGATATACTCCATAAAACATCATCAATGTGCAAATGGGAAAAAGACCTCAAACAGACCCTTACACCTGATAGATGGAAAAAAGCGATACAATCTATACGTCACTCTTCGCACTGTGAAGCTCATTGGGAATTATCCCTAAAATTGTGGAATAGGTGGCACTACACCCCCTTCAGGTTGGCCAAGTTTTACCCTGACCAGTCCCCGTTATGCTGGCGAGGGTGCGGGCAAGTAGGCAATCTAATACACATGGTGTGGGAATGCCCAGCGATTACAAGTTTCTGGACACAGACCTTTCAGCTGCTAGCCCAATGCACGGGCATCCTAGTCAAACTAAACCCAGAGCTGGCCATCCTGAATTTGGGGGTGAACATCTATCCCAGAGAATATTGGCAAGTAGTAACACACACACTAATAGCAGCAAGATCCTTGTTACTACAGAGATGGAAATCTCTACAAGCTCCAAACATCTCAGATGTTAAAAGCACGGTAAATGCCAATGTGATGCTTGAGAAAGCAATTGCAACCAACTCCTTAGCATTGGAAAATATTTCAATACTCTTGGAAAATCTGGGTATAAACAAGAATGAAACCACGTCACACAGGTCTTGGGAATGGTAGCAAAGGCTTATCTACATTTCGGGTATGTTAAATTTGTTAAGTTTGTTAATATAATTGATCTAGTTCTTTGCAAACATATCAAGCAAAGAAGATGCATAAACAATGCCTGATGTACTATGTCTGTAACCACACTAATTCTTTGAAATGTGAATGTATGTGAACATATTTGAAATCTAAATAAAAAATATTATTTTAAAAAAAATAAAAAACCAAAAAAAAACCCAGTGGTGATCAAATATCACCAAAACAAAGCTATATTTGTGTTTTAAAAAATGACATACAGTATATTTCACCTGGGTACATTGTTGCATGACCGAGCAATTGCCAGTTAAAGTAACGCAGTGCTGAATAGCAAAATATTATATGGTCATTAAGGGGGTAAATCCTTTCGGATGTCAAGTGTTTAAATATTTATATCTGGGGCGTGGCTTGACGCGCAACGAGGATGGAAGCACACTAGCAGAGCTCCGGCCAAAGCGTGAGATCCCACAGCTAAAGAGCCTCTTGCACAACGTTAAATTCCGGGCAAACGATCCCTGTCCACCCCGCACTCCCGCTCGAGAAGGGCCCTGTCCACCTCCTCGGCCAGAAACATCTCAGAACTCTTGAAGATGGCGCCGAGTCGCCACGAGGAGGAGTACAGTGACGACTCCCACTCAGCGCCGGAGGACTCAGGTAGGGGCTCCTCGCATGCAAACCACCCCCTGACATATGCGGACATGTCGGGATTTGCCGCAGATATAAAGTCTACCTTCTCGGCAGCCATTACCGATCTCAAGACCAATATACTGGTACTGACGGAGAAATTAGCAGCCACCGAGACGGCGGGCAAACAGAGGGACAAGGCCATAAGGAGATTAGAGAAGGTGGCGGTGACACATTCCCTGCACATTATTGAGGTGAACAGACACCTGGAGGACCTGGACAATAGGGGGCGCAGGAACAATATTAGGGTGCGGGGGATCCCCGAATCAGTGGAGACGGAACAGATTACAGCGGCTTTGCAGAGGGTCTTTAACAGCCTTCTAGAGAGGCAAGAGGACTCAGAGATACACTTTGTGTGGGCTCATAGAGCCCTTAGACCCCGAGGACCTGACTCAGCACCACCGAGGGACACAGTCTGTTGCCTCAGAGACTTTTCAGTCAAGGAGGATATAATAAGACAGGCAAGACGGAATGAAAGAATAGTCTTTAATGGGGAAAATTTTATGCTCTTCCAGGACCTTTCCCAGATTACTCTAAGAAACCGTAGGGCGCTCCGCCCCCTACTGGAGAGACTAAGAGAAAGAGACCTGAAGTACTCTTGGAGATTCCCATCCGCTTTACTAGTCACACAAAATGGACACCAACACTTCTTACGTACACCTGCGGACCTAGCAGAGTTCTGCGAGGCGCTAGATTTGGGCCCAGTGGAGGTTCCTGACTGGTACGCTGAGTTCCTTACCCGCCCCTGTGAGGACAGCCCCTCTAAACCGGCCTTGTTCACGCCAGAACGAAATACTCATAAGAGAATGAGAAGCGGCAAGGGAGGAGGCTCCAAGGCGGGGACCCCTCTACAACGCCAAGCCCCGGACCGCGTTGCAGAAGCTGACTGATGCATTAAGGGAGCGGAGTCTACACACCGCATACCCGGCTTAGTTTGACACTCTATTTCCATATATGATTTCATCTTTGTTTGTTTCTCCTCTGCTGGATGAGCAGTTATACAAGCTGAAGCCTCGCACTAGGAGACTATCAACATGATTGGGCACTGATGAATGCTTCCTTAGGAGTTGTGGCAGCCTGACGAAGAGGCATTGTGCACGCAGGACCATCTTCCTAATGAGAGACTCCCAGGGTTCGTATAAAGTCAATTTAGCCTTAACACACTTTATATGGGATACGGTTTGGACTGTAACTATTTGGAAGGAAGTAACTAGCCCGGTGCTTCAGGATCTTAGTGCAACCTAGGAAGCTAAGGGTTGGCCTGCTGGTTTAAAGGTTTTCACGGACAGGGTAAGGGAACTTTGCACCGAGAATACCGGATCTGCTTGACCACTACCCACCCATGGATACCAGATATGGGCATTGACTGAACATGCTGCTAACAAAGCAATAGCTATGAGACTGCGGAAGCAGGAATTTAGGCACCCAACGGAGGAACTATTATTGTTTGACTGTTTACCCCTTTTTTTTTTTCTCTCTTAGTTATATATGGAGTTTTGGAGGCTCTCACTGATTAGCACACACATTTGATGCAATACTCAGGGAAATCACGTAGAGCCTATTCACTGTTGGTTACTGCTGTTATTGTTTATTACAACTGTTCCTCAACTAGGCATCCTCACGGGACACGCCTTAGGAGTGTCTCTGGATGGTGTAGAGAAGGGAGAAAGAATACTCAACTGGAGCGAAGTCTCCCACGTTACCCCCAAAAGGTGGTGATCCTCTTCACCACCAGATACTACAGTTCGTCAGTTGCTGTCTAATTGACAACTTAGACACTTCTACTTGAATTTCTTCTTTTTACTCTTTTCGCTTTTCTAAGCTTTCCACTTTCTGATCTTCCACTCTTTCCTCTACAGGGTTCAGATCAAGAGCTAACTGTATAGTGACGACACTTTAAGTTTATTTTTTAGAGTTAATACAAAGCAAAGGGCTGCAACGCCACACTTGGTCCACGAGATGGCGTATTCTTCACTGGGGCAGAGACCCACGGTGGTGTCACATAACATCAGGGGACTGAATCTACCCGAGAAAAGATCATCCTTCCTGAGAGAACTCCGAAAAGGTAAGCCACACTTTGCGTTCCTGCAGGAAATGCATTTTAAGACTCAACATGCACATAGACTGACTGATTCCTTCTACACGCGGGCTATACATGCTACCAATAATAACGCAAAATCAAAGGGGGTCTCCATACTTATCAGTAGGGAGGCACCATTTGACATAACACAACAGATGACAGACCCAGGGGGCAGGTATTTGTTCCTGAAGGGCACATACGGGGGCAGACCACTGACACTTGCGAACGCTTACTTCCCAAACAAAAATCATGTGGAATTCTGTGAGAGACTGGTCCGAGAGCTGAAGGGCTTTGCCTCGGGGTGCCTGATACTTGGGGGAGACTTCAACGTCCCACTGGATATATACATGACATGACATATAGGGCACTTAAAAAAATCAAACTATCACTTCAATCCCTACACCTGATAGATTCCTGGCGGTTTTTACACCCAGAAGGGAGGGACTATACTTTTTACTTGGCACCACATGCGAAATACTCCCGTATAGATTATCTTTTCCTGACACAAAGGGACTTGGGAGATCTGACGCAAGCACACATAGGAATACAGTCCATATCGGACCACGCTCCGATCTCGCTAATACTGGAACCCATGGATACCTCCAAAAGAAACCCAGCATGGAGGCTGAACGCCTCACTACTGACAGATCCCAAACTAGCATTGAAAGTGAAGTCCACCCTAGAGGAGTTCTTTGTACTTAACAACACACCTGGAGCGGATCCCATGAATATTTGGGAAGCTCATAAATGCACACTTAGGGGTGAGCTCATTAGCCTGGGGGCCAAAAGGAAGAGGGAAAGGAAGGCTGAAGTGATGAGACTGACGAATAAAATTAATAAACTAGAAACCCTGCATAAACAATCCCTTTCCATTCAATCCGCCACTGAGTTGCTAGAAACTAGGAAGGCACTGCAGCAGTTATTTGACTATAAGACTAAAAGGCTCTTATTCTTTAAGAAAAAGATGTATTATGAGTCAGGAGATAAAACCGGAAAGTTTTTAGCGAGAGCATTAAAAGACTCCGTGGCTAACAGTACTATCAAGGGCATCAGAAGACCAGATGGCAAATTAGATGTAAAAACAGAAGCGATCGCAAGGGCTTAGCGGGATCAGTCAAGACAGAGCCTCTAACCCAGAAGATCAGGGCACCACAGTAGACCCACATTCCGACCGTAGGGTGAAAAGACGTCTATTAGGACCTATTAGAGATAAGACCTGGGGACCCATGGACGACCAAACACAACCCCCCAGTCCAACATTTCGAACCTCATTTTACATACCTTTACGAAACGCTAGCGAAGACAAAAATGTAGATTAAACGGTAGACCAGAAGACTACGGGAACTATCATGACAATCGGTGCCTCAGAAAATTACGAGAGCGATTTTTGAAAGGCCAAAATAGAGGACTGAGTATTATGTAGAAAAAGAATTTCTTATTCTCGGAAAATCAGAATATCA
>BLSH010215989.1:263770-301841 GCA_018402905.1 Glandirana rugosa | reverse complement strand
TATATACATCCTCACTCGGAAATAGAAAAAATGTCGCGGTCGTGCACAGTCCACAGACGCCTAAGGTAAATAAGTGGAACTGGCCACAGTTTATGGTAACCCTGTTATCAAACATCCGTCAAAGGACGTAAAATCACGACTACCTCGTAACTACTCGGTAGTCCGTTCGAGGACAGGTGACAAATAGACAGTCGAGGGAAACCTCTCACAGTCTGGTAAAGAAGGACTCTTGGAGGCTCAGTAAACCAAATGACCTAACTTCGGTGACTATTCACTGACTTCAGCGAAAAACTTTAACGAGTGGACGTGCTGTCTGGCTAAGGTTCCCACAGTCCCTATATCATTTCACACCAAACAGGGACCGCCTAGATCTAATGAGAGAGCATGATCTACAACACCTCCCATTTTGGTCGTATTTACAAATGCACAGTTACCTCTCAGATAATAAACACAAACCACACTTTACTATATCCCTGACACCCTTGGAATCGGTCTGTCGTGCAGGTGAGCAATTTCAAAAAGCGACTTCAGTCACTTATCAGTGGCTTCAATCCAGTAAACCAAATGACTCGGAGGTTCTCAGGAAGAAATGGTCTGACACTCTCCAAAGGGAGCTGACAGATAAACAGTGGACAGGAGCTTGCCTGATGGCTCATCAATGCTCCATCAGCACTAAAATGCAGGAAACTGCCTACAAACTATTGTCCCAATGGTATTTGACACCGGTCAAGGTGAATAAATGGAATCCGCAGACACCTGACACGTGCTGGCGCTGTAAAAAAGATAAAGGCTCACTCCTACATATATGGTGGCACTGCCCAGTTCTCCAACCGTATTGGAACATGGTAAAGGAGACTATCACATCCATCACAGATACTGATCTCATCCTGGATGCAGCATGCTGTTTGCTGCGCATAAATGATCGTTCACCCACAGTGTATAAAAAATCCCTTACAAAACATCTGCTGAATGCAGCAAAATCCCTAATCCCACTGCATTGAAACTCCACAAAAATACCCACTATTGACAGCTGGCTGGCAAAGGTGTCAGATGTCTGCGAGATGGAGGAAACAAGAGCACAAGCCTCTGAAAATGTAGAGAGATTTCATAAGACCTGGCGGCCGTGGCATACCTTCAGGTGGTCAGATGACTATAAGGTATTAAAACAGAGAGGATACCCTTGCAATGCTCTGTAGAGTGCCTTATCATTAGACTGATGAAAAGAACAACTCACCTATACAGGATCACCAGACCTCACCCTACTATTTTCTTCCCTGACTATAAAGCCTTAAGCTTATTACTTAACTTCTACTTTCCTTTACTTCTTTTCTTCTGCTTTGTTTCGTCACTTCCATGAGAAAAAAGGTTTATATGATTTTCTCAGTGCGAATAACCTATGGTTAAGTTTCCTTATTCCCACTAGAAGTAATTACATAAAACGCATGACTATATAGAGTTATTTAATGGCATGCATACATATTTGCTAATGTTTCTTTTGGGCTACCAGACCTGGTTTTCCAGGGGAATTATATTGTTGTCATGATGTATCACCACCTCATGGATGTATCCATTTTTTGCTTCAATAAAAGCTTAATGTTTAAAAAAAAAAATATATATACCTTTCTGCAGCCTGAGCCAGTTCCCCTGCTACCTCTCCTTTTTTTGCTTTTTATTTTACAGTATTGCCCAGTGAGAAAGTAGCTGGTCATGGATCCAACAAAAGGATAGTGAGCTTAAACACACAGCTCAAAGCACACAAAAATGGTTAAGAACAAAACCAGAAGTGGCCTTCCATAAACCCAGACAAGAATCCTAGCAACATCAGCAACAATATTAGTAAAGAAATAGTGTGGAGAAGGCACCATATAAAAGTAACAGTTGGAAATGGTGTAACACTGGCATAGTGAAGGCCAAAGGGGAACAAGAACTTATAGGTGGTGTTATTAAAGGGGAAAATGGTTGGGAGTTGAGATATGGCATTTCTGCACGTATTCCCTGTGAGGAAGATGCAGTGGTATATATAACTAAGTATGAAGAATATACAGTATGTGTGAGGGATTTGTGCTGGGGAAAGTGATGATTGATCCTTGATGACATCGGTTGGTCCTGGGGGGACAATTGGTGGGTGGATAAATGGATAAGGGCAAGACAGGTGGCAGAGTGTAAGTAGAGTGGTAGTAGTGTGGTGCAGGAAAAGAGATGTGGAGCATTAGCAGAGAAATATGTCTCATGAACCAGACTGCATCTATTGGTGTGGAACTTCTTTAAGCAGTCCCTTAAGGCTCTTAAAAAAGGAACTTCCTTAGAAGTATTGTCCTTCATTCTCTCTGCAATGTTTTTTATAATTTCCACCATGTAAGTGGTCAGTAAAGTTTTTCATCCTAATCAATGGACTTCTGGTTGGTCTAAGATGAACAAGTACTTTGTGTTTGGCCAGTGCTGCCATTGCACCCTGCTCCTCAACCAAAAATGACACACAGGAGGAGGTGCTCATTGTTGCCTGGATGTCCTGCATTGGGGCATCAGTGTTGGCCTCCTCTTCCTCCCCTATAGGTTGCCAGATGCTTTCTATGCTGAAAATAACTATTATACATTATTAGAACATCCACATCCCATTAAACTATATTTGTACAAATGAATAATATAGAGAAATGCAGAGAGAGCAAAATGACCAATTGGTTTGCCAGATAAACAGAAATTAAAAGCACATTCGCAAAAGATGTTGTATCCACCAGTGCTAGGTGCTCTTCAAATAGTCCTCTATGGAGTGCCTTTTTGCAGCGTCCCAAGGTAGGCAGATACGTCTATTACTATTACTGTCTATTACTGGAACTATAAATCTCTACTGGTCTCAGAGCATTGTATCCATGTATCCATGTGGTATGCTATGTAAAGAACACATTTAAGTTCTTCATTTGTGAGCAGTCTTAATTTATGGCATAAAGGGAAAAAAGGAAAGAAAGCCAGAGTCTTGAAAACCATGCCCAAGCCATGCTTAAGGGAATGCATGCAGTATGGTCTACAAAAATATGCACAGAATTAGGACCCTGCATGAATCTACATGAGCATGTGTGCATACACGTGTGCGTGAGCATTGGTATGCGTATTTGATGGACTTTGGCACCCAGTGGCCTATTTAAAGCCCTACAGGATTCAAGATCATTGCTAAGTGGCTGTCAGCTCCTACTGCTTGTGACCTGATCCTGTGTATATCTGTATCCTGACCCCGCTGGTTGGCCCTGCTTGTTCTTAAACCTCTGTTGCTGACTATTGCTTGTGAACCAACCATGCTCCTTGCTTGCTGTTCTGGTATTTTCTTTGCTTGCTTGATACTGAACCCGGCTTGGTTTTTACTCCGCTCCTCTTTCCTGTTATACCTGGTCATGATGCCCAGGGGAAACAGGACAAGATGTGTAAGGGCTGCCCTTTCATCAACTCAGCCTCAATCAGGTACCTAATAGTCAGTCCTACTAGGGGTTTACTGATGTCCACTATCCAAAAGTGATCTTACAGTAATCTTAAATAACAGGAAAAGGGGAGTAATTTAGTAAAGCTATGCTAAAAACCTTCATTTTAATAAAAATAAAACATTCAAATATAAAAAAGATAAAATAAAATGACAAAGACAGACAAATACATGGCTAAAACGTTTAAACATTTAGTGCAGGACCAATTAAAAACAGAACACTGCACTAGATGTTTAAAAATGTTTAGTGATCCTTTTTGTCTGTCCTGTTTATTTATTTTTTTCAATTGTTCACTATTGATTGACAGATGCTGCATGAAAATGGACTTGACCTGCCTGAGAAATTTGTCTTTGCTGAAGATAAGGCCTTTGCTCAGGGTGAGCACCTGCTAAGGCCCTATTTAAATCTCTCCCTGGATTTATAAAAGAGGGCATTTAATTATAACCTCACAAGAGCATGAAGAGTTGTGGAGTGCGCTTTTGGCCTTCTTCCCATCAACTTGAACATGCAGAAAGCAATTTAAGGTTAAGGCAGCATGTCCTCTGTACATCATGTGCATCATTATTTATCTCTCCCACAGGAAAGCTACCATAGCAGCTTGAGGCTATAGAATAATTTTTAAAGATCAGGTAATATTTTGAAATGTATAGTCTTGCTCTAATAAATTACAGTTTGAATTCTACTCTATTGTTGTTTTGCCTAATAAAATATTTTCAACAATTCAAAGTGTCATTTTTTTCCTCCTGTGATTCTTATGTTTAAATTATTAATAAAATTTTGCATAATGACAATATTCACAATGGAATGCATATTTCACACTGGGATCACGGGTCTTGAAATAAATGCTACAGCAATGCTGAACACAACCTTTAGTCAATTCTGAATCTTCCCAGGACAACATGTAACATATCTCATGTAGGGTCATCAATTTGGTCAGAACCTAGTTTTGAACAGAACCTAGGTTTGAACTGAGCTTTGGCTGTTCAGTTGTTCGAATGCTGGCCAAATTTGGTCATTGATGTCACCACTATGCTTGCCCCTTTACTAGTATAGCTGATGAACAGTAAGCTGTCATTCTGCGAGGAGTAAATCTGGAGTTGGTTGTGTGCGCCAGGTCCATTGATTTTTTTTGTGATTGATGATGAATGAGAGATTTTTTGGGAGGTATTTCTATTTTTTTAAGAAAAGATTTGTCAAAAGTTTGGGTATCGCCATGCGCGAGAGCTCCGACATGGACGCTTAGCTCGGAGCTTCACATCGCCGCCGGCTGAAGGAACCCGCTCTGATCCCCTGAACCCACAGCAGCAGAGCCAGAGGGGAGATTCAGACCCCCGAAAACTGCAGCTACCCCCGTGCATGGCTGGGCCAGCCGCAAAAAAGGAGCTATTATCTCTCTTCGCAGCGGCATCCCTATCTGGGTGTACCAGATTGTTCTGGCCACAGCCACAAGTCTCCACGAGGCAATCAACGCTCTAAATACAGACTGCAACACCTCACCAGAGCACAGGCAAGTGATCTCCCCTGCCACTCTCAGCTATACACCCAAGGCACTAGGCAGCCAACTACAGATAGCTACACCATCACCTGCATCGACAGAATCACTATTAGGACGCTTCCAGGGCGACTGCAGGCCTTCCCCCTGGGTCTGTATATCCCCACCCTATAGTCACCGAGCTCCCTGAACCAAGGTCTCTCCCTCCAAGTAGAAGACCTATACCTGAAATTTTCAATGCTTCTGGAGAGGGGTTTAGCCAACACAGTAGCGAAAATTACGGGGGAAATTAAATCGGATTTCCAGATGTTGAGGATCAGAATGGAGGCGACCGAAAACAAACTGGAACGTACAGCAGGGGTATCTAACCAAAATTCTGACCTTATTTCCTCACTGCAGGACCAATTGGACACTGCCATGTCTAGGATTGATGATTTAGAAAATCGGTCCAGAAGATATAAGTTTAGAGTAAGAGGACTTCCTGAAACGATAACAGACGACACCGACGCAATCCAAGAGTTAATAACCAACTTGCTGCCCAACACCCCGACCCACCGACTTGAACTGGATAGTGCCCACAGGGCCCTATGCCCCCCCAGAAAAGTTGGCTCCCCTGGGGACATTATAGTGAAACCCCACTTTTATGTCATCAAGGAGGGGGTCATTAAACAAGCTCGAACAACTGCCCGAATCCTATGTAAAGGCCATCCTGTGCAAATATTTGCGGATCTTTCACCATCTACCATCCAATGCCGAAGAGCCCTCAAACCACTCTTAATTGTGTTATCACAGAAGGAGATTAAATACAAATGGTCCTTTCCATTTGCAGTCAAGTTCTCCTTTAAAGGACGGGACTATGCTTTCTCATCGCTCCAAGAAGGAGAGAGACTGCTATTACACTTGAAACTAATATCTCAGGAATCCGAAATGGATGTCTCCAGCGCCCCTACAAGCTCCGCCAAGAGACATTCCCCTACTAGCCCCAGGACTCCGCTGTGGGAGAAAGCTAAGCTGAAAAGGGCCAAAGACAACGGACTGACTTGAAGCAATAACCCTTCCTTAAGCTAAGTGGCTTTTCCTTTACTCCACTAACCGTCGACGATTCTTCATGGACTTGGGCTTATTGCACTCCACAGGACTCTGGGGATTTTCCCCTGCCTCCCACGTGGGAAGTTTTACTCTGATTCAATGTTAGTTAAATCTATCACCTACTTTTAAGTTTGGGTTCTGCAGTTGTTCTGAGCATTCTGCTTGTCCTCCAGAAACTATAGAGTAGACCCCACCATAAGGTATAATCTATTCAAGTTTATTGCACAGGTTGCCCCTGCGGGGGCAACACTCCCCAAAAAGGAAGACCACATCCTCCATCCTATAGTGACAGGGATGAGGTCTACCTTCTTTAAGCTAGATACCGAGTGGCTCTAGATTGTCTCTGGAACATAAGTTATATTTTGATCAGGGATTGTTTGTTTGATGCATTAACCAAGTTCTATTCCACAGGGTTCCTTGGCTGGGGGCGGTTCCCATGCGCCTCCACCTGCCCCTCTGACACTCTCAAGTACAGGGGGACAGGATGCCTGGCTTTTTTTTGCTGGGTGACTTTTGATCTTGATGGGAAGGCCCAGGAGCCATTCTCCCTCCTGGGCCACATTTCCCTTTTTTGGAGAAACCAGTCAGCGTTCTTACAGTTCCACAGTTTCTTTAACTTTATTCTCTTTATAACCACCTCCTTCCCCTCTTCTACTCTTTCCATTTCAGACTATTCTTATGTCCAGCTCATGCTCTTTCTTGTTTACCCTCCACCTTCTAGTGTCGTTGCCAGCCAGGTTGTCAACATAATCACAAGCTTCTGGAGCCTGGATTGCACTTTCGCTCAGGTTTCGTGTGAAGTAGACGGGTTGACCCACGGGAGGGTAAGTGACCAAAAATACACACTCACCTCTTTTTACAACTTCAATGGCTGACCACAACAAACTCCCCCTTCGTGTGGCCACCCACAATGTGCAAGGCTTTAACTCCCCCTTGAAACATAGAAAGTTATATGACCTGTATAAATCCCTTAAATGCGATATTATGATGCTACAAGAAACTCATTTCCATACCCAATATAATCCCAAATTCTTACATTCACACTTCCCACAATTTTTTATCGCTAGCGCAGACAATAAAACTAAAGCAGTAACGATCCTTGTATCTAAAAAGTGCAACTTCACATGGCTATCCAACTTGACCCCAAAGGAAGGTACATTCTAGTTAAAGGGCTAGTGGAGGGTCAATTAGTCTCAATAATCTCATATTATGCCCCTAATAAAGGACAAACTAACTTCTTCTACAAACTTTTTGACTCATTGTCCCGATTAATGGAAGGCACGGTTCTTATCGGAGGCGATTCAAATATCGCTTTCGATCAGAGCCTAGATAAGACAAGGCCCCTGGGAAGGCAACTGTTGTGCCCAACTAAAGCCAGTCTACGCATAGCCAAACTGCTACATTCCCATAACTTAGTTGATGTGTGGAGAGAAATGAACCCTTCAACTAGAGATTACACACACTTTTCACACCTGCACAGTTCATACGCTAGGATTGATCACCTGTTCACCCCTGCTTATAATTTATCTAACATCATATCCTTGCGCATTCATGACACAGTGCTCTCGGACCACGCAGTGGTTTCTCTGAATATCCACACCCAGTCCAGAGTGTTTCATACGCCCTATTGGCATCTGAAGGAGTCCATCCTTTCAGACTTGGTCCATGTCGCAGAAATTGATAAAAAGTTGCAGGAGTACTTCCTACGCAACGCTACAGAGGACATTTTGGCAGAAACAGTGTGGGCAGAGCATAAAGCCTTTATTAGGGGCAAGATTAAACAGATAACGTCTCTAATTAAAAAAGAGAGATGGTCTGAACTGGTGAGGTTAGAGGAAGCATTTTTATCCATCAGGGCTGAACATAAAAAAAATCCTTCGCCCTCCCTGCTAAGCCGTCTGGACAGGGCTAGATTAGAGCTTAACTTGGCCTTGACAACGAAAGCTGAGAAAAGCATCCGCTGGAATAAAAATAAATTCTACATGATGGGAAACAAGATGGGCTCCCTTTTAGCAAGACAGCTAACACCACGTATAAAACATCATTCCATCCCCAAAATCAGGACAGGAGGCAATCCCCCCACTTCGAACCCTGACAAGTTTTTAGGAGCCTTTCACTCCTTCTACGAGAAACTTTATTCATCCCCTCTAACAGATAACATGACTGGGGTTCGATGGTTTCCTTGGCAGCATCCCGGTTCCAAATCTATCGGCTACATACAGAAACATAATGAAGGCAGCATTCTCCAAGGAGGAGGTCCGGGAGGTTATCAAGGGACTCAAGCAGGGGTCTGCACCAGGACTGGACGGCCTCCCTGCCCCGTACTATAAAGCTCTAGCGGACACACTGACTCCCCACCTAGTACAATTTTTTAATGCCAAGACGAAAGGAGAGCCACTCGAGACACACTTAAACACAACTTTTTTAACAGTAATCCCGAAGCCTGAGAAAAACCCGGAGTTGGTAGAAAATCACCGCCCTATTTCCCTCATTAATAACGATCTGAAAATCCTTACAAAGAACCTAGCCAACCGTTTAGCCTCTTTCATAAATTGCTACATCCACAAGGATCAAGTAGGCTTCATACTGGGTAGGCAAGGCCCAGGTCAAATCAGATGGGCGATAAACATAGTCACTATACTCCAATCTAACTGGCTGGGGGGTCCCAAACAGAAAGGTATGCTACTTTCCTTAGATCTCCGAAAGGATTTTGATTCCGTATCGTGGCCATACCTGTTTTTTATACTAGAACGCTGGGGCTTCGGCCAAAGATTTGTGAGTCTTATACGTGCCCTATACTCCCACCCACAGACCCTAATAAAACTAAGGGTTTTTTTTTTCTAAACCATTTCCCATCAGAAGAGGCACCAAACAAGGTTGCCCGTTATCCCCCTTATTATTTGCCATCGCAATAGAGACACTGGCCATTTCTATAAGAAATAACCCTGATATTAAAGGAGTCATGTGTGGACAACAGGAGCACAAATGTGGCTTGTTCGCGGATGATGTCCTTTTATTCATAACATCCCCAATAACCACCCTCCCAAACCTCCTTCGATTATAAGAGGATTTCCACGAAATCGCAGGTCTTCAGGTCAACTATAATAAGTCTCAGACACTTAACATATCACTGCAACCAGAAACCATCACCACATTAAAGAAGGACTTCCAGTTCGAATGGAGCGACTCCGTTATCAGATACTTAGGCATCAACCTCACACCCAAATTCGAATCCCTTTAAGCCAATAATTACCCACCCATGATCCGTAAACTAGAGGCAGACTTACAATCATGGTCTAAACGGGAATTCTCATGGGTGGGCAGAATTAACGCAGTGAAAATGACTTTGTTGCCCAGACTACTTTATCTTTTCCGCTCTCTACCCATTCCGATTTGAAAGGATCACTTAGCATCATTTCAAAGTAAAATCCTCCAGTTTACCTGGGGGAGGGCAGGGTATAGGATATCTCAACAATATCTTTACCACCATAGGCGAAAGGGAGGTCTGAGTCTCCCATACCTCCTTAAATACTATTATGCGGCAAGACTGGCCCAACTATCTCTAGTCTATACTAAATTTGAGAAACCGGACTGGATGTGGATGGAAAGGCAGGCCACACCATTGCATACACTGGACTATGTCCTCTGGTGCCCCCCAAAAAATAGGCCCCCGGTTCTGGACCCAACCCTCTCGCACGCTCTGGCACTATGTGACAAACTAAGCCACCTCCCATCACTAGTATCTCTGACCAAACCCTTAGCACATTTGTTCCAAAACCCAATCTTTCCACCAGGGATGAACATCAAAGCCTTCCAATGGTGGCTGAATAAAGGACTCTATCGCATAGGACATTACTACACTTCTTCCGGCCCAATCACTTTAAGTTTCTGTATAAGTAAACTGGAACTGCCTAACTCAGGAAGATTTAGATTCTATCAAATCTCTAACTTCTTACACAAAAATTGGATATCATCATATCATATCATATCACTGTTCTAAAATCATCTAAAAACTCTATGTGAAACTATAGCAGAGCGAAACCATATCCCTGTTCTTCTCTATGCTGTAGTTTCACACACAGTTTCCAGATGTTTGCAGAACAGTTTGTCCCGGATTTTAGTTAAAGTATCACACACAGTTTCCAGATGTTTGCAGAACAGTGATATGGGTTCGCCCCGGTTTTTGTTAAAGTGTTACACACAGTTTCCAGATGTTTGCAGAACAGTGATATGGGTTCGCCCCGGTTTTTGTTAAATTGTTACACACAGTTTCCAGATGTTTGCAGAACAGTGATATGAGTTCGTCCCGGTTTTTGTTAAAGTGTTACACACAGTTTCCAGATGTTTGCAGAACAGTAGTTCAGTTTGTCCCGGTTTGAGTTAAAGTGACACACACAGTTTCCAGATGTTTGCAGAACAGTAGTTCAGTTTGTCCCGGTTTCACTTAAAGTGACACACACAGTTTCCAGATGTTTGCAGAACAGTAGTTCAGTTTGTCCCGGTTTTAGTTAAAGTGACACACACAGTTTCCAGATGTTTGCAGGACAGTAGATCAGTTTGTCCCGGTTTTAGTTAAAGTGACACACACAGTTTCCAGATGTTTGCAGAACAGTAGTTCAGTTTGTCCCGGTTTTAGTTAAAGTGACACACAGTTTCCAGATGTTTGCAGAACAGTAGTATGGTTTGTCCCGGTTTTAGTTAAAGTGTTACACACAGTTTCCAGATGTTTGCAGAACAGTAATATGGTTTCTCTCGGTTTTAGTTAAAGTGTTACACACAGTTTCCAGATGTTTGCAGAACAGTAGTATGGTTTCTCCCGGCTTATTTATACTTTTTTGACACAGTTTGAAGATGATTTTAGAACAGTTATATGGCTTCTACCGTTAATTAATATTTTTCAGTCCCAGTTTGAAGATGGTCCACATCCACCTCCATTTTTGATTTTTTTTATGTTTTTATTTTTTAAAAAATGCTTTTAGTTATTTCCCTGTCCCCATTTCTTTGTAGGGCACTTGTCCCACCCTTACCCCCATTTCCTTCCTTTTGCAGACCTCTAGGACTTTCCAGGACTTTTTTACAGCCATTTTTGTGCCTAAAAGTTCGGGTCCCCATTGATTTCAATGGGGTTCGGGGTCTGGGACAAAGTTCGGGTTCTGTCCGGACCCGAACCCGGACTTTGTCCCGAAGTTCGGCCGAACCAGCAGAACCCAGACTTCCAGAAGTTTGCTCAACTCTATTCATGGCATTCAAGCTATGTAGGATATTAAAGGAGAACATGACACTTCTTTCTCTCTTTCTCTATAAGGCTTCTTAAAACCTCTTTCTTTTCCCCCCTCTATTTTCTCTTACTCCCCCCATCTTGTCTTATAAATCTCTTTTTCTCTTTTTTGGCGGTTTTGAGCAGGTAATAACAATGGCCTTATGGCAAGAAAGATTCCTTAGAAGGATCTTTTAATGTACACCTATGGGCGTACTGTCTCTTTGGACCCTAAAAGGTAGGCTGAGGATCCTAGACCTCATAGGGAGAGGGGGGCTCCCGGAACAGCAAAGTTCCCTCCTGGGGTGCGGGGGTGACGGGTCCCCTCCTTCTTTTCCCCATAAATAGGTGACCAGATTCGAGCAAGGTGGTTGTACCTCGGTTCATAAGGTGTTCCGGTTCCCCGGACTATGCAGGTATCCCTCCTATCTGAATCAATAGAACCGCAACTCTAACTAGGCACAATGATTGTTATATTTGCTTGTTCTCCCTATACACTAAGTTGTAACAGTACCTTTCCACCTGCCAAACCTTATAATCTTGCAATACCCTTAAGATTGTACTATGGATGTTTGTAAAATCTCAATAAAATCTTTGAAATATAAAAAAAAAAAGTTTGGGTATCTTTAAATTTCTAAGTTACTTTTTCATGAACAAGTAGGGGCACTTTGTATAAAGTGTTATCTGAAGGCACCCTTATTTTAAAAGGGAACTTTCAGATTCCAATAAGCCTTCCACACAGACTCCCACAACCACTAGGACATTGTTTTGAGGAAGAGGGGTGGTTTGGGATAGTAAGGAGGGGCACACTCTTGTCACTCTTTCTCCTGCATGTTTGGATTAAAGGTCTGGTATGGATCGCCCAAAAGGTCCCCATACATTTTTTGTTCTTTTCCACACTACAGCCAGCAATTTACAGAGTGCTTGGATGTGAAAGGGTCTTTGAAAAAATATGTTTCCCCTTGTAGTGCTTAGACAAACACCTAGGTGTGAATGAAGCCTAAACAAGGTATACTTCCTAATAATAGCAGGTAAAGTGAACATAAAACTTTCCACATTCTTACATCTTCTGTTGACCAATAAGATGTTGAAGGTCCCAGTGCCCATAAGCACAAAGCTGGTGTCTTGAGGATGGGGGAGGAGGGGCATTTTTTTTTTATCTGGTCACAGTCTGTGTGGTTATTTACATTTTCTAAACTATAGTGTTGTTAACACAGAATGATGACTGCTGAAGCAGTACCCCATAAAAAAAGCAAAATAAGAATAGCAAAGTAGATTATGTTACCAGATTTATATGTTTCAATGTGTACATAGGTTGTGAACCTGTCCTCTCGTAAAGTCCATTAGTAAATGCTGAGAGTTTGAGGACTATCTTTAAGCATTTTTAAACTGCTGGCAAGTTATCAGCTAATCAATCAGCTAAGGAGAAGCATTCCATTAGGTCATTTTATGGTCAAAACCTTAATCCTAGCACATTCATTTTATAGTTGAGATTTTGGCACCGATAGGAGAACACATTGACTCCAAGGGTCAGCATGCTTAGTAAGTCCAAAAAATTTTAGATTTTTAACGCTAAGAGATAGTTATGTTCAGTATGTACTCACCTAATTTAGGATCCCATTTTCAACTATTTGTTTTGGACTGCCAATAATAATAATATCAATAATAGGTTTTGGGATTTTTGCATTAAAATACATTAATACTTTATTGGATATAATGTATTGTTCATCTGATGGAAAGTGTATACAGGAATGTAATGCAAAAATTCAACTCAATCTGTTGGAATTATGATATTGTTTAAGCACAAGGAATAAATTAAATTATACTTATACTGGCAAGGTCACTGAATATCGGAAACAAATTTTCTTAACATTCTGCTTTCAACAAAAATGTAATCCCTTCATTAGAATGCTGGTGTTTACAGAAATTGCATTATAAAAGTCAATCATGCAATGCATTTTAGAAATCATCATTCTAACTTTAGCTTTCTCATGTTAAAATGATTGCCTTCCCAACTTTTCTGCATGCACAGTCCTTAATAATAATCTGACATATAGGAGTGTTTTCACATTACAGCATCATTGCACCCCTTGATCAAAAAATAGCATGGTTTATACATTGTATATTTTTATCAAAGATTGTTATTTATTTTTTTAATAGCTTTATTCTATCATTGTGTAATATTATAGGTGGCTTCACTGATCTGATAGAAGGATGGAGCCAAGATTGATTTGCACAAGAATATTTTTCACAACAGTGTAGTAACCTACATCTCTGGTTCTACTGATAAATTTGACATGTGGATATTAATGATGTTGCATTTTTCATTATGTGCTATGTTTGAATTTGTATGGAGTTTAATTGAAAAACAAAAATCATTAAGCAGGTGAACGGCCACAATTAAATGATTTATGCGTAACACATTACAAACCATGTCATTATTTTCTGCATATTGGACCAATACCCTTTTTATACATATTTATAGATATAAGGAGATTTTTTTTTAGCCAGAATTGAATAATGTACACAATAGTGTGATAAAATGATAGTGGGTGTTTTACTGTACCCTTATAAGCAAAACCTGTATATGCCAAATACATATTCATATATTATCTGGTACGAGAGTAGAAAAAGACTAATTGGGGGATATTTAGTAAAACTGGTACACACAAAATCTGGTGCAGTTGTGCATAGTAATAGTTCTGCTTCTTACTTCACTTGTTCATTTAGGCTTTTAACAATAAAACCTAGAAGCTGACTGGTTACTATGCACAGCTGCACCAGATTCTGAGTGCACCATTTTTAGTAAATCTCCTCCTATTGAGTTACTTGGGGTAAACAATTACACAATTCTTCTATGAGCATATTATGTAGCTAGATAATCCTTCATACAGTATCTCCTAAATCAGAATATTGTAGTGGGCAATACAAGATTTAAGGCGTGAGAGATGTGTTTGGCATTATTTGCTGTCATTTTTCTTTACATGCATTGCATGCAGTTTCACCTTATGCATTTGTAAATTAAACACACAAAACAATGCTTGTGGCTATGAATGTTCTACTCTGATTTTGTATTGTTGAGGATGCAAGATGCTATATTAATTTATTGTTGTCTTTTAGAAAAAAATGATCAATGTGTGTATTTTTAACTAAAATAACTAGTCCTGTGCCTAGTGATGTCATACATTTGCAAAATAATCAGGTGATGCCCAAACACTATTAGGCTCTTAGTATAATCACAAGGAGAGCTCTCTCAGCTCTCCAGGCTCCCACTCTATTTAGTTGCAGCTCCCTGCTGCACAGGTCCACACCCTGGCCTCTTGATAGGGGATCCCATGACACCTTGGGCTCTCTCAGTTCTTTTAGACTTTTGTATGCCCAGACTTCTGGACTCACTTAGTCATCTTGACTCTCTCAGCCCTCTGGACAAGGAACCTCCTGACTCCAGTTTGGAGTATTGTCTCCTGAGCAGAGCACACCTGTCTCCTAACAGGGGCCCTGAGTTATGCCCAAGCCTATAATTATCAAGGTTGTTCCCACATGTAGCCTGCTGGTCTCCATAAACATTATATGTGTGTGTGTATACAAATAATTAATGGTGAGCTGAACCTACCTGGTGAAGTTTACTGATCTGCGGATGTCAAATCCAAACCTAATTGAAATCAATGGAAGCCAAATCTTAGAAATCAGTAATGGTCATTTTCTAGTTTAAAAGGTGAGACATTTTCAAACAAAGAGCAAGGGGAGCTTGGCAATACCTTGGGAGCATGCACTATTTTTAACCCCTTAGAGCCAGTGCCCTTTAGGGGCTCTAGAATGCTGAGAGGTAGTGGCTATGGTCATGTGACCACTGTGATTGGCTGTCACAGCGGTCACATGAATGGAACCATGGGGCCTGCACTTAGCACAGCTCTATGTGTGCTATTGTGCACAAATGTGTGGCCACTCAGCGCCAAGGCCCGGCTGCTGTGAGGCCCCATATTTGCATTCACTCCATGCGTATTTTAAGTGGTGATATTTGAATGATAAAGATATCAAAGATATTATCCAGATATCTTTTTTTTCAGCAAGCAAATCCCTGTAATGTAAAAGCAATCATAGCGGCTGTTTAGCTGCTTGATTGCTTTTACAGGTGGTGGGAGGGGACATCCCCCCTCCCGCAACCCTCCGGTGCTTCTCCTGGATCAGGGAGCCAGAGCGGATAACCATAGAGCTGGCCGGGGACCAGGTAGTCCCCGGCCATCTCTATGACCCTCGGAGGCCGGAAGCTATGTCATGTCATCAGTTCCAGTGCCAGCACATATAAACACTGCCGCTTTTTTTGCTGGAAAGCCTGAGATTGATTTTTTGAAAAAGAGGACCTGGCATGTCCTATTCCTATTACAAGGGATGTTTAAGTTCCTTGCAATATGAATAACAGTGATCAAAAAAGAAAAAAAGAAAAGGGAAAGTATAAAAATAAGAAATAAAAATAAAATAAACAATAAAAAAAATTTAAAATGTCCCCATCCAGAAGCGAATGCATACATAGGTCACGCCCGCATATGTAAACAACGTTCAAACCACACATGTGAGGTATTGCCGCAAATGTTAAAGTGAGAGCAATCATTCTAGCACTAGTTTGTATATTGATTCATACTGTGCTAAAGGTTTGTGTCAAAAAGAGGTAAGCTGCAGCCCCAAACAACAACCTGGTTTGACAATCAATACAATTAGAACATGAGCTCTGCTAGACCAACAGTATCCTGCTGGTAACATGTACTTGTACCCCAGCACAAAAGTAAATACGTTACTTACCATATGTACCGCATGAATATAGTAAATAAAAAATCTGATGGTAAATAAATTATGGGTAAAAACCCCTTTAAAAAAAGGTCCTGTTGAAAAAAACATAAGAGATAGTCTCATAACATTCCATATGTATAACTGGAGCAGGAAGGTAGATTATCTTCAGTCAAACCACCATTAGTGTCCTTTTATGGAAAATATGGGGTATCCTTGTGAACAAAGCAGCACAACAGCAGTATAGGGAAGGGGAGCGGGACACCCAATGTGAGAAGGCAGTGGAACACAAGTGGAAATCCTTCACTGAATATCAAATATGCTCACCAGATATACATTAGAACACAGCTTGTGGCTATTCATCCTGCCAGGGTCCCCTCAGGGAATCAGGACATTTCTCCCCACTGTGAGTCCATAACATGAGATGTCAAGCTCCAGATGCTTTCCCCCGTTCGTACGTACATAGAATAAAAAGCTCCAATAGTGTGATACTGTATCACCAATAATTTATTAGACGTTAAAATATTGCACTTGCTATTAGCGACTATCAACAAAGGTGATGACGTCAGCGCGTCCTCCCTGATGTACATTTTGTCTCAAACAGGTGTTGTCAAAGGGGTCTAGCACTAGACCTACTCTGTAACTCAAAAGTGATGACCTGTAAAATTTTTAAAGCGTAGCCTAGGTATATTTTTAACTAGCAAAGTTTGGCGCCATTTTATGAGTGTGCACAATTTTAAAGCATTAAATGTTAATTATCTATTTACTCTGTGTAACATCATCTTTCACATTATACAAAATAATTGGGTAAATATTGGGATTTTTTTTTTTATTCATGAAAATATTGCATTTAAAAATTGCTGCGCAGATACCATGTGACATAAAACATTGCAATGACCATCATTTTATTCCCCAGGGTCTCTGCTAAAAAAAAATATATATATATATATGTGTGTGTGTGTGTGTATTGTAACGTTATACGAGGTGAGGTGATCGATGGATGATACGTGTCGCCTCGCATGTGTTCATTTGTAGTGGACTAAGGTGGAATCCGGTCTGGCTTTTACCAACCACCTTGGCCTGGTTGGTTCTGGACCAGATTTTGTGGTCCACTGGAGTCCACCATCAGGTGGTTTAAATAATCAGGAGGAGAACAGAGTTTTGCTCTAGCTTGGGACTCAGGAGCCATCAGCCTGAGAGAGCTGACATGGAAGTTTTGCTTATGGACGGAGACAAAACGGTTTGCATTATATATGTTTTGTGAGTGTCTGGGAGAAGCCCTGCACTGCTCAATTAGGAAAAACTGAAATGTTCAGTTAGTGTCTGGATGGCGAGGATTAATTTTCTGTTTTGTTTATTTGATTTCTACATGCAACCTTTTTAAGAAAACCTGGCTACAAGCCAGATTTTAACCACTTCATCCCCGGAAGGATTTCACATCTTAGGACCAGAGCACTCTTTGCGATTCAGCACTGCATCACTTTAACAATTGCGCGGTCGTGCGTCCCTTTTTTTCCCACAAATAGAGCTTTCTTTTGGTGGTATTTAATCACCTCTGTGTCATTTCTGATCACCGCTATAAACAAAAAAAGAGTGACGATTTTGCAAAAAAAAAACAATATTTCTTACTTTTTGCTAAACTACATATCCAAGAAAAAAAAATATAAAAAAAATAATGTATTAATTGGTTTTGGCCGATTAATATTTTTCCTCATATTTTTGGTGAAAAAAAAATCACAATCACCGCTTATTGATTGGTTTGCACAAAAGTTGCCGTGTTTACAAACCATGAGAATTAATTTCTAGTGTTTTTACATTTTTTTTACTAGTAATGGCGGTGATTTTGATGGGGATTGTGGTATTGGGGGGGGGATGTGTCGGACATTTTTGACACTTTTTTGGGACCAATGACATTTATAGAGCGATCAGAAATTTAAATATCCACTGATTACTGTATATATGTCATTGACAAGGAAGGGGTTAACCTGCAGGGGGCAGTGACGGGTTTAACTGTGTTCCCTTAGTGTGCTCTAACTGTATGGAGGCTGGGCTGCCAGGGGCACTAGAGATCTAACTGATCCAGAGTACAGGGATCAGTAGATCTCTGACATGCCGCCTGTCAGAATGGGGTACCGCCGTGTTTACATTGGTGGTTCCCAATTCTTGCTCTGTCACAGGAGATCGTGGGTCGCCAGCGGTCATCGAGTCCTCCCGACCCACGGCCCTGCTCAGGGAGCGTGCAGCGGGCACAAGCGTGCACCATTGGGGGCGCATGCTCGCCCCCTAGCGGCGTGCCTGCGAGAGATGACTAAGCGGTGATTTGCAAGACAGAGCGGGAGGTGAGGAGTACAAAGACAAGTGTGTTTGCCTACAGTCAAGCATGGCAGTGCTGGAAAATAATGGTGACCACACAAAATATTGACACTTTGGGCTCAATGTGTACTCACTTTTGTTGCCAGCAATGGCTGTGTGTTGAGTTATTTTGAGGGGACAGCAAATTTACACCGTTATACAAGCTCTATACTCACTACTTTAGATTGTAGCAAAGTGTCATTTCTTCAGTGTTGTCACATGAAAAGATGTAATAAAAAATTTACAAAAATGTAAGGGGTGTAATCACTTTTGTGAGATACTGTATATACTCTTTGAATGTTCTGAGTAATTTTCTAGGAAAAAATATGATTTTTACATGTAGGAGAGGAATGCCAGAATTGGCTTGGGCTGGAAGTGGAAATACACTATATTGTTGCTATATTGTCAAAAGTATTGGGACTGCCTTTACAGGCCCATGAACTTTAATGGCATCCCAGTCTTAGTCCGTAGGTTTCAATATTGAGTTGGCCTACCCTTTGTAGCTATAACAGCTTCAACTCTTGTGGGAAGGCTGTCCACAAATTTTAAGAGTGTGTCTAAGGAAATGTTTGAAAATCCTTCTAGAAGCGCATTTGTGAGGTCAGGCACTGATGTTGGACAAAAAGGCCTGGCTTGCAGTCACCGCTCTAATTCATCCCAAAGGTGTTCTATTGGGTTGAGGTCAGGATTCTGTGCAGGCCAGTCAAGTTCCTCCACCCCAAACTTGCTCATCCATGTCTTTATGGACCTTGCTTTGTGCACTGATGAGCAGTCATGTTGGAACAGGAGGGGGCAATCCCCAAACTGTTCCCACAAAGTTGGGACCATGACATTGTCCAAAATGTCTTGGTATGCTGATGCCTGAAGAGTTCCCTTCACTGGAACTAAGGGGCCAAGCCAATGATTTGGACCAATGCACAAAGCAAAGTCCATAAAGACATGGATGAGTGAGTCTGGGGTGGAGGAACTTGACTGGCCTTCACAGAGTCCTGACCTCAATGCAATAGAACACCTTTGGGATGAATTAGAGCAGAGACTGTGAGCAAGGCCTTCTCGTCCACATCAATGCCTGAGCTTACTGATGCGCTTCCAGAAGAATGGTCAAACATTTCCATAGACACACTCCTAAACCTTGTGGACAGCCTTCCCAGAAGAGTTGAACCTGTTGAACCCAAAGGGTGGGCCAACTCAATACTGAACCCTTTGGACTAAGACTATATATAGACTGTATATATTGTAGGGGGTTAGCTCAATGGGGATCACCTTCCTTGGAAAAAGGTAGCCCAAACGGCAAGTTTACTTAACATCTGACTTGTAGCCAGGTTTATTTACAAGGTTGCATGTAAAATCAAGTAAACAAAACAGAAAATAAATCATTGCCATCCAGGCATTAACTAAACATATCCAGTTTTCCTAACTCAGAGGTGAAGGGCTTTTTCCAGTCACCCACAAAACAAAGATAATGCAAACCTTTTTGTTTCAGTCACAAAACAAAGTTCAGTTCAGCAGCTCTCTCAGGCTTTGGCTTTCTGAGTCCAGGTCAAGGGCAATCCTCTGATCCAGACCTGCTTCCTTTATAGCACCTGTTGGTGGACACAAGTGGACCACAATATCTGGTCTGGAACCAACCCTGCCAAGGTGGCTGGAAAAACCCTGTAAAATTAGCTTAACTCTATCCCCTCTGTTATTTACTGGCTCCTTTATAGGACTGCACATACATTTAAAGTGAAAGTGAGGTCTAAAGTCAGGGTCCTGGAGTGTGCAACTCAGATATCTGTTCTAGTCATTTATTGCTTATTTATGTTTTTAATGAAATTAACACCTAGGTCCTGTAGTGGATGAAGAACTTAGATATCTGTTCTAGTCCCATATTGTTCATTTATGTTTTTAATGGATTTAATTGTAGTCTCACGATAGAAAACATGTAGTCCTCCTCCAGGTTCTACATGGATAAATAGTTTCTGATATCCAAATATGAATAGTAGTTTTTTTTAGAAGAAGATTTGGCAATACTATGGGGTCAATTCACTAAGAGTTAAATAACAGCTAATAAAATGTGGTAAAATAACACATGTGGTAACAATTGTGCAAGTGTTTAATTCATTAAGAATTTGAGAAATTAAGAATACAGAATGTGGCATTTGTTTCAATTTAGTGGCAATTACTGCATTATTTAATGCGGTAATTTACTGCATTAAGTTGGTTGCTAAGGAGCGATCTGGGAAGCTGGCCGCTGCATCCTTAAAGATGGATGACAGCTGAATGTAAAAAAAAAAAAAACCTGACAATTAAAAACTATAAAAAAAAAAAAAACAGCATGGGGTCCCCCCCACTGGCATGTTTTTTTCCATCATTTTTAATTGTCTGCTTTTTTACATTTAGCTGTCAGCGGGGAACCTGCTGACAGCTGATGAGTCATCTTTGTTAAGGATGTGAAGACCGGCTTACCGGCCCACTCTTTAGCAACCAGTTATTTGTCAAAAAACAGCGTGGGGGTCCCATCGACCCCCATGCTGTTTTTTGACAAATATTGCATGTGATACCACCAGCAAAACCCTGGTGATAAATATCACATGCTTTTTTACTCTCTGGTCCCTTTGTGAATTGGACTTATGAGTTTTTTAAACAATATTTACCATCAATTTTTTTTTTAAATACCGCATAATTGAAATTTTTTTAAATGAATTGGACTTAGGCCTCATGCACACTGAGGCTGATAAACCGACGTTCAGGGGCATTTGGACGTCTTTTCTAGCTGCCCCTGAACTCATTTAATGTTATCTTATCAGTACATTTACACAGGGTCATTTAAGGTAGTTTCCAAGCAGCTGAGTTTAGAGGCTTTTTTGGAATGCAAAAAATGGGTTCAGACGCAAGTTCAGAGGCATTTGAAACACCAAACAGCTTGTAAATGCTGCTAAACGTGCCTAAACGTGGTAACTCACGCCTAGGAGCAGTTAATTTACAGGTGTTTCCATTTAAAAAAAATAAATAAACATTTTTTTTTTTCAAAAACGCTCCTACACACGAACACAGCAAAACGCGGCTAAACCCGGCATGCAAAATGGGTGTTTTAAATGCCGGCTTCTAGCTGTCAAAAAAAAATAGTTCAGGGGAGGTTGAAAAAGCGTCTCGTGTGCATGAAGCCTTAATTTACCGCATGCAATAATTTCTGCAAATGAATTACAGGACTGCATTATTGCATGTGGTAAATGTTAGTGAATTGACCCCTATGTGTCTGAAATTTTAGTAAACCTCTGGATCACCATGTCCAAATGTTTTTGTTTGTTCCTTGGCTTACAGGAACATCTTCCCACTTAATAAGCAGATCCACTACTCTATATACCACGGACTTCCATTACTACATCAAACCAATAGTAGAGCAGATATATCTTTCATTGTTTCTGCCCTATCAGTGGAGATGAAGTCGAGACTAGTACAATAACAAAAAAATAATCAAAGATGTATACACTTATATTAGAATGATTAGACAATACAAGGTTAAAATCAAAATATTGGGGTTATATTCACTTTCCTATTGATTAAAAATGATAATAATATCAATAAAAATGATTATAATAATATTGATAATAAAAAATATATGCTTTTTTGAGTGTCAAGTCTTAAAGATACAGTTGCTGGATCATTCTTGCATCTAAAGAAAGTATTTGTTACATTATAAATGATAATAATAATCATTATTATTATTATTATTATTAAAACACAAACCTTCAAAAAGCAGCATTCTCCATAGAAATTTATTTGCATACACTGATCTTTGTTGTGACAGTAGCAGAATACAGAAGTGCATTACCACTGAGTTAACATGAGCATCAGGAAATAGCAGTTTATTTCTTAGGAGGAAAACTGTTACCTTGCATGCTGTGAAGAAGGTAATAAATTCTGTAGTCTTTATAAGTGCATACCACATAGATATCAAAAGATTAGTAGCTCCCTTCAAGTAGCCTAAAGTCTTAAACCATTTATCTAAATGTGTTGAAATGTATGTTTCTGTAAATCATAAATGATTTAGTTTATTCCTGGCATGTTCGGCGTTAAAATGAATAGCTTATTGTCGAGGCTTATTGTTGAGAATTTGAATGCGTATCATGTAGCTCAGGGGAGCCAGTTATTTTGCAGTTATGAAGCTGGCCTACTTATATACAGAAACTGCAGTTGTTTTCACTGTGGGACAATATTATAAAAGACCTACATGCACATCCAGTATATGTACCTGTATAGAATCTAGGCTTGCTTACACAGTTATAGTATTTTTTAGGACTTGCTATGTACTATTATTAAAAATGTTTTGTTTTATGAACACTGGGTTAAATGTAACAAAGAAAAAGTATTAATGAAATGGGCTGAGGAAATGCCTGTACAATTAGTGCATCTGCACAGGTACATCAAAGGACAGAAGGGAAAACCCACTGAGTACACCAAGATGTCTTTATGTTTTGCTGTCATGGTATAATTACAGCACAAGAAATATCACTGTTACCACCTAAGAGACTTTTCTATGAAACCTTTTGTGTGCATGAAATGCAAAACTGTTTTATTTTGCAAAACAGACATATTCACCTGTCATGCTGTAGACTTGTTTATTTCACACATACCGTTTTCAGCCACTAGAGGACAATCTGCTCTTAAGAAGTTTGCTAGCTGTTGAGTTCAGTGGACTTCAGACTATCTCAGGTCTGCAGTTCATCTCTATGGGATAGCTACCATGAAGAGAAACATATATGTCAGCCTGTGAAGTTTGTAACATAAGAGGGAGGAATAATATGCAATCCAGTCTGGAAAGAAGGAGATTGGTGAGAAAATGTTTTGGAAGCAGAAAGACAGCTGAGAGAGGTTTCAAAAAGAAATCTCTTCCAGTCAGATTACTAGTGTTCAGTGACTAAAGGGCGTTCAGAGAAGTTGACCTGTCCACCTACGGGGCTAACGGAGCTAACTGCTGCATTGTAGGTGTAAAATGTACTTTACCAAGAGACTCTATCATCTAGAACCGTATAATCAGCTATACAGTAATGTCAACTGGACAGAGCGATTGCAAAGGAATATTTCTTCAAGGTGAATCATCTTAAAGGGACTACACACCTCAAACACTAACTACGTTGGTATGTTGAAAAGTTATTTGTTATCTCCCAGTGGTTCAGGGCCCCAACACATACCTGTGAGCACACCAATTAATATATTTATTATGATTAGATTAGCTAATTAGGGGAAAGTGAACTGTTATATGACATTTATTTAGGTGTTCTTATGCCATTATTGTGATCAATGAGTTATGGGATAAGACAAGAACTGGAGACAGGGTTTAAAGCCACGCCAAGAAAAGGCTTGTTCCTATCATACAGGCGCAAAGCTAACTTGCAGCAAAGATGAAAGTGAGTTAGGACATTTTGTGCAACATTGTCCTGTCCATGTAGTTCAGTGGTTCTCAACTCCTGTCCACAGGACCCACCAACAGGCCAGATTTTAAGTATTACCTTGGGGAGATGCAGACTAGAATACTGCAATCACTGAGCAGCAAATGATATCACCTGTGATGTATTTCAGTTATTCTGCAAACCTGGCCTGTTAGTGGGTCCCGAGGACAGGAGTTGAGAACCACTGATCTAGTTCAACCAGTAGAAATAAAGAAATAAAAAACCTTCATATGCACGATCCAAAGGTGATTCAGAGGACAGAAAAAAAAGCTGAATAAAGCATGATTCTATTTGCTCAAGCAGGGGGAGAAAGCCTTCCTAAAACCCAAGGTGGCAATAGGATATTGCCTGGATTATTTATCCTGGTGTTGTCCTATTAATGTTAATATCCAGTTACATGTTTGCATATAGGAATACACCCAGCTCTTTTTTAAATTTAATTTTTTTATGATCTACTAAGCTGACCAGAAACAATTTTTCAGGGAGTCTATTCCACATTTTTACAGCTCTTACTGTTCCATAATTACATATTCACATGGTTGAAAATAGACACAGACTTCCGGTTCCGGCGCCACATGGGAAGGACATGAGTAGGAACAGCTTCTGCTCTGTTCCCAATTTATCGGCCTTAGACGCCTGCATCGCCTCAGGGCAACCCTCCTTTCCTCTCCACCACAGGTAGGACACACATGGATCACTATCTCAAGCAATCCCTTACCCGCATGGGCTCCTCCACACAGCCCTCCACTATGGCGGCCGCGCCATGTGCACCAAAGCTGCCTCAGCTCTCAGATCTGCCTGCAATCACGGATACAGACCCTGCTTCACCTGACAGCATAGCCCAAGCTGTAGTCACCCTCCTGGGCCCCACTCTTATGGCCACGGTTGATTCAGCAGTCCAGAGAGGCCTGGAGCAGCTGCATCTAGAGCTCCAGGCCCAGAGGCTCACACAGGCCGGAGACTGCATTTCCGCACTAGAGGATGAGACCACAGCCAATTCAGCTTTACTGGCACACATCTCCACATCTCACAGAGACATTTTGGACAAATTAGACAATTTAGAAAATTGTTCCCGCATGAACAATTTGTGGATCATAGGATTGCCAGAATCAGTATCCAATGCACAACTTATAAACCTATGTGCTAAAATAATTCCTGAGCAACTGGGTCTCCGCATTCCACGTGTGGTGGAACGTGCCCATCGTATTGGTCAATTCTCTGAAAATTGATCTAAACCGTGCTATTTAATAGTCAGATACCTTAATTATGCTGACAAGAATGCTATTATGCAAACATTTCGCAAGTCACGTTCCCTCTCTGTAGACGGGGTGAAACTACTGCTATTTCCGGACTATTCCATGGAGGTGATGAAACAACGTAAAGCATTTTCAAGAATTTGCTCCACCCTGTATAATCACCACATTAAGTTTGCCCTGGCTTATCTGGCAGTCCTCCACGTCCACCTACAAACGGGAGAAGACCTCACTTTTCACTCCCCCGAGGAGGCTGACCAACACATCAATAACACGCTCCCTAACTCACTTTGTTGAGGCCCTCCATCTGATCGACCCTTGGAGACTTGCCAACCCCATAGCCAGAGAGTACACGTTCTACTCCCACCCCCATTTAAGTATGTCTAGAATAGACTACTTCCTTTGCAATCCTCCCATGCTGCAGTGCACCTCAGACTCCCAGATTCTAGAAATGGTAATCTCTAACCATACCCCCTTGTCCCTTACATTATCAGGACTTGAGCTACTAAAACCCACCAGACATCGGAGATTCCCCTCCCATTTAGCCAACAATACTGACTTAATAAACACCCTAAAATCCACCTGGACTGACTATCTACAGGACAATTCTGCACACTCCCACGACCCCTGCCTCCTATGGGAGGCAGGCAAGGCGGTCCTCAGAGGCAAAATCATAGCTTTCACGTCCGCTCACAAGAAAAAAACTGCAGTAAAATACCTGGAGGCCAGTGCCTCTTTACGCGAGGCTCAAGCTCTACTTAACTACTCAAATTCCCCTGCAAACAGGAAACTCTGGAGGGAAGCCAAAGAAACCTTTGACTCTTGGGCCATAGTTAAAAAGCAATATCACCAGTCATGCTATGACCTCCAGCTCCATAAATTTGGCAACAAAGCGGGCAAACTCTTGCCCGTCTTTGTAGAGGTCGCTTTACCCCAACACACATAACAGCCCTTAAACGCATAGATGGATCCCTTGCTCAAACCCCTAAAGACATTAACACTGTCCTGGAAGATTTCTACACGAAACTGTATGGGGATGACCCGATCAACACTTCGACTGCCCAGGCTTTCTTGGATTGTGTCCAATTACCCCAAATTACTCCTTCACAATTGGAAATGCTTAACTCACGGATCACTGAATCCGAAGTTGAATTAACAATAGCCACGTTAGCCCCTAACAAAGCTCCTGGCCCTTCCGGGTACACTTCAGAATTCTTCAAAGTCCTAAAAAAAGACCTTACCCCAATCCTGTGACGTGGGAAGGTTCGTGGATGAGACGAACGGTGCATATGCTGAACCTGCATTCGTGGAAAGCTGCGTTGCCGTCGCCATGCTGGACTCCCGCGTTTTTGCCGAGGCCGGTTCTGGCGTGGTCCCTGGTCTGGCTGCTGGGGGCCGTGGAGGACGAATCGATCCATGCCCGGAGGGAATCCTCAGGGAGGGGTGGCGGTGGATTTGTTGAAGGTGAGCGCGAGCGTGATTTTTAAGCAGATTTGTCTGCGGGCTGCCCGGAGGAGCTGTCTCGTGCTTCCTCACATGAAGGCGCCGGAACCGGAAGTTCCACCCCAATCCTAACTGATCTATACCAGCACGTTCTGGAGGGCAGCTCCTATCCTCCCTCTGGCCTACAGGCACATATTAAATTGATCCCAAAAAAAGGTAAGGACCCCATGGAACCCGGCTCCTACCGCCCCATCTCACTGCTAAACCTTGACTCTAAAATCTTATCAAAAATAATGGCCAAAAGATTAGCATCTATCATGTCTTCCATCATCCACCCTGCACAGGCGGGCTTCACCGTCGGCCGCACTGCCGCCTCCAATATACGCAAGGTGTTGGCCAACCCAGTCAGCGACATAGCTATCATAACATTAGATGCCGAAAAGGCATTTGACAATATTAGCTTTCCCCTACATAAGGGCACCCATCAGGGATGCCCCCTGCCCCCCCTCCTTTTCAATTTGGCAATCAAACCCCTATCTCGCTACCTCACTTTTCATTCTTAGATCCATGGCGTTCAAATAGGTCGGCAGGAGATCCGGATGGCTCTCTTTGCCGATGGTGTACTGATATTTTCCTCTGACCCAAGAATAGACCTCCCCCACATTCAGGACATCTTCAGCCATTTCAAAACCTGCGCAGGCCTAAGAATTAACTTTACTAAAAGCGAGGTACTCCCTCTTCTCCACACTAGAATACTTGATTGGACCGCCAACTCAGTCTTCCAATTGGCCAAACATCACATAACCTACCTGGGCATTAAAATAAGCAAGACATCAGCCTCCATCCACCACTTAAACTTTCCCCACATAATAGCCAAAAGGATAGGCCAAATGGAGAACTGGGCTAATCTCCCCTTTTCCATGACAGGCAGATGCCATCTTTTTAAGATGATTACCTTTCCTCAGCTCCTTTACCCCCTCCAGACGATTCCCCTCCTCCTGAAACACAAGGCTATTCAAGCCCTCCATAGATCCCTAACTACCTTTCTTTGGCGGGGTCGCCGCTCCAGAATAGCCCTATCAAAACTCACCCTCCCAGAACAAGAAGGAGGCGTGAACCTCCCGAACATACACAACTATAACCTGGCTTGCCTCCTCAGAGTGGGTATGGACTGGCTTTTAGGCACCTCTAAGTGCTCCAACCTTGACCTGGAGACACAAATGGCGGGCCCAGTGGGATTGGCTGCACTGCTACACATGAAACTTCACTCTCTCCCAATGGACCTGAAACACAATCTACTGTATAGAGACCCTAACATAACTTGGAGGGAAGTGAGAACCAAATTGAATCTCCCCACCACTGTCTCTAGTTATCTTCCTATATTGGGCCACCCACAATTTACCTCCCCACAGCGATTTTCAGCCTTTTCCACCTGGGCCTCCCTCGGTCTAACCAAGCTGGCCCAACTGTTTGATCCCTCTTCTGGGAGGGCCCTTCCCTTCCCAGCATTACAGGCTCGTTTTAACCTCCCTGGAAACCACTTCATATTTGTTCAACAAGCAGCGTCTCTCCACCCAAATAGACTGATGCGCTTCAAAACTTCATTCCTGGACACTCTCTTGACTAACAACCTACTCAAAATCTCAGATATATACAGAGCAATCTCCGCAAGCCTCCCAAAAACATGCAATCACGACCCTGCCCACATGTGGGCCAGAGACTTTCCTTTGACAGAAGTGGGAGGCCTAGTCCTGGCACGCTACAATACTGTAAGATCCAATATTACCAATTAATTCTGGAGGGAGCAACAACTTAAAATTCTTCATCGAGCTTATGTGCCCTTTTCAATGCTAAAAACAACGACAAACCCTTTCCACTGCCCCGGTGTAGTCTCTATAGACCAACTTTGAGGCACAGTGGGATTGCCGACCCATCAGCGATCTCTGGACTCAAGTGGTAAAATTGGCAAGCCAAGTTACAAAATACCAATTATCCAACTACCCTCTTCCTCTCCTCTTTGGCTACCTGGGAAACATGGCTTTACAAACCCAACCGGGCGCCACTTTGCGGCTGTCCAAACACACCAAGGCATGGCTAACTTCCTGCTTTATGGTCACTAGAAGAGCCATTCTAAAACAGTGGACTTCCTCTACACCACCATCTATATCCATGGTCAAGAGAGACCTATCTGACCTCCTCTGCAAGGAGTATCTGGCGACAACGCGCTACTCAGACAACAGCGAACACTTACAAGGCCTACTCTTCATCCCCAGCCAGGGACTCACAGCAGTGGGATTTCCCCCCCAGGGACAACGGATGAGATCTTGCCCCCTTTCTTACTCTCTTTCTACCCCAACTCACTCTTTATGACCTCTGCACCTCTAGCCAGGAGGCACCCCCCATCTTTCAGACATAACTCATGCCGGGGCCCCCCTAGGTAATCACCCTGATCACCTTTGGTCACCCCTGGACTTTCCAATGCCAGACCCTGTCTGAGCTCACTTGCACATTCCCCTATAGTCCCCACACCTCTACTTGGTGGAACTCACTTCAGAAGATAGATCACTCTTCTTCTACTACTACTCCATTTAAACTCAAACGTTTGAATAGGGACTTCCCTCCGAAGACCTTCACAATCCCATCAGCTTCACTCACCTTGAGAGAACTCCAACAAGTACAACCTCCAAATCCTTCATCACTTCTAGCTAGGCTTGAATCTTCCCCAATACATGATTTGTTATATACAAGTTAAGGTTACCACATTGGTTCCCTACCCGTCTCCCCCCCCCCCCCCTTCCCCTTTATGCATCCAATCCCTGCTAGTTAGATATTTTGTGCTCACAACCTTTGTATCTTCTTATGCTTTTTCCTATGCAATTCTATTACAATTCCACTTGTAACTCACACCTTTGTATCATACCGGCTTTGTTTGATACCATACCTGTATTTCGAAATGCTCAATAAAATATATTAAAAAAAAAATTTAAAAAAACACGCTCGGCTTGGAAATGGAGCACTCCAACCCTGCCGATGATCCCCCATCGCACTCTACTACTACACAGCCCAGGCAACAACGCTCCCCCACAAAACCTCCATACGAACGCAGCCGTTTTACTTATCAGGAAGAGCAACCTGGAATGCTCTGAATGAACTTTAAGACCTGCTACTGCAAAATCTAGGAGACGGGAAGTATACTTCCTTTTTCTCATCTTGCCTTTCCATCATTCCTGCACTTACTTTACAGTCTGTGGGCAATGCTAAGCCAATATTGGCTCCTTTGAATCACCACAGATCATACATCCTCTCCGTTTAACAGTTCAATATTTGAAGGTTCTACTGTTGTTATATCCTATGTGGTCAAGCAGCTCCCTTCTCCCTCTATAGGAGTGGCATGGAGCTGCCCTAGTGCCCAAACAACCTTTAGGCACATGTCTCACAGGCCCTCACAACCTTCCATTCCTCCTATCCCCTTCCCTCATTCTTCCCACCCCCCCTTTTTTTTCCCTTTTCTTTCTTCCTCTCCTGCCACCTCCTTCCCTGTCTTCCCCCCTGCCACCCCCCCAAGCTAAACCTCTGCTCCAGGGGAGGGACCAGGGGGCCCGGCTGAAGCTTTGCATGTTTAACAAGCTTCCATGTGGAAAAACGTGAAGCTAGAGTTCAATATTAGGTGGCCTTTACCCTTACCCATTAGTAAGCTTTTGTTTTGTTTGAAATGTGTATGTTTTGTGCTCATGTTTACCTATTTTTTATTTATACTCTCAGATAACCTACAATCTTCGGGTGAATCCCAGAAAGTTGGTATGCTGCCAGTCATTTCACCATATTTGATCCTATCAGCCTTCCGTAGTCCTTCACTACAGACATGGTGTCACGGACGGATGGGAGTCACCTGAAGATTTTATCCTGAAATGTTAAGGGGCTTCACTCTCCAAGTAAGCAAATGATGATTCTTAGACATTTGAAGCGTATGAGGGCAGATGTGGTGCTCCTTCAGGAGACCCATCTGTCCGCAGAGGATCTGACTCACCTTCATAAATTGTGGGTTGGTGAGGTATATGGCTCTCCGCAATTGGGCGCAAGACTGGTGTAGCTATACTGATTCATAAAAATTTGAGACATACTTTCCGTGAGGTACGAACTAATTCGACTGGTCACAAAATGACGCTGCACATGAGCCACCAAAAGACGCAGCCGTTACCAACATATATGCCCCCAACTCTCCCAATACATCTTTCTTCCAAGATATGATATCTTGGATAATGGGTACCCCTGACGCTCTCCACCTGGTAGGGGGAGACTTTAGTTCCATCATGTCCCCACTAGAAGATTGCGCTGCTCCACCACCGCACAAAATATGCCCTCCTACTAACGCGCTGCAAACTTCTACCCTATTAGCCCAATCAATCACGTCCATACGATTCATGGATATGTGGCGACTTACGCATCCAACCAGTCATGAATATACCTTTTTTTCGCCCCCTCACAACTCCTTTTCCCGAATTGATTACATTTTTGCTTCCCCAGCTCTGCTGCCAGCATTACATAGCTCAGTAATTGGAGATATGACAACATCAGATCATAGCCAAATTTCCATTAATCTAACTAATTAAACCCCCATCCCTCCCTCCTATTTGGCAGTTCCCCTCCTATCTGGCAGACAAGGATGACTTGCGTCATATGCTATATGAGGGGTGGGGCGAATATGCCTCCACAAATGGAGCACACGTTACTGACACAAATCTCTTTTGGGAGGCTGGCAAAGCATTCCTGAGAGGGAAAATCATCTCCTATATCATACACATGACAATATTCAGGCTTGGCAAAAAGCTAAACACGACTTTGATCTTTGGTCAGAGCAACAGGAAGCTGCTAAAATGTCTTATTCCACCCGCCACTTCCACAGATTTGGCAATAAACCGAGCAAGCTACTAGCAAAACAGTGCTCAGGCCCTAGGCACCCGGCCTACATTTCTGCCAAGTGGAGTTCCACCCATGTAAAAGTCAGCAGCTACAAAAAGTGTAGCTGCTGACTTTTAATAATCGGACACTCACCTGTCCCAGGCTCCTCGCTCCTTGGCTTCAAAGCCGGGCACGCACTGCGCATGCGCGAGTCGCGCTGCGCCTTGTGACTGGCTGGCGTATCGCCGAGAGGAGGGGGGGAAAGTGGACTTCCTTCCAGAGCCATGGCTTCAGGGGAGAAAGTGGACCTGGGACCCTGTGAAAACAGGGCCCCTGGTCACCCTTAAAAGAAAAGCAATGCCAATTGTGGCATGTCGGGGGGGTCACCTTCCCTTAAAGCGGAAGTTCCACCTTTGGGTGGAACTCCGCTTTAAAGACGATAAAGGCATATTCACCACTTGCCCCTCAGAAATGAGCAAAATCCTAACTGACTATTATACCTTGCTGTACTCTGAAGATCCGATCGATCAAACAGCAGCAACAGAGCTACTTAATAAAATTCACATGCCTAAACTTAAGCCAGCACAACTGGAAATACTTAATGCCCCCATATTAATTGAAGACATCCAATTAACTATCAAATCCCTAGAATCAGCCAAAGCTCCGGGCCCAGATGGGTACATGGCTGAATTTTAAAAATTAACGAAAGATTTTATACCTGATACACTGAAACACGTTTTCAAAACCATGTGGCAAGGGGGTCCATATCTCCCTACGAGAACGCAGGCACACATTAAATAAAAAACCCAATTCATCTAGGTCCATACCACCGAATTTACCTAATGAGCGGGGATTTTAAAATCCTTTCTAAAATAATTGCCGTATGGTTATCCCCCCTACTCCCTTCCCTACTTCACCCAGCCCAGTCCAGTTTTGTCCCAGGACGCTCAGCCACTCTGAATATCCGCACTGTTTTGATGACACTAGAGCATGCTAAGTCTAACCCAGATCAAGATGTTGCCATCATATCACTCGATGCTGAAAAAACATTCAATAACATCAGCTTTTGATGGGTGTTTAGGGTGATGGACGTCTTTGGCTTTTCAGGCCCGATTATACAATTCATATAACACATGTATGCATCCCCTACGGCACGATTGCTCACATCGGACTTCATCTAAGGCACGATCCCCCTGACAAAAGGTACAAGACAGGGCTGCCCCTTGTCCCCCTTACTTTTCAATTTGGTCATTGAACCACTATCAAGATTACTTAACCACTTGCCGACTGCCAACCACAGGTTGACGGCGACAAGGTGGCCCGATATTGCTGCGAGATTGTGCACTGTGAGCGCGCGCTCACCGCCGGAGCGTGCACTCACTGTGTCCGGGGGGGCCAGGGAGTGGGTAGGACAGACCCAATCTCTGCCGGCTACCCGCGATGGCCCCCCGCAGTGAAAGAACGGAGATCCGTGCATGTAAACACGGATCTCCGTTCTGTGAGAGGGGGAAGGGCTGTGATCACAGCCTTCCTCTATATGGAAGCCGTGATCACTCCCCTTCCCCTGCCAGTCAAACACTAATACAGTTAGAACACGCCCAGGGAACACAGTTAACCCTTAGAGTGCCCCCCCCAGGTTAACCCCTTCACTTCCAATGGCATTTACACAGTAATCAATGCATTTTTATAGCACTGATCGCTGTATAAATGCCAATGGTCCCAAAAAAGTGTCAAAATGGTCCGACATGTCTGCCGCAATATCGCAGTACCGCTAAAAATCACAGATCACCGCCATTACTAGTAAAAAAAATAAATAAATAAAAACCCCAGAAATGACTTCTCATCATCTTTTGCGCAAACCAATCAATAAACGACGATTGCAATTTTTTTTATCACAAATATGAGGAAGAATATAAATCGGCCAAAACTGTTGAAAAAAATGTTTTTTTATATTTTTTTTTTTTTTGGATTTGTATTTTAGCAAAAAGTAAGAAATTTGTGTTGTTTTGCAAAATTGTCGCTCTTCTTTTGTTTATAGCGGCGATCAGAAATGATGCAGCAGTGATCAAATACCACCAAAAGAAAGCTCTATTTGTGGGAAAAAAAGGACGCAAATTTTGTTTGGGTACAACGTCGCACGACCGTGCAATTGTCAGTTAAAGCGGCACAGTGCCGAATCGCAAAAAGTGCTCTGGCCCTAAAGTGTGAAATCCTTCCGGGGCTGAAGTGGTTAATTCTACTGAAGGTGTGAGTGGTGTCACAGTAAGCAATCAAACCTATCCCTCTGCTCTTTTTGCAGATGACATTTTGTACTCCACCGATCCCCAGTCTGAGTTTGACAAAGTAAATAGACATTTTTGTGGCCTATCGACTGAGTTCTGGCTTTAGGATCAACTTCACTAAAAGTAAGGTACTAGCCCTTCAACCCAAGAAATCTCACAAGTGGAGGTTGGCCTCCCCATTCACACTAGCACCTTACCATATCACATACTTGGGCATACATATAGACCATGAACCCTCTCTGTAATGTCTCAATTACTCGCCTCTTATATCTAAAATTGTAAGGGAGCTGAAAGCTTGGGCGGCCCTCCCTCTCTCCCTCTTTGGGAGATGTCATCTAGTTAAAATTGTGTTTTTTGCTTGTATATTATACCCAATGCAGACAATACCCCTCCTCAAACATTTGGATGTATACAAAATCCATAAAGCATTAACGGCCTTTCTATGGCCTCGTAAAAAGCCACGAATTGCACTCCAGAAACAATGTCTCCCAAAGTCGGAGGGAGGAGCAGGCCTGCCTAATATACGCTTTTATAACCTCTCTTGCTTGCTCAGTCAAGGTCTTGACTGGCTGACGGGGAACTCTAGATATTTTAATTTTAACCTGGAGAGTGCTCAAGCCTATCCATATACACTCTCTGCTATTCTTCATTCAAAACTGAACGCACTACCTTCTCACCTCAAAACAAGCTTCCTCATCAGGGACACAGTAATTGCCTGGAGAGAAGTGTGGAACCTGCTTGGACTACCCTCTGGCATATCAAGATATCTGCCTATCCAAACTTTTGCCCAATGGGGTGTGAAAGGTCTGACCAAAATAACCTCTCTTTATCAAAATAACTCTGTACGATTCAAACCCTTTTCAACCCTTTCGTAAGAGTTTTCCCTACTAACATCTCATGCTTTCTACTACCTCTAGCTAACAGACTACTTGCTTTCCTGCTATAGGCAGGGGACCAACCCCCTACAAAGGTCTTTCATTGACTCAGCTGTTCAATAAAATAATTATTCCATAACAAACCTATACTCCCAACTCATCAACCATCACTTTACTAAGTATAACCTCGTCCCATTCCATAAATGGTCAACCATCCTCAAGGACAGTGAACTCCCTGACAAAAATCCTACAGGGAGACCAACATATCTGCAAACTTACTATATCAGAGACCTGGAGGGAATCACAGTTTAAAATAGCTCATAGAGCACACTACCTGTTTTGACTCAACGTGGAAGACCCCACCCAAGCACAATGCCCCTGGCGCTTCCTTCAATGCCCCACACTACTACACCGCTCCCACATCTCCACCTATTGGGACTCAATATCAGCCTACATTCACCAAATCACCCAGGAATGACTCCCGAAGGACCCACTAATCTACTTCCCCACCCTCAATGGAGCAAACACCAGCTCTGGCTCAATAGACTCATCTATTTCTTCTGGTTGCATGTAGGACCGTCATGTCTGATTGGATTCAACCTACCCCTCACAATCTGGCAGCTGCAAAAAAAAGGCAATGCTGTCCCTCTTCTATCTTGAGAGATTGGACACCATAGTGATGAACTTTACATTCACCGCACACTTCTTTATGAAATGGAGGAAGTACATGGAAACTACCTTCACCCAAAATGAACTTCGGAATTGTATGCAACCATTCCATTTTACAGAATGGTACCTTAAATGAGACCTTGCCAACAAATTGGGTAAACTTAAAATACCTTCCACATCTGAACCATCCACTCCCTTGCCCTCATGAAAAGTGGACTTTATCGTCTGAGGCCCCTTGAAGAGCCAGGGACTTAAACTGAGCTAATAACTCCCCCTGCTCTTTTTGCTCTACTATCCCTTGCCACTCTGAGACCTCTCTTTGAACTACAAAGCACTGCTTCCGCTCCTGAGAGTATCAATGTTTATTTTAATGTACTTCTCTGTCTGAGACCATTGTATCGTTCTATAGTAAATGGGTTAACATGCTGTTCTGCCACCATCCCCTATCCCTCATCCCCCTTCCCTATTCCCCCCTACTAATCTGCATTATTCTCAGATTGTTCTATGTAATGTAAGTAATGCTATGTAATTGCTATAGACGATTTGGAGTTCAGGCTCCTTGCTCATATTCCAGATGTTTATACCTTATTGTATTCTACTTTTGAAAAATCAATCAATATTTTTCAAAAAGAAAATAGACACAAGTCTATCCAGTTCAAACAATAGAAGGGAAAAAAATATATACCGTATAAAATCCGAAATATACAATCCTATACCCACAGTTGATCCAGAGGAAAGCAAAAAACCCCAATAAAGCATTATCCAATTTGCTCCAGAAGGGGAAAAAATCCTTCCTGATCCCCCAAGAGGCAATCAGATGTGCCCTGGATCACCTTTACCTATAAATATTAGTATCTAGATATATTATGTGTATCTAAGAAAGAATCCAGGCCTTTCTTAAAATAATCTACTGTACTGGCCAGAACCACCTCTTGAGGAAGTCTATTCCACATTAGGCATGCGCAATTTGTTTCCTTCTGAATTCGTTTTTTAACAAATTTTCAAAATTCGGCAATTGGGACAAATCCAAATTTCGAATTACCGAATTTTTCTGAATTTTAATTTTTTCGAATTCGAAAATTCGGTAATCCAAAAATTCGAAAATAAGGAAGAACATTTGAAATAATAACTAATAAATAACTATTCAATTATAGGAATTTCCTTGAAAATATGGCTGTTAGTGATAAATGTCATATTTAAATTCACTAAGAGACAAATTTGAAAGGAAATTCCAATACCTATAATTTAATAGTTATTTATTAGTTAGTTATTATTTCAAATGTTCTTTCTTATTTCCGAATTTCAGAAATTCAGAAATTCAAAATTTCTAAAATAAGAAAGAACATTTGAAATAATAACTTACTAATAAATAACTATTAAATTCTAGTTATTAGAATTTCCTTGAAAATATGGCTGTTAGTGATAAATTTTATATTTAAGTTTACTAACAGCCATATTTTCAAGGAAATTCCAATACCTATAATTTAATAGTTATTTATTAGTTAGTTATTATTTCAAATGTTCTTTCTTATTTTTGAATTACTGAATTTCAAATTTCCGAATTTCCGATTATTCAAATTTTCTGATTTTTTACTTCCGAATATCAAATTTTGGCATGTTCGAATTGCTGAATTTGCGAATGTCCGAATCACAAAATTTTGAATTCCCGAAAAAATAAAAAAACAAACTAAACGAAAACAAATTAATTTTTGGGCCCTGCAAAAGCCTATTCCACATTTTCACAGCTCTTACTGTGAAGAAGCCTTTCCATATACGGAGGTTAAATCTCTTTTCCTGCAGACATAAAGAGTGCTCCCTTATCCTCTTGAATAAAAATCGGGTAAATATCTGCGCTAAATGAAAAAAGTTTTTGGACATAAAAAGTATATTGAAATTTATAGCAGCCTGCTATTGAGGTATTAAGATAAATGCACCAATACAAAACTAGAATAGGTGTGAGTAGCGGTGCTTAACATAAGATTGATATAAAAGATAAATCACATATGCATCTACTAATGAAAAATATATCATAACTTCATGTATATGCAGTATGAGAAGAAAGTAGCAATGATCAGTCCCAAATTGATACAGGCACACACTTAAAGCTGTTAATAATAATCAGTCCAAAAATTGATATAAGTGCACACTAAAAATTGTAGCATGAAAAGACGTCTCTCAAGAGTAAATGATTGATACCCAGTGTGGAAAGGCTATAGATGTTCCATATATAAGTGTCCAAATCCACCACCACTTATGGAAAACTGCTTACCAGAGCTATTTGGCTTCCAAATTAATTGAACAGCCAAAAAACGCTTGCAGGGACGTATTAGACCCCCTTATGGATTCAGCTGTCACTCTTATATACTCCTCACCACAGAGTGTAGCCTCTCCACCGATCTCTCCGGGCCATGCAGTCACCGCTCCCCTCCAGGTCCATGCACCGCTCTCCCTCGTCTAGTCCTGCTGACCAGCCTCGGCTCCAGGCTCGGAGCTCCTTCTCAGTCCTGGGCGCACCCTGCCTGCAGCTCTCCTCCCAGCTGCCGCTTCCGCATCCAATATTCGCAAGACTTCACAGTCTTCTCACGAGTATTGGATGTGGAAGCACTTTGTGTGCACTTTGTGTTTAATTTTTGGACTGATTATTATTAACAGCTTTAAGTGTGTGCCTGTATCAATTTGGGACTGATCATTGCTACTTTCTTCTCATACTGCATATACATGAAGTTATGATATATTAGTACATATACGTCATACTCTTCTTTCATCGTTACTAGTCAGG